>JAJOZX010000311.1:2500-162500 GCA_023014485.1 Bathynomus jamesi | reverse complement strand
ACTCTTATTAATGGCCTCACTCAGACTCAATTTAAAAACCTCCTCGAAATAGCCAAATTGATGGGGTAGTTATGGGTTCCCCGTTGAGCCCAACACTAGCAAATGCATTTCTTTGCCATTACGAAGAAATTTGGTTGAAAAGTTGTCCTAATAGTTTTAAACCCGTATATTACAGAACATTCGTGGATGACACTTTTTTAGTATTTAAACATCCTTCACACGTAAAACTTTTTCTTCATTATCTTAATAAACAACATAGTAATATTAAGTACACATGTGAAAACGAAACAAATAATAGTTTACTTTTCCTGGATGTTCTAGTTAAACGGGCTAATAACAAGTTCCAGACCTCACTATTTAGAAAACAAACTTTTACTGGTTTGGGAACCAATTATTTAAGTTGTATATTTTATAAATATAAGATTAATGCTATCGTAACATTATTAAGAAGAAGTTACCGGATTTGTTCAGATTACTTTTCATTAAACGAAGAATTTAAATTTTTAAGACAGTACTTTATTAATAATTACTACCCTTCTAATCTTTTTGACAACCAAATAAATTTTTAAATAAAAATGTTAATACTAAACTCCCCATAGCTACAGTACAAAAAGAAACCAGATATATTAAATTACCTTTTTATGGTTATTTATCATTGCGTATTCGAGGTGAAGTGTCCAAACTTCCCAGGTCTAGTTATCCCCAAATACATTTTAGATTCGCCCTCGTCAACCCACTTAAATTATCAAATTTGTTAAAGTTCAAAGACAAATTCCCCAAAACTGTATGCCCTAATGTTGTTTACACATACACGTGCGACAGCTGTAAGGCTGCGTATATTGGCAGTACTCAACTCCAACTGGAGGTACGCCTTTCTCAACATTTGGGCTTATCACTCCGTACCAACCGTCCCCTCAGTAGCCCCCCACAATCCGGAATTAGAAACAATAGTAATGAAAACAACCATCCCCTTCACAAAACTCAGTTCGAAATTCTAACTAGATCCAATAACCTTACATAACTCCGAATTTTAGAATCTTTGTACATAACAATAATAGTTCATCTTACAAATTACAGCTCTTTTAACTAAACAACCGATTTTCATAGACATATTATACCTTCTAATTTACTGACCATACAGTTTTCTCTCAGTTTCTGCCAAGTATGGAGGTTGATGTAAACATTGTGTATTTACCAGTTGAGGTAATTTTAATTTAATTTTATTTTAATGATTTTCATTTTTTGTAGTGATGTAATTTTAATGATTTTTATTGTGTATTGATGTAATTTTCATTATTCTCATTTTTGTTTTAAGGTTTTAAGACTTATAATTCACTCGGATGATGACAAAAGATTTGTCGAAACGTCTGAAGTATAAAAAATAAACGGAAATGTTTGCTGTTGTGTGGTCCTTCTTTCATATTATATATATATATATATATATATATATATATATATAGATATATATATATATATATATATATATATATATATATATTCTCATTACTTGTAAATATATTTCAGATAGAGTTGTTATATAAAAAATATAAGCGAAGGCTACAGAAAGTCTTTATTATATGTATATAAAAGCAGAAAATCTGTACTCCTTGTCAGAACTAATTACTAGATAGCTCTCAGAGTCTTCATTGAAAGCTCTTCGTAGTCTTCAAGCAAATGGATCCTTTTTTCAGATACTTTTAATGTAAGACATCATAAATGTCATTCAACGTTTCGGTAATGTAAAAGAGATTTCTTCTGCCTCTAATTTGGGGTTTCTTTGTTTTTCAGACTTTCAGATGTTTTTTTGTTTTTGTTTCTTTAGTGTTCGGTTTTCGTTCACGTTTTTAGTCACAATTCTTTGTATATTGTGAGTAATAATATTTTTATGTATGATATAAAACATACAATAATAGACATTTTATTTAGAGTTTATTTAATTTCCAACAGTTTAGCCGAACAGAATAATATATATAAATATTATTTATATATATAAATATATATATATATATATATATAATATATATATATATATGAATAGAAACGACATAAGTATTAAGGAACGTTTCTGCACACGAGGAAGAGAAATCACGAATAAATGAAAAATGATTTCTCTTCCTCGTGTGCAGAAACGTTCCTTAATACTTATGTCGTTTCTATTCATTTATATACTGCGTGGTCATTGCAGTTAAATGCATATATATAATATATATATATATATATATACAGTGCTTTTTTGTAAAAAAAGAGGTGCCGGTACTCATATCTTGATAAATTATAAAATTCCTCTCCCACCCCTGCCCTCTTCCTGGGCCCCCTACCGCTTCTCGTCAGCCAACGAACTGTCATGTGAATTTGTTGTTCCCGCCAAATGAGTCAGTCGAGATGGGAACATTAATTTATTAGAGCTGACGTGTGTCAACGTCGCTCTGAAAAAAAAAGGTGCCGGTACACCGTACCGGCGCGTACCGTCACAAAAAAAGCCCTGTATATAATATATATATATATATATGTGTGTGTGTGTGTGTATATGATGCAAACCCACAAAGAGAAAGAAAAATGATTCCAAGTCCTTTCGTGTATTCAGAAGTACACCTCGTCAGGGAATGAAGGGAGAAGGCGAGATGACGAAAATATATACATACGTACAACGGGACAGAAAAATAAAAAGATTAGCACATGATTAACAAGAGTTAATTAAAGGCAAAAGTATTTTAACAGGATATTGTCAATTTTATACATTCCCGCACTGTTATTGAAATTATTTTAAAATGGATAAATGCACATTCTAGAATATTCCTTTCAATTATATCTGTGTTTTTAACGAGCTCTTTAGAACTATCCCACTTGATGCTATGATTACATCTATACATATGGTTAAACAATGCATTAGAAATATTTGCTGTTCTACGCGCATATTTATGCTGTTTTACCCTAATGTCTAACGTTTTTCTTGTTTGGCCTATACATACTGAGTTACATTGTGTACATTCGATCGAATACACACAACCACCCGCATTATCAGAGCTATTCTTTATTAGGCGTGATTTAACAGTATTATTTTACTTAAAGACTACGTTGATACCAATTGCTTTAAGTAAAGTCGGAAGATATTGAAAATTAACATGGTAAGGTAGGCTATGGATGTTTTTACGTTCAAATTCCTTTAGAGTTACACTATTATAATACCTATTCTTAGCTTTCCTAAGGCAGTTAGTTATCTGTAAATGAAATAGGATAACATAATTTAGTACCAATATTCATGATATTGCATAACTCGGAATCTAAAAATTTAGGACTGACAACTCTCAATGTTCTAAGAAACATAGCAGAGAAAATAGAAGATTTTTTCGAGGGATGATGGTCAAAATAAAAATGCACATAAGAATTATTACTAGTAGGCTTACGAAAAACTTCAAATTTGAACTGAATCAAGCTTCAAATATTTCGATCCAGAAAAGATAAGCTTCCATCATTTTCTTTTTCAACAGTGAACGTAATAGATGGGACTAAATTGTTGAGCCTACCAAGAAATAAGTCAACAGCCAAATTGTTAAACCAAAGGCATAAATCATCTATATACCTGTACCAAACAAGGTTAAAATTAACAATAGTGGGCAAAATTCTGCTTTAAAAAAATTCCATATATAAATTGCTAATACCGGTGAGAGGATTTTTCATCACCAATCCAAAAGAAATAGCATAAAATTTATTTTCAAACTGAAATTTACAATCTTTGGAGCAAAGCTTAATTAACTCAATAAGAGTGTTATCTTGAACAGGGAAAGAATATTCAGAGATCTTATCTTTTAAAAAAATCAAGTAGGTCATTCACAAAAGTCCCTTTGGTGACCTGGTGGCTCCACCTCTAGGCCTGGCCTGGTGGAGAAGCGAATTGTTCTCTTGGGATTTCCATCGCACATAGCCAAGCACACCCAGCTGTACCGTTCTGAACCAGGCATCTCATTTTCTTTAGAAGAGTTCAAGTTTGGCACCAGTGATGTTCCTGATGTCTTTTGGAGGCTGACAACCAAGTTGTTTTCCTTCAGAGCTGAGGGTGTCCCTTTCTGGTCTTTAGTTTTGGAACACTTTACATTCTCCCTTTCCTTTTTTCCCGTGTTGTTTGGATGGTTACTTGGTTCAGTTTGTGGTTGCGTACCAGTTCTTCTATTATATTCCATGTGAAAAATATAGATTTAATTTACGAAGTATTTTCCAGTAGTTGAATTCTTTGCAGCGATCAATCTTAATTGTGAAATTTCTTTGAATTTCTTCTAGTTTATTAATTTCTTTTTTATGTGAGGATGTCAAGTTTCGGTACGATCAGTGTTGCCATAGGGGACTCATTACTTTCTTATACCTTCTTTTAAAGGGTCTCAGTAAGTGTCCCGTAACTCTTTATGTTTTGTTTATCGTTATCTAATTTTGTTTCAAATTCCGCATCGTCAGTCATTATAACTCCGAAAACCATTGCTTTCGTACCAGGGCTACTTCTAAAACAATTTTAGTGGGTGGGTTAAAATAGGTTATTTTTTGTATTTGTATTTGATCACAAATAACACAAATGAAGTCAAATGTATATGTTGGTGCATATATACTCATATGCTCATATATACTCATATATATACTCTTAATTTATTTTAGTAGATGAGTGAAATCTTTCTGCCCACCCGCGTTTAATAACATCGTACAGTAGTTTTCAGTGCTTTCAAGTGCATCTATGATATTGTTATAGTGCTCTATTAGTTGTTAGTAGTGTGGGCGAAAAATTGGACGAGTGAAACGCAATATTGCAAATGTTGTTAAATGTTGCAAAGGGTGAAGGGAATGTTGCAAGGGTGGTATGCAACAAAGGGGAGGGGTTTTGCAACAAATGGGTGCTGCAAAGGGGGGGTATGCAACAAGGGGAGGGGTTATCCCCCAATTTGCAATGAAGGGGAGAGGGAGCTTTGGTGGGAGAAGGGAGGGTGACCTCCCCCGAAAGGGGTAACCTTAACCTAAGAGAGGGAGAGAAAGGAGAAGGAGGAGAGTGTTTGGGGAAGAAGTTGGGATGTCCTCACCCCTGAAAGGGAAACCCTAACCTAAGCCTTAACCAAAGAATGATAGAGATGTTCGACTGGCCCCAGTCAGATGCATAATGAGAATTCATCCGAGCGCCCGCTGTCTTATAAGGTTCTAATCAGCCAGTTGGCTTAATCCGCTAGTTGGCTTAGAAGGCGTAAATGGCTTGTTCAGGTGTACATTATTAGGGTTGAGTTGCCAGATTGCGCTATTTATTTAATTAAAACATATTCTTAACAGTTGGCCTAGAAGTCTTAAGCAGCCAGTCGGTTTAGAAGGCGTAACCAATCATTTGGTATACATATAATTAAATAATATCGTTTATATATACAGCCAAAAAAATTAAATAAAACACCATTACATCATTCTGTTTATTTAGAGGAAGTATTGAAATCAATTTCACTAAATATATAGAAAATAAGTATACAATAGTTCATTCTATACAAACGATGCAATATATATATATGATAAAAAATAATAATATAAGAAATACACATTTTTAAACGTTTGAATATATATATATACAATAAAAATAATAATAATATAAGAAATACACAATTATAAACGATGGAATATATATAATAAAAAAATAAAATAAAAAAATAATAATATAAGAAATACAAAACGATGGAATTTAATCATCAAAATAATAGTACAGGAGAAATATACACACACAATTATATTAAATAATTAAACATATTGAAAATAAATATACATCAAAATACCTACACTTTATCTTCTACTGCGCTTAACTAAAACTAAACTCGCACGTAATCGAGTCTACAGCCACATCATTGTTGCTTTGCACTACGCAATAAATACGATTTAACATTATTTCACCGCTCAAGTTATACGGATACCTATACTCGATGTAAACGGCCTTCATATAGTTCAATACTATTTTTGTGCCCACTTTACATTCGGTTGGAAAGTTATCTTTAAAAACGGCTGGAATACATTCAAAAGCACGTACAAAGAGGTCATCGTGAGCCACAACATCATTATTAAATACAAGTTTATAAACACTCCTTTCCAATCGAGGTTTATTCTTACCGACCGAGCTTTTCAATCGTGAACTCTTCTTCACACTGCATAGCGGCAGTTGAAATAATCTTCTAAGTCGTACGACAGCTGCTCATTATATAAAGAAATAGTTCTTCAGGGTGAACGGTGTAGGTGAGCTCAGCCCTGTACCGCTCAAGTGCTTTGTACCAAAGTTCATGATATTTCAAAGAGTCTAAACCTTTTAAATAAGCATCCAGCTCTAGACCATTCTCGCCTTGTTCAGTCCTACACTCGGTAAACCCTCGAGCAGAGCGGTGTATGCGTATTCAAGAACCGTATCAAAATAAAGCATATCCGTAATACGCGCGTCTAATATAGGCTTCAGCTTGCGGAAACCGACGATTTCAAACATTCTGTCGAGGATGAAACGGTTTCGCGTAGGGACAAGAACGTTATTATCAGAAGCATTCTTCCACATCAGTCGTATATCAATGCATGGCTGATCGTTATTTATACACAACGTACAAACAATGGCATATGAGGGGTATCACTAATCTGCTTCTTGTACCTACACCTGCAGGAATTTTATAACGATCCTCACTCCACTTCTCAACTACCACGAAGATTCTATTCATCTCCTCAACACTTAAATAAACAACCGTTTACCAGAGTTTGTTTGTCTACAAGTCGTTTCCAGTACATAGTTAATGGCACCGGTTTTACGCCTGAACACGCGCAATGACTTCGTCACGGACACATCGTACACGGCATTGAGAATGCTCTCAAAGGAAGTTCCATCGTATTCGAGGGCACGTCCAGTCGGTTCAAGCTCTGAGATGACTATGAGCCACAGGCGAGCGGATCGGCTCGACGGGAGGAGTGAGTCACACCATAAGCTGAAACGTGTACGGCGTTGTTCCAACGTGAATACTTGTATCCCATTATACTGGGTAGGTGTTTTGAGAAATTTTCCGATACATGAAGCAATACCGGTTTTAATGTTTTATCACTCCCACTCCCCAGAATACGCACCAGACATTTTTTCAGGGGGATTTTCACGAACTAAACACATTTTATTCACACTCCGGCGCACTATTTGAGAGAAACATATGACCATATTTTTCCTTTTTGCTTAGCATGCGATACTCATCTCTAAATTCTGTTAAATACTCACGCAGACCTTTAGCCACAACCTCACTACAAACCTCGTCATGATATATATTAATGTAGTGGTAAAAATACTTAAGATTCTCCATGATGACAAGATTTACATTCTCAGTCGCAGGGTACGAGTACTCGGTATGATGCAACATGACATAATATCGCTTGTCACCACTCATCAACAAGACTCACTAACCAACCGTTGCTTCTCTTCTGCACGTGTTGTTTCCTACTTCACGGTATATGTAAGCTTTTATAAAGTTTAGTCCTACAACATAGTTCAATACATCACTTGTACCATGAAATCCCGCAATGTTCTCGCCAGAATAGCCGTAGAGTATTTGTACCTCGTGTTCCTTTGCACGATTCAATGTAGCCTTAAAAGTATCAAAGGAGGATGGAATAAGGAGTCATTTAGTAACTTTATCTTCACACTTTGCTGAATACCACTTCATAAACGTCGAACACGCAATATTAAAGGTAGCCATTACTATTTTTCTTCTTCGTGGAAAATACACGTCTGAGATCCAGGGCTTGCAGCGGTCAACTGAGCACGCAGGGAAGAGATATGCCCAGGTAGTAGCAGGAGTCACGTGGCCGATCATACAGGGGAGGCGGTGCTTAGAACTTTTTCCTGTACATACGCTGGGCGGAACATAGAACTTTCTCCTGTACACACACACACACACACACACACATGGAGAAAGTGAAACGCGATTTGAAACACGATTTATTTCATAAACGATTTATTGAAGGTATATATATTTACAAATACGTGTAATAAATAAACATATCGTTAACAATAGACATATATAACAATCAAAGATTATGGTATCTAAAGGGTACGGTATCATGGGTACCAGGCACCTGGTAACGTTTCCTATAGGTGTTACGGCACACCTTCGTACCCCTAAGTTCCTTCACGCCCCCCAATTTCTGCACCCGAAAATTGTGGGTACCTACAGTTAGTTGGGGTGGCTGGAGGCCCTCATCTTCCAAGCAAACTAGATCCTTCAACGAATCAAAGTTAACGACCGGCCGATTCGCCTGGTTGAGCGTGATACCCTTAGCCTTCAAGATATATTTCATATCCTCCCCCACCCTCACCCGTATCCCATAAGTTTTTGGCCCTGTTGAGACAAAAGATTCAGCGTATGCGATGTCTCCATACTCATCCTTGATCTCATCAGTTAACTCTCCGAGGAATTCACCAATAGGAGGCATATATTGACCCTCCCTCGCTGTGAATATCACACTCTCTGTATCTGCGTACAAAACCCTCCGACCAAGAGAATGCAATAGGCCCCAAAGTTTGATGCGTGCATAGGCCGTTGTGAAGCTGGCTACAGCTATGTTTGTAACCCGTGAGGTATCTGTAGCCAATTCGGAAATGTTGTACTTTATTATGTATATTGTTACCCACATTCACGATCTCCATGACCTCTTTATCGGGAGCGTTGGCATAATCACAGATTTCACTATAACTTTCAGCCAAATGAACGTTCCCCTTGCCAGTATTCTGTGCAAATTTTCCCCAAAGACAGTTTAGACACAACTTTGCACTAAAGCGCTTGCTGGGTTCTTTACAATTTGGGAACGGTCAAGCTGTATCCCTTCACGGTCAAGGTAGCGCTGATTATAAGCCGATTTTTTATCTTCGGTATCAACTCCTCGCGGATATCCTGATGCCTCTACCTTATCCTTCAAAAAAGTGTTTATATATGTCGTGAAAAGGCTGGGTAGCTTCTGAAACCTCCACACCTAATATATCTTCAATATTCTGTATCCATGGGGAACGGCTAGGTCCAGCTCTGGGCTTGTACATACACCTCTGATCTTAAGCTGGTTGGTTGTATGATTACAATCCCTACTCTTCTCCTCTGCGCATTTCACGAACAGAAGAAATATGAGCTTGTGGTCTATAACGACGGGTAAGATCAGCATCCATAAATCGAGAGGGGGAAGCACATCTACGAAAGAAAGCCGAAAGAGTATCCATTCAAATTTGATGAGAACACCTCGATGGTGGGCACGTCATGTCCCACCAGTTTTTCAGGTGCACCTACGGGGTACGGATTGTTCTTCATCACGTAGGGATATAAAGAACAGAAGTCATAGTAATGGAGTTTCACTCCCTCCGTTGGCGGAAAGTATAGCTTGAAGGGATTTGTACGCCCTCCGAACAAGCTATCACCGCATTTGAGAGGATCCAGCACCATTGAACATTTGATCGTGTTTATTTCTTCACGGTACTGTCCATCTGTTTCCATCCGTGCATCACACTCATGCTCCCACAAGACCATGTGAGTGACTGGGCGCCTATAAGCTGATCGCGGGTGCGGGTCCATGCGAGACTGTCGGAAGGAGATCTACCGTGGATATCTCCTACGATTCCACACCCAGGACGTGGGCATCCATGCCAACAGCGGCCGTTAAAAGAGTACACATTCTTCACACCAGTGGCACGGTTTTCGCTTTGACCATCAACCCAAAAAACAAGACCATTAAACTTAATGGGTATTTCCCCCGTGTTGCGGGCATGCTTTATATATAAACCTGTCTGCTGCTGTATGTGTATGAGCCAGTAAATAGCCTTGTGCCCATAACTGCGGGGATTGTTTCTGCGAATGACGGCTAAGGTGTCTTTAGGCATGAAATTGTTCTAGAACACCGTAAAACACAATGAGGCAATCGTGGTTGCGACTTGCAACGGATCGAATTTGATATGGTCTATGTACATCCTTCTTAAGGCCTGGAAACATACTCTAAGCACGCGCACATCATTCACGCAATAACGCTCACATTCATCAGCTATATTGTAAGGATTAGATTCGTTAAAACTGTTGTAGTAGCGGTGAAAATCTTCACGTTCATCTGTACTCATACATTCATAGTTAAAGTAATGTTTAGGTGGAGGTAGTCCTACGTAATTTGAAGTTTCGCTAGGTGTGGAATGTGTAAAGGAAATATCCTTTTAAAACTTCGGCGGTTACACCCATTACCTTGGGCAGCTTTGCTAATTTACAAGGTGTGGATAATAAAGTGTCTTTAAACTGTACATTACCTCTTATTTGTATGTGTATAAGTTTGTTTCCTCTTCTCAAGGGATCACCTGTAAATATCTCAAATGACTCGTGTTCAAGCAATTCCTTATAAAGCAGGGGTGGGGAAACTTTTCAGTACCAAGGGCGAAAATCGATAACATAAACACCTCCGCGGGCGTCTGGCAAATTTTAAGCTTATATACAGCGTGTCCCAAAGAAATGTATACCCACTTTGTTCGATAATACCAGCTATGAGGATAATAAATATATTACTTTTTATGTTTTTTAATAAAGAATTTTCTCCTGAATCTAAATATGTAATTATTTTTATTAAAAATTGAAGAACAAAAAAGTTACAGATGTTTAAATTATAATTATTATTTTCGAGACTTCATGTGCGATATTTTCTAATATTTTAACCGACTGTTTTGAGATACTTATGTTTAGTGTTGATATTGAAGCATAAATGTAATTATTAGTTAATTCAAAAAATTTACAAATTCCATGGTTAAATGACACTTTATCTAAGATGTTCGACGTCTTCCAGAACGTTGTTTTTGTAAGTTTTGCACAGTGCCGTCGGTTTCAAACTTATCTCGTATACGTGCAAAAATATTAGAAAATATCGCACATGAAGTCTCGAAAATAATAATTATAATTTAAACATCTGTAACTTTTTGTTTTTCAATTTTTAATAAAAATAATTACATATTTAGATTCAGGAGAAAATTCTTTATTAAAAAACATATAAAAAGTAATATATTTATTATCCTCATAGCTGGTATTATCGAACAAAGTGGGTATACATTTCTTTGAGACACGCTGTATATAAGATGTATTTTAAAAAGCTATTTGCTGGGCTGTAAATAAATAATTTTTAGTAAATAATAAATACCTAAGAGGGCGAATTGAAATTAGCTCGTGGGCGAAATTTCGCCCGCGGGCGAGGGTTTCCCCAACCCTGCATAAGGACCGTTATGGGCAAGAATATACAGTATTTTTTTAATTGTCCGCTAACTTGACAATATAGGATACAAAGAGTTTCACAGGACTGTCGTGTGCAATCGTTTTAAAAACGTTTGTCAGATTACCACATTTGTGACACTCATCACACTCGATCTCCATGCACTCATCACAGATAGTCTGGCTTACAAGTAGATGTGAAATGACCTCTTTGGTTTCAGCATTCATATATGTTCCTATATCGTAGTACACAGTTATACAAAGTCTATTTTTAGTCTTAGCATCTTTCATATAACATACATGCTTTACTCCAACCGCCTTATATTTCTCATGGCATGTAGAACAGTGAATTTCATCACATTTATGCTTGAAATTCCCCCAATTATCCATCATATGAAACATACCACATTCACAGATTCTCATTTTCCTGCACGTGCCAATTGATTTATGGAGCTCAAAACAGTTATTATTGAAAAATCTGCGTCTGCATACATCACAGTCCTTCTTCTCAGCTTCAACCACACGGCTTTCACATTTTGGACCTTTACACTGCGCACATACCATGTGGCAATCCTTACAATGTTTCACTATATCTTCCGCAAACTCGAGACACCCCTTACACAAATCATGATGCCGTCCATATTTTCGACTTTTATCATAACCCGCGTAAAGGTCCCTTATATTACGGATGAGGAGATACGTTGTTCCTGACAGCCCTAAAACAAGTAGGGGTCTTGTATGATCTCTCACACTGCTTTTACAAACATACACAGTCCTACGACGATCATCCATTCCAAATACAACTATGCGAACATTCATTTCCTGTTTTACCCTTCTCAGCTCTTCAGGGCTCACATTACACTGAAACTCAAGATTACAGTCTACAGCTAGTTTACGGGCACGCTGCACAACCGTAGGCAGCCAAATGTTTTTGACCCGTGTATTTAGCACAATAAAGATACGGGCCAAGACTAGTGCTATAAAGCCGGAACCACGATCGGCATTTATATGCAGTCTATAAATAGCCTGATGATTGAAGTTAAGAGTATAAGGTGTGGCACTATGACCCGCAACACGGAACACACGGTCAATATTTACCGTGAAGTTGTCCACATTGAAGGCTGCACTACTTTGAGAAGCCTGCATTATACGGCCTAATATATACTTTATATCAACAGCTGCCAAGCGTCTGAATGGTATTTCTACCCAAAAATCATCTACATCCCCATCATCTGACCCAAACCCGAAGGCCAGCCTCGTTCTGACTTCACGTTCGTCTCGGTTCTGAAGGACAAACTCCACAATACATTCAACTACGCACCGTAGTCCGTGTTCAACACTATTGCTATATATGGATCTAGGATCAACCCTGACTATATACCGATTTCTAGTCAAGGCTGGGGTGGGGGTGGCGGTGCGCACCAACTCGAATGTTATACCATCCTCTACAGAACGAGAAGCTATTGCTGCTGCTGCTGGGGAGGATGTACCCGGAATGGAACAGGAATAAGGGGGTACTATTGTGGTGGGTTGTGTCGTAAGACGTAGAGGGTTGAGGCTCTATTACTGGTGGTCTAACAACCGGAGCAATCCTGGCACGCTTTGTACCTGACGTGGAGGGCTCTTCATCATGCCTCCGCTTTGAATTGTCGCGTGCTACAGGTATCACTGGTGTCGGCTCGTTAGAGGGGTTGGAGTCTGTGACAATAACTACACTGTTGTCGGGGTCATCTGTAATTAATATCGATGATGGGGTGCTGTATATCGTCGTCATTCACGGTTCTGTGGAAGGAGAGGAAAAACAAGACTGTAGAATATAAGGATCACCACTTAAATTTTATTATATTTTGTAAATGACCCCTTAGGAGTGTGACGTGTTAGAGATTGATTCTGTAGAAAAATTCAGGTTCACGAGCCCATCCACATATATTATATCTGGCACTACAGGATGTGGTAAACCGGTGTTTATGCTTAAAATCATTAAAGAAGAGGGAGAAATGTTCTCAAAACTTGTGCATAAAGTTATATGGTGCTATTCGACGTATCATTCAGTGTTCAACGAGTACCAAGATGATATTTTGTTCCACAAAGGTGTATATGATGTTAATTCGTTAAAGGGAAATGAGCATACAGTCATTGTAATTGACAATCTCATGTTCGAGAAGGATTAAATGCTTGCCGAGACATTTACATTTTACAGTATTCTCTCACCATCTTAATAATAAACGTGTTCTTCATCAATCAGAATCTATTTTTCAAAAATAGATACATGCGCGATGTGTCGTTAAATACACACTATCTAGTCTTATTCGCGCAACGTTGAGATGTATCGCAAATTGGGGTATCAGCCAATGAAATGTTCCCGAATCATCGTAATGAGTTTTAGGAAGTTTATAAAGAAGCTACAAGTCACCGTTTCTGATATTTGCTTTGTGACCTTCATCCGCGAAACACGTTTCTAAACACGCTTCTGAGAACAAATATATTTCCAAACAAGCCTGAAACGGTGTATATTCCAGAATGACAAAGAGGCTAAATAAATACTATGAATTAATAAAAATCTATCATCGACTGCCCCGGGCAATGCAACAGATGTTTGCTAAAAATATCGACTCTGACTTTTTAAAATGCATTTGTGAAATCTGTCCTAACGTTATAAATTGCGATGTATCAATGAAACCCCCTCAGAAGGCTCGCCTACGCCGTTACAAGACCATAATACGTACACTCGCTGGTAAAAGTCAAACTGTGGGGAAGAAAAACTAATTATTGTACAAAGAGGAGGGTCATTCCGTCCAATCTTATTTTCAGTTTTGGGTCCTTTACTTACTAGATTAATAAAATGGAGAAAGTGGTAGTGATTCCATACGAAGTGTATGCTTCACTGTAAAGTTCAAAGAGTCCAGACACGGTTCTAGAACCCCGTAAGAGCAGGCTCAAAAGAATGGAAAGCGAATTGTTAACCCTATTAAACAGTGAAAAAACACCTGATGAGAAAAGAATCTTATACCAAGAAGCTCTGCAGAAATTTCTTCACAAGTACGAAAATTATAAGAATCCGACAGAGATCCCTGTGGTTATTAGGCACAGAACGGACAACGATGGGCATGGTGACATAGAACTTGAGTCCAACGATAGAACTGACCAACCAAAGAATAACGGGTCGGCCACAAAACATATCGAGCATGTATTAAAATGTACCCTCCCACATACATTGAGGAATAAAGGTTTAG
This sequence comes from Bathynomus jamesi, assembly GCA_023014485.1. Classification (NCBI taxonomy): domain Eukaryota; kingdom Metazoa; phylum Arthropoda; class Malacostraca; order Isopoda; family Cirolanidae; genus Bathynomus; species Bathynomus jamesi. The sequence goes on along the minus strand of JAJOZX010000311.1, from coordinate 148,036 downwards.
GTCTTTGTAATCTTTTGAATGAGGATCTGAACAGGTTAAAAGACTTGAAACATGCATCGCACGTGCCACAATCGAAAACGCCATCACCTCCGGCTGTAAAACCTCTGAAGAGGAGAAAGAAGAGGTTAAACAACGGTCAACCCTACCCACGTGCCTCTAAAATACGCAAATGGCTAACATATTAAGAAGACATTATTATGACATTTCTAGCCCAGCCTCCTATGGTGGCGTAGATAGACTGTACAGAAGTGTTTACAATGATGGAGTAGGGAAAAGAGATGTTGAGAGGTCTTTGCGGGAGCAGGACGCTTATACACTTCATAAGCCTGTGAGAAAAAGGTTTAAAACAGCCAAGACAACAGCGGCATCGACTGAATCTATTTGGCAAGCAGATTTAACAGACATGCAAAGATATTCAGTGTATAACGATGGTTACCGCTACATCCTATTCGTAATATATGTATTCTCTAGATATCTGTGGCTAATTCCACTGAGAAATAAATCGCCTGAAACAGTTACTAAAGCGACCAAAACGTTGATGTTGAACGAAAACAGGCTTCCTGGCTATTTTTGGTCGGATATGGGGAAAGAATTTATAGGCCGAGCTTTTCAGAACATGTTCACAGAGTTTAATATCAGGTACTACACTAACAATTCTATATAAAGGCCTCTTCAGCTGAAAGAGTTCAACGTACCATAAAGGAACGCATGCACCGCTATTTTACATTTAAAAAACACACAGATATATGGGCATTCTGGAATCATTGGCCTCATCATACAACCGCTCACACCATCGCACGATTGAGACAACACCTGACGAGATTTTAGAAAGAGGTACGCGCAGAGAGTCCGATGTGAGAAGAGATGAAACATCACCACCACACTCTGCGCGTTTCAAAATCAATGATTATGTAAGATTGTCGCGTTCGGGAAATAAATTCGCGAAGGGATTTGAGCAAGGCTGGACACGTGAGATTTTTAAAGTTAGGGCTATGAGATCGAAAGGCGAGATAATGTTGTATTACGTTGAAGATTTCAATGGGAAGAAATCGCAGGAGGCTTTTACCGCGAGGAGTTGCAGAAAGTGACATTTAATTTAGGAAAAAATGTTTTTAAAATTAAAAAAAATTTGGGCAGCAAAGGTTCAGGAAAGAGAAAAATGTACCTGGTGAAATGGCTAGGGTACCCAGAAAGCATCAACACCTATATAAAAGCTGATGCAATAATAAAGCTTAAATAGTATGCAACATGGCGCCTAACCATTTCTACTTCACACTCCCGTCCTCTTCGTCCTTCTCTGTACATCCTAACAACAAACTAGCCAACTCTGTAACAGAACTCCATGGACCCATTGAATTGGGTTGTGATTCGTATGAGGTGGGGTTATGTGAAATTCAGTTGGACACCCTCTTTTTACATATTGAATATAAAGAACCCGTTTATACGGTTCTTAGAGACCTTAATGAATGTGAAAAAGCCGGGGTAACTCGGGATGAAACCATACGTATCGCCCGGATTGAGGATGCACGGTATTACAGTACAATAGTAACACTAGGTCCGGCCGTTATGGTGCGGCTGAGGATGTTGTGAGAGACTTAAACGTAAGTTTAAAAAACTAAAATCTTACGGCTGATTTAGTATACGAAATCATAAACAAAGAAAACCCTGCACATACTGTGATCCTAAAATCACAGGCTAACAGAAATATTAAAGACAAAGGGCTGTTCAAAATTATAACCTAGGGGCGATATCGATCAGCCTTCCAAAGAGATACCTTTCACGAGGTACAACATGATTTGTCCAGCCTAATGTATCAGATGAAATTGGAGGAACTGGTTGCTGGCTATACACTTCCAGACATGTGCTATATTTATAGTAATATATTGGAGCACCAGTTTGTTGGTGATACCCAGGCACGCCTGCTGCGCATTGTTCACATTACCAACCATAGAGGGAAGAGCATGAGTATTACATATGACAGGCCCCATTATGTGAATGTCGCGACTAATCTAATAACAAACATCTCAATATATATAAGAACAATTGAGGGAAAAAAATTCCCATTCGGTGATGGGAGCTTAACAGTGGAGCTGCACTTTCGACGCACGGAGTTATAATGGACAGAAAGCCTTTCACACTCTATCGAGTTGTGAGATACCAGCGTGGTAGTGGACTTGGGTCCATTTTTTCAACCATACTACGTACAGCTGTTCCCTTGCTGAAGAAGGAAGCCAGATACCTCGGGAGGAAAGTGCTACAATCAGGTCTTAACACGGCAGAAGACATATTGGCTGGGGCTAAACCTAAAGAAGATCTAAAAAAACACTTAAAGCGTACACTGGACGAAATCGTCAAAGATGCAAAGAGAAAAATGCGTGGGGGTGGGAAGAAGAAGAGGCCTGTCCGGAAGAAGGGATTACCAACACGTGGCGTTAAACGTAAACGAATATTAAAAAAGAAGTGTTCTAAGCGAATGAAACCATGGTTGACCATTTTTTTTGACTGATATAAGCTGAGGACATTGCTCTCATGAATCATAGACTGTTTACTACTTGTCGAGAGGGGTGGTACTATTTCTGACTGGTCATGGCACGCTTCATCCATCCGTGTAGTTCACAATGTTGTAAATCGGAGCTGTCCCTCTTTGATATCCCTCCAACTCAAGTTTCTATTAAGCACAGTGACTTTATTACGATTAACCCGTTATACACAATTAGTTCACCGAGTGCTCCAATAGAATTCGTGATATCCAGCTCAGGCCCTTACGTTTTTGACCCAAGGTCTGTGCACATGTACACTAAACTACTTATCGCCCATTTTCATGGAACGGACTCCGATGACAAATATGCTGTATACCCTGAAACAAACTTTCTGCACTCCATATTCAACCAGTGTGGTGTGTATATATAGGTAAGTCAGGTCAACATATCGGCAGGAACGGGGTACTATCACCTACGAGCCTATCTGGAAAATGTGATGAACTTTTCCAAAGAAGCGAAGGATACCTTTTTAAGTGCCGAGGGCTATTATCAAGCTAAAGACGAAAGTAATATAATGGACAAATTTAAAACATCTATAAAGAAGATATACGAGTGTTTTGGACGCCTGCATACATACTTCACATTCCAGGAGAAGTTGCTTGTGAATGGGATGGATATGAAAATAAAGCTCACCCACACGAATCCTGAAATCTGTTTAAATCTGGATGCTGATCAAGAAGAGGGAGCAAAACCCGTTGTGATTCACATTATGGAGACATACCTCCGCGTACGGCGAGTGAATTTAAGTTCGCCCAAACAATATACAAATTGAGAAAAACTTACTACATGCCACAGTAAAATACTCAATTAATAGAGCACATATCAAACTATGCACGGTGCCAGCAGGGCTGACCTCGAAACAGATGGAAAACATCGCCCTCTGAAGTCTACCTAAAAGGATATTAATTGGAATGCAGGACCATGCTTTGGTGAATGGAAAATATAAAAAGAGGGCCTTTAAATTCGAGAATTTCGGCCTTAAAAATATAACTCTATACGTCAATGGCGTTCCGTTGGGCGGGGCGATGGATATGGATTATTCATCAGACGCTGTGTTCCCGCTTTGCGCGAGAGCATATAGTAATCTGGCCCATATTGCAGGTGCTTGTGATGAGCTCGGGTTTTGGGGTAACGCAGAAAGAATTCATCGACCAATTTAACCTTTATCCGTTTGACATCACACCTGACTTATCTGCTAGTGTAAATATACACTTGAGTCCACAACAGAGTGGAAACATCTCAGTCAGATTGAAATTCGCCAAGCCGATAGACGCGCCTATTAGTGTACTAGTATACCTCGAGTCACAACCCCTAATAGAAGTAGACAGATTTAGGGGCGTTGTCACTGACTTTTAAAATGGACGCGAATACACTTCAGAGAGTAATGAATAGCGAACTAATCACACGTTCCAAATTTATCGGTGTGTTTGCGAAGAATGAAACATTGAAATTGCCTACTACGAGAGATTGCTGTAGTCATATTGCGAATACAGGTGTTATTGGTAGTGGTAAGGAATTTATAAATTTTTTAAAATTATTCGACTTGTGTCACACTCAACGAAACGACGAAATGGTATGCAGAGAGATAAAAAGCCGTTTTCCGATTGTGCGCACTAGTTGTATAGTATGATGTTTTGTTCATATATATATATATATATATATATATATATATATATATATATATATATATATATATAATTGCATCCAATAATATTTGTTTGTGTATTCTGTAGCTTATTTAAGATGGTTATTGTACTAAAAACAAGATTTCATTCATTTAATAAATTGCTGAAAATACATTGCGTCTTCTTCTTACCCTAAAAAAAGCTCGAAACATAAGAAAAAAACTTACATTATTTCGTTAATGACGTGGCAATCGCTGGGTTGAGTGCGCAGTGAAACTTCTACCTCTGTATTTTGGTCCACGATATGCGTTTTTTCAAAACGAAAAGATTGTATCATATAACACGAGTCAAATCCTCATCGGACCTTAAGGGAGAAAGAATAATTAATTAGTTCATACTGAATCTTTTTTAATGAAAACCCAATTGCTTAAAACATTTGCAGAGTATTACACTGTGAAGATATCTTCGAACCGCTCAGAGAAGTTCCTTTAAGAGAAAATGCCGAATAACATTTCATTTATTATTGAATTTATAAAATTATTTAAAACTTGCAAAGGACTGCTATAAAAAAATCCAACGAGTCAAAACAGGACTTTAACCTAATATTAATTGCAAACTAATCTATAATTGCGGATACCTACTATTTTAATAAAGCATTTTAAATGTGATGAGATGAGTTACTACAACCCTCCATATATATATATATATATATATATATATATATGATGAAATAACCCGGAAGAATGCTCTTTTTCCTAATTACAAGCACACTAAAATAAATAACAAGTTCGCGAATAATTGGCTACAAAAATAAAATTACTTACATTTCTACGACAATCCCTTGCGTCGGACCGTAAGGAGCGTCATTGCAAATATCATCAACGGTTTGCGTTGGAAATACTCCGTCTCGGTGGGATGTGTTAAAAAGATTAATTGTAGACAACACGACAGTGTCTCCATCTTGATATAAATCCGGTAAACTTTAAAGTTGTCGGTTCATGACGGGGGAAATGTGTTTGTTTATTCACTGGTGGAAATAAATGCTGTGAGTTCCACCTGAAAATACTCACTTTTATATGAGTGATCCCCAAGGACCACCCTAAAAGACTAATAGGCAGTTCGTATGTTTGCTGATTGGTTGTCAATGTAACTGGGTGGGGCTATGTTAAATTTGTGTACCAATCGTAACAACACTATAACGGAGCCACGTTTTGGACTACCTGATTGGTCGCCTTCACGACTAACGGTGTCTTTATCAGTTCATTTTCTCCGTAGATTTATTTTCAATGCTCACATCTCAAGGTGTATGAGTTCACTTGCACGCTCTGTCACAACAATATTTTGCATTAATATTTGCGCCCATACTATTTTCAGCTTTCCCATTTTGGAACCCACCCCTTCATGAAATATTCCCTCCCTCTTTGCAACATCACCCATTTACAACATCCCTCACCCCTTTGCCTATATAAAAGGAGTTTAACCTTTGGTAGCTTCCGCCCGAATTATTCTGACGAAAGTCAAGCTTTTCACTCCACCTTAGACCTACAGTTTAATGTGGAATCCGAAACACCAGTAGCCCAGCGTCTTATATCATTAGGCTACCCAGGGTACCCATTTATCTAACAACTAATTGTGTGGAAGGATGAACAGCTGGGTTTTGCTGCGCGCAAGCTGCCATCACCGGGTCTCGAACCCGGGGTCGATGAATTCGTAGTCAGCGACGCTAACCACTACACCACCGAGGCGCATTCCTATTTATATTAAAGAAATTATAAATATGTTTGCTTTTCTTTTCGATCCTTTTTTATATTTTTTAAAAATTTTGCTGTGACTACGACCATCATAAACAAACTCGATAAATGAGTTCCAATATACAGGGCTATTCAAAGTGATTCACCTGATTTCAAATGAGAATATTTTTTAATGTTACAAATACAGAGTGATTTGTGATACATCAACCAAAAGAAAAACTGTCCAAATTTTGTCTCTCACCTCATAAATGTTCTATGCGACTTCCCCTAGTTACACGAGCAACGTCGACACGATAGTCGAATTCCTTCCATACTCGCTCCAGCATGTCCGTTGTCACTGACTCTACGGCAGTAACAATGCGAGTTCGGAGCTCATCCAAAGATGTGGGCAACGGTGGCACGTACACAGTATCCTTAACGTACCCCAAAAGGAAGAAGTCGCACGGTGTAAGATCCGGCGACCGATTTACAGCTCGAAAACTGCAACACACAAAACGCCTTCTGCTGTGCGGACGCATTTTCACACCGACTGTTTGTTGCTAGGCTAGGCCACGGCGTGACTTTGGAGCCCTCTCGCGGTGATCTTGTAAAACTAGGAGATTTCCTCTTTCATGTGGTGTATGCCCAGTTGATGCACGGTTGATAGGTACGGAAGTATTCTCAGTTGAAATCGGATGAATCAATTTAAATAGCCCTGTACTTATGAAAAATTAAAGCTATGAATATTATATCCATATAGAATAAACAAGGCTTTCTTTCTGTGTGTGTGTGTGTGTGCGTGTGTGTGTGTGTGCCGTCTTCAGTTTTTGGAGCATTAACTCTCTCTCTCTCTCTCTGTATATATAGAATTTAAATTCAGTTTACGTTCACTAACAAAAACAATAATGATGATGAAAACAATATATGGAGAAGACGGAGGTAAATCCTGGTCTTTGAGACGAAATGTGGGTCAAATCCGCATTCCGATGTGACCGATGTGACCATTTTGACATTTGGTCGCAATAGTTACACGCTTTCTTCCAGACAAAAGGAAATAGACACTTTCAGGGGAGTTTATAAGGTTTTACATTGTTTATATATATATATATATATATAAATTGAGGGGTCCCGCGTCTTAAGGTACCTAAGCGCCAAAATTAAAATTCGCCAGAAATCGCCTCCAAAGTTCAGCAATATTCTGGCAATAGTATCTCTGTTATTAATTGAGCTAGAACGTTCGTATTTGGCTAAATTAGAGTTCTAAGTATGCTAATGAAGATGTTGATGAGTTTTTGGAATAGAGTTTCATATTTTATATTTTATATATATTTTTTTTTATTTTTTTATTTTCTTATTATGCCGAACTTTGGGTGCGATTTCTGGTACAGAATGATTCCATTGATTTTTCATCACTATCACTAGCACGGTGAGACATTGCTGCACACGTTGATAATAGTTAGAAGCCGGGTGAATAGAATAATCCACGTAATATTTAACAATATGAGCACGAACACAGGACGCCTGCTAACAGCAGCGCGAGTCTTAAGGTACTGGCGGGATGTTTGTGTCGTGTCCCTCTCGGTGCGTGGAGCGGGTGGCCAATCATAAAGCAGAGCGGCGTGGCTGCCATGTTTTCATTGGCTCGCGCTACTCCTGCTGTTCCCGCCACCCAGAGACAGGAGCGTGCCACCCCCACCCCATCACCTCCCACCAGTTGAACGGGATATTGGGGCCTTAAGACGCGCATCACATCTGGGCGGCAGAGCCCAGCTGGCGATAGAGGTGAAAAAAGTAGTTCGCTTCATAAGGTTTTCAACCATACTTCTAGTGTCGTAAGGTCATTATAACTTAAGACGCGTGACCCCTCATATATATATATATATATATATATATATATATATATATATATATATATATATACAGTATATATATATAAAGTGTGTACTGTAATATTTATGTTTATTGTTAATTAAATATACTAGCATGAAAGTACGAAGAAAACAAATGAACTGCGATTCCTCTTTTATCATTTCACAGAATTTTCTTTATAAAAAAATAATATAAAAGTATATAGAAAGGATTGGTATAAATAAATAACCACTTTCGATGTATTTTACTTTGTTTTTATAAAAGTATATAATTATAGACTTCTCATTTAATTTCTTTGGTTGTATATATAAAGTGTACTGTTATTTTCTGTCTTAAGTTTGGTGTTTTATTTATTTCTGATTAATTGTATTTCTTTTAAGGCAGACGTTTATAGAATGATAATACGGTGGAAAAATAAACGTTATTCTATGAGAATATTCATATTGTTTATTGTGATTTTTAGTATTCTCAAATCAAAGAATGACTGTAAGGAGAAGCAGAGCAAGAGATCGTGGGTGGTCCTCGTTTCTATATAGATGAAGCAGTTTCCAATGTACCCCGTTATAGTAACCTGCAGCAAAACACCTGTAAACCTTACGTGTACATGCCTCCGATCCTTCTCGTCTCAACATAATTTGAAAATGAATGTTATTCTACGAGAATAATTATAATTGTTTATTACCAAATTTAATATACGGTTTAGTATATCTACTGCATATTATTAAACCTGTTTTCGTAGGGAAATTTAATATAAATGTGTATATATAGATTTCTCAAATCAAAAGAATGAATATTAAGAAGGATGAAAAAATTGTACGAAAATGAGAACCGCATCTTATATAAGAAATGATTGACAAAAGTAAATAGACACCTCTCTCTCTCTCTCTCTCTCTCTCTCTCTCTCTCATAAAAAATATAGAAGGTATATAAAAAGGAATGGCATAAGTAAATAGACACTTTTGGAGAAGTTAGTTAAAATAATTAGTTTTTCTTTTATATATGAAAAGTGTGTAGTTGTTTTGCTTGAATTTTTCTTTTATTGTTAATTAAATAAATGTTTTAATTAGTTCTTTTGCTGAGCAAATTAAGGAGAACGTCTCCCTCTCTCTTGTATTTAATAAATAAATAAATAATATAAATGGTGCTGCCTGATAACCCTGCATACAATTAAATTATATAGGAGTCTCCGGAAACTCATCTATATATAAATAATTAAAATGGTGGTATCTGGCAACTCTCCTTATATAAATAAATAATTAAAATAGTGCTCTCTGGTAACCCCTCCATATAATAAAAAGTGGTATCTGGCAACTCCAGACCCTCTATATAACAGATTCTGGGCCCCTGGATGCTCATTATGCGACGGACACCGGTGGGATAACGAACTCTCTCCTCTCTCCTTCTTAGGTTAAGGCTTAGCGTCTCCCTTTGGGGGGGTGAGGACATCCCTCCTTCTCCCCCAAAGACCCTCTTCCTCCTCCTTTCTCTCTCTCTCTCTCTCTCTCTCTCTCTCTTAGGTTAAGGTTACCCCTTTGGGGGAGGTCATCCTCCCTTCTCTCCCCAAAGCTTCCCTCTTCATTGCAACTTGGGGGATAACCGCTCCCCATTGTTGAATAACACCCTTCCCCCTTTGCAGCATCCCCTTGTTGCAAGACCCCTCCCCCTTTTCAACATCCCCCTTTGTTGCATGCCACTCTTGCAATATTCGCCCTCCCTTTGCAACATTGAACAACATTTGCAACAATGCATTGCACTCGTCCATTTTTCGCCTATACTACTGTTGCTATAGACACGTTCTTTCTGAGTGAAATCCGTGTTGGTTCTCATTGACTCTCCTTTGTCTCAAAAAATCATAGATTTTCTCTCTGATTGTTCTTTCAAATATTTCGGTGAAATGGGATGTCACTCACAGTGATACTGGTCAAAAGTTCTTTGCTTGAGACTTATCCCCTCCTTTACATATACGATCAGTGTTCGTTCTTTTCAGGATGCTCGATATTTCCCCTGTGTCCAGTGATCGTCTCCATATCCACTACAGGAATGTAGTTATTTTATTCTTAAAGTTTTTAATCAACAAAGTTTCCATTTGTCAAGACCTGCAGTGAATGCGATTTCACCTGTCCTATAGCTCGTGCTATATCGTCTGGTATAAAATTAAAATAAGTTATACACTCTCCTCGTAATTTCTATTCAAAGAATATCTTGTCGCTTTTTTGAGTACTAAAACCTGATTCATACTGAGCATTCAATATTTCAGATATTTCTTTTAAATCGTCAGTTCGTTCTTTATTTTTTTTACCTCAAAGGCCCGATATTGGCGCGCGTTCTCGTTTTCCTTTTTGCAAATCTATACAAGTATTTTGGGTATTCCTTTATTACTTCTACCGCATCTTCCTCTTCCCTCGCTGAATGGCCCTTAATTAAGGTTTGTATTTCCCTACCGATACTCTCCAGTTCTTTTGTATAACTTTTCTGGAATTATATATATATATATATATATATATATATATATATATATATATATATATATATATATATATGTAGGGTGGCGCAAAAGTCGCGCATCATAAGAATTTTCAGTGTTGACTATAATATATTATTTTTTTTCTTGTAGGTAGGGGATGGCTGCGAAATTAACAATAGACGAGAGGGTGAGCTTGGTTTTAATGTATGGAATACCAGGTACAACAAATCGATGAATCAGTACAGAATTTAAATTCTGTACCGATTCATATGACTATTGCGTTTGTATTATCGTGCATGCATTAATTGCATAATGAAAATTAATAAATATAATGAATGAATAATTCTTTATTTATTTATAAAATAAATCCAATTTTAGAATTTTTAAATTTTACAATTTTGTTGTTACAATAATTTTAACAGTAAATAAATAATTGTGAAATTAGACTATTTATTTTATTTAATTTCGTCTCTAAGCTTTAGGTTTTACTTGGCTCTTAATTGAAGATAAAATGTCGCTTCATAAATAGTATTAATTAATTTCAAATACATAAATGAACTAATAGTTGAAAATTAGACAATGAATTTAAATCATTGTAAATTCATTGTCATTGTGAGGTAGCTGCGTGTCAGAGTTAAAAAGCACCAAGAGTTTGAGCTTTTTTATGCCGTGAAAGAAAAATGGAGCTTTTTATCACCAAAACAAACTCGATTTTCACCGTAAACGCTTTTTTATATCGAGAATAACACCCTCCTTGTCAGCGCCAACTCACAGACTGACCTCTTGGGAGCTGCGGAAGGGCTTCCTGATAGTTTTTTCCCAAATTTTATTTTTTGAAAAATTTTCAACTTCGCATTTTTTAACTCTGACACGCAGAATTATGATATACAAGTCACGTTCAAATTATGATTAATTCGCAAACGAACTAATAGTGGAAATACAGTATATATTAATCTTAAGTTATTATTATACATATGAAACAAATACAGACAAAGTCATTACTGAAAATATGATTATCTATACAGGACGAAGAATTGAATGTTAGACACGAGACCCGAACAAGTAACATTTAATCCTAGATTTATATTAGTATTCCATTATTAATTGAGATTAAATACATGTAAATGTATTGTTTCTTAATCATTTACAGATTCAAATTTAACCATTTATGGCCGACTGCCAAGAAAGTTTAAAGTTTCATAAAAACACATTCATTACATGACCCTACAAATAATCCGTTCATTGAGAATTAATATTAGTTGTTTTGGTTTCAAACAATTCCTTTTTTTTTTTTGGCATTTTTTGCATTTTTCGCATTTTGCGTTTTTTTTTTTTCTAAATATTAAGTTTTTAAATGCAAATAGAAATTTCTCATCTAAAAAAGTTGCTTAATAAAAGTGTAATGTAGAGCAAAACTATAACAAGCTACTTTGTTAAAACGCACTACTTGTTTCCAGTGGCGTAACGAGAAGAAGACGCTGTACGTTTTGGGAAGAATCTCAGGGACAGTGGGTCAAACCCGTTAAATGTTAGGCAAATGCATACAGTATATTTAGTTTCCATTTAGTATCTGATATAAAATCAAATTTCAGGGAATCCAGTTGAACTTTATGGAACGACGGAATGATTTTCTAATCGGTTCTTCGTGCAGATTAGTAATATTATTAAAAAATTACTTTCTTTTAAAATTAGTCATCCTTCTCTCGCATTAACAACTTTGGAAGTTGTGGAATTGTTTATGTTTTCGAGGTGACCATGTCCAAATTTAACGGTGCTCAAGCGATTAAATCAGGTTAAGAACTGTTATGAAGCGTTGAAGGGAAAATATAAAGAAAGTATGTATTTTTAAATTAAAATTAATCACTGAAGTTAACCTGAAAGATAGAGATAGATTACGTTAAATTAAATTAAAATCACGACAGTTCTCGACATTTCAGAAATGCGTTCCAATTTCAGTTCGAGCAAATGACGGTGCGCAGTTCTGCCATTCACATTTTGTGAAACTTCACTCTAATCTCCTATCATTAATATTTAACACTGTGTATTTTACGTGTATACTAATTAATTTAGTTACTCATAGAATATATAAAAACATAAAGATTGGTAGATAAATAGGTAGAGATAACAACCTAAATAAATATCAGCCAATCACTCAAACAATCAATCCTTATTGGTAAAAATAAATATTACAATATTACAATTATTATTACAATATTTCAATAATTTTAACATAAAACATACAAATGCTAATTGAATTATTGATATTTAATTTTCCTTTTTAATTTGTCTCTTTACTCCGCTCTCAGATTAATTATAATATAAATATGAGGTGTAAAGGTAATTTCAACTTACAGTACGGTTGAAATGAAAAATTAATTCTTAAAGCAGTATGCATGCTTTAAAATTTCAATCATCATACTTGGTATGAAACGCACGATACTAAAAATTCATAGTAAATACAACAATTGAGGAATACTGAGAAATGTGTATAGGCCTACTGTAAGTAATACAGTAGGCCTATACACATTTCTCAGTATTCCTTTATTAAAAAAGATTTCAAATTGTTCTTAAACGCACTTGCATTCGAAATATTTTTAAGATCAGTACTAAATCATTCCATAATTTAAAATCTATGAAAACGGTCTAAGTTGAGAAATAACGTGTCTGATTCTATTCCTAATCTGCTATTGGTGAATTTCTTGATGTTACAAAATATTTATTTATCCATTGTAAGTTACTAATTTTGTTCATACTTTTATAAATAAGAATATGCTAATTTGATTATGTCGCTGATTCCTAATGATTTTAATTCTTTGAAAAATGCGCTTGTATGAACAAGAAAATCTACATCAAATAATATCCTTATTGCTGTCTAATGCGTTGTTAGCAGAGTTGTTCCATGCATGATTGCGCATCATATAAGGAAGATGCAGAATTACTGAAACCTATTTAGGAACTATACTGTATGTCTAAGTTTAAGCACTGTAACAACATTCTTAGATATCTTTTTACGTATATAATTAACATTGCAAATTCTTATATAGCAATTACATCTAAAAATTTCGTTACATTATTCTTCTACAACGAATTCTTGAACATTCAGGTTGTCAACATGCACAAATAGACAAACCGATAAATGAACACATAAATATATATACAGATATACAAAGGCGCATTTCATACATACAGTACATATACATACACATGTACACACACACACACACACACACACACAAGCATGCATACATATTTGTAATCCTTGAAGCGTTTTCTTTTTGTTATTCTTATAAAAAAGATTGGTGATGCTAATATCGTAAACATTTTTAAAGAAACGACACTGATGTGCGAAAATAATTTTCAGAAATGAAGTAGATGAAATATTATCATTAGAAAACATAGTTTGCACGTTCAATTTTAATTATTCACTTCTGGATGGCTGCACAATTTCATGCTGTTAATTTCATTGTATCACGTTAAAAACACTATCTATATCCACGCATACACGGAATGAAACTAACGCCGCATTCAACTTTTTCTTCAATTTTTAAAGGGGAATTAAGAGTGTGTCCTGCTTTGCCAGATCCCTTCTCTAAGCAGAAACGATATAAAGCATCTTCGTAATGAGGGAAGGTCTGCCAAGTCTCGACGCGAATTAGAACCCATTAGATACCATTAGAGAAGAATCCTTTCCTTCAAAAGAAAGTGAAAAAAATTCGTTCAAAATCTTCGGAGACAATTGCAGAAGAAATTAAAAGGAAACCAACCCTAAATGGACTAATTTTATTCCAGTCTCGCTCGCTCAGTCTGAATCTTCGATGCAAATTATCTGCTTTTTTAAGCCATCCCTAATGGACGGAGGGGCCAAAAGGGGTCTTTCCTTATTAGAAAATGGCGTTCAAATTGCATGCGGCTTTCTGCAGACAACTTAGTGGTGTTACTCCCTCGCTTGGGGTCCTTTTCGGTCTTTTTTGGTCTACTTTGACGAACCGGTTCTTTTGTTGCGATTTACGGCCCTCGTTAACTTTGATTAGCCCAGTAATGGCTCCGGTCGCGACTGCCGATTATTGCTCGCGAAAGGCTGTGATGATGAAGATTCCGGCATTTAACGCCTCCAAAAATGTACGCACAATTTATTTATTTATTTATTCTTTATCTCGTTTCCCATTTTTAGCAGAAGGTTATTATAAAATATTTACTTTAGCGCAAATTATGTACTCTTAAAACAGACAACAAACGTGTGAATGAAACTCACCTAAATAGTTCAAAATTAATAATGTTCGTCTTTTACTTGGTTTTATTTTATTATACAAAAACAATTAATTTCACAAACAACTTTTACTTCTTTAATTACTAAAGAAAAAGTGGACAAATAAGCTAACATTATCTTACATTAATAATTTTACATACTATAAGTACGGTGTATATATATATATATGTATGTATGTATGTGTGTGTGTGTGTGTGTGTGTGTGTGTGGAGAGAGAGAGAGAGAGAGAGAGAGAGAGAGAGAGAGGGGGGGGGGGAGATATGAGGAAATAAATGAGATTTTAAAAAGCAATAAATTTATTCGTTTATGAAACAAACAAAATTAAAGCTTATTTCTCGAAGCATTTCAGAAATTACTATTGGTAAGTAAAACTCAGTGAAACGGAAAATGAATCGAAACCTCCTTTTTATCCATTAATAATGACTGAATATCAAAGCAAAATTTAAAAAACGATGTTTCTCCATCATTAAAAATGGAAATTTTTTAATTTTTCGAAATAGAGACAATTTCCGAACGCAACCAAACTGTTTTTGACCCCGACATAATCGTAATATAACGACAATTACGCGTGTAATGACAAACTGATTTTCATAATTTCGCCTGTTGAACTTCATCATTAAATATACATTAGCAATTAGCAATGATTCATTAAACATAATTCCTGCTCTATTTAAATATTTGTTCGTTCTTCTTCTTCTTCTTCTTCTTCTTCTTTTACCAAACTAAATCTTTAATAAGGAAAGAATATTTTAGTTTCAATTCCTCTTTTCTCGCCGAAACATATTCCCTTATCATTTTTTATGAATTTACATTTACTCAATTCTTTCCATTATTAAATATTACGTATTTAAATTTATTTTTACATTAATTAATTATTAACATTTGTAGTAAATTCTCATTTCGATTAAGAAGTCGACTTTAATTTAATGACTTCTTTTAATAAATATAACATAAAAGAAATTTTTTTATTACCTAATATATATATATATATATATATATATATATATATATATATATATATATACACATCCACACACATATATATATATATACATATATATACACAATAATTAGACAATTTAAAGGCAAATTTCACATTCATAAATTCGTATGAGGAATTTAAAAGTAAACCCACAAAGTTTCTATTAAAAAACTTTTTATTTAAATTACCTACATTTTTTTTGTCACCAAATTTATATTATTTTACATATTTTACATTTCCATTCCGTTCTTCTTCTTCTTCTTTTCAGGTGTTCATTGCAGCGTAACCAAAAACAAAAGGGACCTCAAAACTAAAATAGAGTCCCCTTCAAATGTATATTTAAAAAAATATTTTTAAAAAGAAAATAGAAATTTCCATTTAATGCAGTTATCGTTGATATATATATATATATATATATATATATATATATGTATATATATATGAAGGGTATATTTCATGGGAGCCTATTCGCTCAACTTTAATTCAAGTGATACAAATTTTATACAAATTTCAATGTTTTTCGTTACCACTTTTCTTTAACTCAACATTTGTAAGATGTACAGTATATACGCTAGTTTGTAAGTCTTTTCGAACGATAAATATAATGATATAGATAAAAAACTCAAATATTTTTGTTTGCCGTTTTCTGTCGCAGAGCGACCAATAGAACCACCGAAAATGGTGCGTTTGACGTCACGCTGTACTGATTGTAATTTTAAAGGTTTTTCTGAGAAGAATTTTATATAATTTACAGAAAATTATATTTTTAGAATATGTACCAATGGTTCCATTAGTTGGGATACACTGCGCTACAAATTAGATGTAACCCACTGAATCCCGACTTTGGGGATACAACATTCATTCGTGGTATTTAATTAATTTTATATATGTCCCGACATTATAAACGTATGATAATTGGCTAAATTTATTACTCACTATGACGTCATAGCTTAACGGTCGTGAATCATTTTAAACAATCCTTTATAACAAATATATATATTGTGGTAAGGAATTGAAGAAAATTAATCACATGAATATAAAACATCCACATTTCAACACAGCTTCCCTTAATATCAGCGAATTTAAATGAAATTCGATCTGGGTAGTAGTAGTTGGCTGGATGGCCGTCCTGCGAGTATGGATGATGTACCAACCTATGGTCCAGATTCTATGTTAAGCTGTGAGCTCCCAATGTCATATGACTCTGGTTGTTAGAATAGCGAGACAAGCTAAACAGAACAATTACTGACAACATTAAGAGAATATCAGTCTTTGTACTTTAGGGGGAGTTGGCAAAAAAAAAAATATATATATCTACACACACACATATATATATATATATATATATATGTTAAACACAGACCGTGCATGGAACAAGGAACTCTTCTGGGAAAATTAAATCCACTATAGTCCGAATAAGTAATGGTAAATGACAAACACCATAGTTTTTCTTTTTCATGATGTTAGGCCACGTGGGCAACGGGCCTCTCGCAAAGAGATCCCATAAATATAGCTTCCCTCACCAGCTATCTGCAAAGCAGACAGGATCCTGTCTGCTTTGCAGATAGCTGGTGAGGGAAGCTATATTTATGGGATCTCTTTGCGAGAGGCCCGTTGCCCACGTCGGGCTAACATCATGAAAAAGAAAAACTATGGTATTTGTCATTTACCATTACTTATTCGGACTATAGTGGATTTAATTTTCCCAGAAGAGTTCCTTGTTCCATGCACGGTCTGTGTTTAACATATAATTTTCTCAGTGAACCATTCTGAGTTTGTGTATAATATATATATATATATATATATATATATATATACAGGGTGGGCCGTAAGTTTCCATACATAGGAAAAATAAACATTTTTTTATGGACAACCATTTTTATTTATATAATATGCTCTACATGGTTGCCATTGTTTTGAAAACACATTTCAATACGTGTTCCCCACTGTTGATGAACACGCATTAGCACAGTTGACGTTATGCTTGTAATGGCGTTGGTGATACGTTCCTTTAGATGATTTATGTCTCGTATCTTTTCCTGATACACCATGGCCTTCAAGTGCCCCCAAAGATAGAAATCAAGGGGGGTGAGATCTGGGGATCTGGGAGGCCACTCCACAGGACCACGCCGACCAATCCAAGCATCCGGAAACTGCTGATCCAAATACCGACGCACGTGAAGACCATAATGAGGTGGAGCTCCATCTTGCTGGAAGTAAACTGGGAAGTTACCTTCCTCGTTTAGCAGGGATGGGAAAATCTCTTCTTGCAACATGTTAAGATACCTTTCGGCATTAAGATTTCCACTGACAAAAATTGGTCCAATAATTCTGTCACCCCATATCCCGGCCCACACCATCACTTTACCGGCACCTTGCATCTTCGTCGGACTCAGCCAGTTAGGGTTAGCATTACTCCAATAACGTATGTTTTGCCGATTAACCTCTCCATTGACGTAAAAATTTGCTTCATCAGTAAACAAGATCTTACGTCAAACGCATATTCTTAGGGTATCTGAAACATAAAAACAAACGTTTAATTTTTCCTATGTATGGAAACTTACGGCCCACCCTGTATATATATATATATATATATATATTTATATATTCTTTTAATTCCAAACCAACCTGGGTTTTGGGATTTTTTCTTTTGGGGGGGGGGGGAGTGGAGGGGGTGAGAGAATGCTAATTCACTTCTGACAACTACGCAAATGTTTTACGCTGAAAACTTATAATTCTAACTGCATTATTTACAGTTTCTTCATTCAGTATTTTCAGTAAAAATTTCAAATTGAAGGTTAGGTTAAATGTGCAAATGCTTTGTTCTGGTTTATATATATATATATATATATATATATATATATATATATATATATATATATATATATATATATATATATATGTTATAATGTTATAATGTTATAATGTTTCAGACCAACAAAGACCCTAGGATCCACTCATGGCTGGTCTACCTAACTGTGTTCGTAATCGTGTATTGTGTATGTCCTCCGTGGTGGCGGAGGGGACCTACAATTTTACGTGGGTTCCGAACCACAAGAACATAAGAAACTTATTTAAAAACTGCCGGTAAATTGGCAACGACCAATTTTTACGAAACTAAATAATTATCAATTTAAAAATAATTAATTATCGGTTTAAAACTAAAGATAGAATCTCTCGGTCCAGAGGAGCAAGTCATAATAGACTACTATCCACAAATATATTACATTCTATATCTATTTATAACGGACATGCAAATATATCAGATCCAAAGAATCCAGTCAATTTCATTACGGTATCCATCAAGTCACGGTCCATATCGATTGCGGACCAAGTCAAAATTTACAACCATATACATTATCAATTTAAAAATAATTAATTATCGATTTAAAACTAAAGATAAAATCTCTCGATCCAGAGGATCAAGTCATAATAGACTACTATCCACAAATATGTTACACTCTATATCTATTATATAACGGACATGCAAATATATCAGATCCAAAGAATCCAGTCAATTTCATTACGGTATCCATCAATTCACGGTTCATATCGATTGCGGACCAAGTCAAATTTACAACCATATACATTACAATATATACACTTACGAGGAAAAGTGTAGGTGTGGCTGTAAAGACTGTACAGTAATGTAGAAATGTGTGTGCACCCATTATGGGTCTCCCATTTAAAGGTGTTTGTGGGGCAAGTGAAGATCATGAGTTTTTCAATACCTCACAGTACTATGGGGGGCACCACTCGGCAGAGGAATCTCTTTAAATGGGGTGTGTAAGGACAGAGAGTATCCCCTAACCCAAGACGCTGCCTCCCTATATCCCACAACACTTCTGTTGAGCTGTGAGATCTATCCCCACAAAGCCTTAATTTTACTACCTTAAACTATACCCTTTCTATCAACATGCGCGTCCAATCGATTGTTAAACATGTTTATAGACGTGCTACTAATTACTTCTACCGGCAAACTATTCCAGCTATTTACTATTCTATGCGTAAAAAAGTTTTTCGCAACTGCTGTCTCGAACCTTCTACTTGTCAACTTACACCCGTTATTTCTAGTCCTATTATATTGAGATATTTCGAAAAAGCTATCTCTATCTACGTTATCAAACCCATTCATAATTTTGAAAACCTGGATTAGATCACCCCTTAACCTCCTAGTCTCGAGTGTAGTCAATTTTAACTCTTTAAGCCTATCCTCGTACGACTTTGACCTAAGAGACGGAATCATCTTAGTTGCTCGTCTTTGAACTCTTTCGATTTTGTCTATATCTTTGCGCATATGCGGATTCCAAAATTGGACCGCGTACTCCAAATGGGGTCTAACTAATGATTTATAAAGAGGAACTATAATATCGCGCGATTTGTACTCAAAATTTCGAGCTGTAAAACCTAACACTTTGTTCGCCTTATTGACCGCCGCTGTACTTTGTTTCGCTACATTTAAATCACCAGTGACTATAACTCCTAAATCTTTTTCCTGCTCTACGCTTGTTAAATCTTTCCCTGACATACTATACGCAAAATTACCGTTACGCGAACCTATATGCATAATTTTGCACTTATCCACGTTAAATCTCATTTCCCATGTGACTGACCAATCAACGATTTTATTCAGATCTTCCTGAATTTTAACTCTATCTTCGTCATTAATCGCCCTACCACCCAGCTTCGTGTCATCCGCAAACTTTGAAACTGTACTGACTAGGCCGACATCTAAATCGTTAATATATATAAGAAAAAGCAAGGGGCCCAATACAGAACCCTGAGGAACGCCACTCGCTACATTAGCCCAACACGACTCCGCTCCATCAACGACCACCCTCTGTTTCCTGCCTCGCAACCATTCTTCTAGCCAATTTATTACTACACCCCTGATTCCATGAGCCTTAGTTTTTTTCAATCAGTCTTTTGTGCGGCACGGTGTCAAACGCTTTTTGAAAATCTAAATACACTACATCAACCGCCCGATGTCTATCGTAAACGTTAACCACACTTTGGAAAAATTCTAAAAGATTAGTTAAGCAAGATTTGTTTTGCCTAAAACCGTACTGCGTATTTCTAACCAGATTATGCACTTCTAAGTGTTCGACTATACGATCCCTAATTATTGATTCCAGTAGCTTACCTACAACAGACGTTAAACTGATTGGCCAATAATTTCCCGCCGCACCTTTATCGCCTTTTTTAAAGATAGGTGTTACGTTTGCTAACTTGAAATTATCTGGTACGCACCCCTCAGAAATAGACGCATTAAAAATCTTTGTTAGCGGCACAACAATGCTATCTTTTAATTCTTTTAGTTGTATGGGATATATGGAATCCGGACCCGGTGATTTACGCGTTTTCATTTTATCAATATAGCGCATTACTTCCCCTTCACTAACGACAATATTATCCAAAATATTACCATTATCAAAAGGTATTATGTCTATGACCGTAGGGATATTCGTTACATCTTCTATAGAAAAACTGACGTAAAAAATTCGTTTAGCAAGGTAGCCATTCCTTGTTTTCAGAGACTAGATCTCCATTTCCATTTTTTAATGGAC
This sequence comes from Bathynomus jamesi, assembly GCA_023014485.1. Lineage (NCBI taxonomy): Eukaryota > Metazoa > Arthropoda > Malacostraca > Isopoda > Cirolanidae > Bathynomus > Bathynomus jamesi. Next base: position 126,992 of record JAJOZX010000311.1, on the reverse strand, counting down.
CTAAGACACTTTTTACTGGATTTCTATTATTGACGTATTGAAAGAATCGCTTGGGGTTTTCTTTACCGTCACGAGCTATGGAGATTTCAAATTCGCGTTTTGACTTTTTTATTACACTTTTAGCTTCACGCCTTAGAGATATGTAGTTGTTTCGTAACAACAGATTATCTTTATCGCACTTGTATAGCCTATAAGCCCTCTCTCTACTCTTTATAATGTCTCCTACTCTAGAAGTAAACCACAAGGGCTTGTTGTTTACTTTCGCACGCTTAATTTTGTACGGTACACATTCCTCATTTATAGTCCTAAATACCAGAGCTGGGCACTTGCGTTTTTTTTGCGGTACTGCGGTACTGCGGTACTACTACCGCACTACCAAACCGGTACCGCATAACGCAGTACCGCAAAGGATCGCTGAAAGTACAGCAGTACCGCTACCGCATTCAAATTTCCCGCGGTACTTTCCGCGGTACCGACCAACACGGTAGTACCGCAGTACCGCAGTACCGCAAAAAAAAACGCAAGTGCCCAGCTCTGCTAAATACCGTTACGAACGATTCCCACATTAGTTTTGCGTTGGAGTTCCCCATTACGTTTTCCCAATTGACGTGTGAAAATTTATTTCGAAATTTACTAAAGTCTGCGTGCTGGAAGCTAGGAATTTTAGTCGAGTTAGTTGGTTTCGAGTGACTTACTGAGAGGACAAACTCTACCATATTGTGATCGCTATTGCTCAACGGTTCTATTACTTGAAGATCAGTAATTAGCCTATCATCCGTAGTTATTACTAAATCTAAAATACTGTCCAACCTCGTAGGTTCCCCAACCTTTTGAATAAGAAAGCTATCCTCGAGAAAATTAACTAAACGATTACCTTCCGCGTCTCCCTGCATTGTATCGTAATTCACCTTGGCGCAATTAAAGTCACCCATAACTAAAGCCTGCTCACTACCGATTATTCTCTTTAGTTCACGATATAACGCTTCGTCCGTAGCAGCTGTTTGATTTGGGGGGCCTATATATAACCGCAACAAGAAGTTTGAAATCGTTCAATTAAGTTCTGCTATAGTCGAATCTATCGGTTCTGGAATTGAGTGCTTTACTTCTATAACGTTCGCAATATTATCTTTGATATACAACATAACACCGCCTCGGTGGTGTAGTGGTTAGCATCGCTGAATACGAATCCACCGGCCCCAAGTTCGATTCCCGGTGACGGTACATAAATGGGTACCCTGGGTAGCCTCGTGGTTAAGAAGCTTGGCTGCTGATCGGGAGGTCGTGATATTGTCCAAGTGAGGATTTTGTAATTTCTGATCACTTGTGGTGGGTCATGGTTCGGATTCCACGTTAAGCTGTAGGTCTAAGATGGAGCAAGAAGCTTGACCTTCGTCAGAATGAAAAATTCGGGAGGGAGCAAAACCAAAATAGCCAAGGTATACAGTACCTATATACTATATATAAGTATTCCTAAATTGCCAAATTCCTCCAACATTTTCAGCGGCGGTCATTGAAATTATCTCATACAGGTGAAGTCTTTAATTTTTTCCAATTTTCAATCACTTACACTTGTGTTAATGTAGGGGCCGGTTCCGTTCAGAAGTTCAGAGAATGCGCTTTTCATCGTATACAATGAGTAGTTTTTCGAATTTCACTCGCGTTACGATTTCAATTAAAAAACTCGAAATCAAATTACTACTACTTCATGCTACCTCAGGTTTTACACAACCAGTTTTTGCTTTATATTAGGTTAGGTTTAGTTAGGTTAACCTAACCTAACATAACATAAATAAAACCTAAAGAAAGATCTACAACAAAGTAGGAGTTATTTTACGAATAGGAGAAAAGTGATACAAAAGATAGCACCAAATAGGGGCGAACATATCTTTTAGCGATATATATATATATACAGGGTGTCGTAGAAGTCTGGACTTATAGGCCATTAGGGTTAGTTATTAATTTTGTATGCCAAAATCAGTGTATGGGAAGTACGTGGTAATATTTGCAAGAATTGATAGGTTATGCAAGTTAATGGCATGCAATTTGAACAATTGTTAAAAAAAAAGTAAACAGTGAATTCTTCCTATCAGTACAGACTTCTGAGACACCTTGTGTATGTTTGTGTGTATGTTAAGTAAACTATAAAAAGAAAGTACACACTGCATGACTAGACCATCATAAACTAAAAGCTACTTTTCTAAGATAATTATTAACTTAGCGTGTGAAACATTAGTTAGGTTAGTTATTAGTTATTTTTTTATGTAGGAAGGAGGGGCCAAGGGCGAATGCCGCAAAAACGTCCCCCATAGAAGAAGAGAGACAAAATCAACATCCAGAGTTTTCGAGATGCCTGGACAGTAGACAGCCAGCGTTTGAAAGATTGGAGATCATAAACATTGAGGAAGTTGTTTCTGAGTTGACCGGTTGAGTAGATGAAAACTCGAGAATACCGATTAACTCTAGCGTTAGAGAGTTGGACAGAAAAGGAGTGAGAATGTGTAGAAAGTCTGGTACTGCGTGTTCTCCTTAAAGAAGGAGGTAGGGCATGGTCCTGATTAATCAGTTAATCAGGTAATCATTGTTTCGAATTTAATCTTTAATTAATAAAAAAAAAAAAAATTTTAAATGATGGGAAATGATTAATTTTCCTCATAATTTCAGCATCATTTTTACCTTAAACTTTGTAATGTATCATTTGAATTTGGCACCTTTTGGTAGAGTATGTATAAACTGTCTAATCCGCCAATGCCTGATTTCTTGAACTAAAACAAACTAAATGTTTGAGCAAAATGTTTTCTTCGATTTTATCTCACGCAACAGAAACAATAAAGCTCTCTCTTACTCTTTTCAGAAGTATTTAATTTTTAATAATTTTTTATCAGTTAATCATTGATTAATTAGAAAATTTCATAATTCATCACTTTCTCCTAAAAATTATTAATTAACCATGCCCCAGGAGGAGATATGCAGTTAGAGAGTTCAGAAGTGCAGTGTCCATTACAATATCGACAGTAAAGAGAGAGTAAGGCAGTTATAGTCTGTGAAGAATTTTATGTATGATTTTTATATAATCAAAATTAGCTGTTTCCGGTCAGTTCTTACACTGATAATTCTCTCTCATGTGTTAGTACCCATGTGAAGTACATATGAATTAGCCTTCTTGGTTAATATTCCGCAGAACACATCACCTAAACCTTAGAAAAACGATATATTCAGAATCCTTGTAAAAAATAATGAAAGAAAATATGTTTCATATGCCGTGCAAATGAATATTAACAAGATAAAAAATTAATATTTAATATGTTATCTAATCAAAATTGGCAGCTGAAAGTATTGGCAGCAAATAAATTGTTTCTTTGCTTCTGTGTTTCTGTGACCATGAACTATGCCGGTTGTGAAGTAAACTTTGAAGACTTAACTAATTCGTCTTGTTGCCTTAGACGAAGATAAAGCTTTAGATTTTTTTGCAAATCACGGTGTGATATTAAAATCTCGGTTATGTCCGAACTGTGGAAAAGAATATAACTATAGGTTAGGTTAGGTTAGGTTAGGTAAGGTTAGGTTAGATTACAATAAAGAAAATATTTATTTGATATATTTTGAGGCGTTTTTAGCAGAATCTGCTATCCGTTTTATATGAAATTGAGCAGCTTTCGAGAAATACATTTCTTCGCAAAAATTTTTTTATCTCAAACCTGCTCAATTGCACGAAAAAAATAAAACGGATAGCAGAATCTGTTAAAACACATTACAAACAAAATTATTAGCTGGCATGTAATTTTGGGTGATGTGTTCTGCGGAATATTTACCAACATTTTTTTACAGATCTGATTTTGTCTCGTTTCCCTTCTTCCTTTAGAATTTTTAGATGGAAAATTAATAACTTAGGATCACTGCTAAAACCTGCAATGGGTGCATTTATATACGTTATTAAGTGTAATTTGAATGTGCTTATAAACATTCATTCTTTTTAAAACTGATATAAACACAAAAGAGTGAACATATAAATTAATCTTATAAGAATAAATTTTTAATGGTGTAAAGGTTATATCCTTAACAATAATAGTAAATTATAGAACATTTATACGAGTATAATTAAAATTTATTCAAAGTTAATTAAATTGTTTATTTAAGGGTGTAATTTGTATTAGAGTAAAGAATTTTAATTATATTATAGAAATAACAGTAGCCATTCCTACATTGTTATATTTTAGAATTTAGATTTTATTTTTAAAAATTATTTCTTATATGGTTATGATGATAAGAACATATAAATGGTAAAGTATTCATTTTAATAGCTATACTTACAGGCAGCCAGCGTTCGCAGCTCAGTGGGTAACCACGTTTCCATATAATCAAAGTGAAGAATCAGAGCAATGGGCCGCATTGGTATGCCTACTAGCATTAAGTATTATAGGGCCTACTCTGTATTACTTTAAATACCCTCCATTTGCATCAAGAACATCTTGAAGATGACGAGACACTGATACAACAAGTAAAATAATATTAATATTGTTATCCCATCTTGAGATGGTGTTCTTTTCACACTTTCCCACACTGCTGACACGTGTCGTAGATTCTCTTCACTATGCTGAAATTTGCTTCCCCTAAAATGAAATCTCTAGTATTGATTAACATGAGATGAATTGGGTGCCTATCTATCAAAGTAACGTCTTCCTCCAGTCTATTGCTAGACAGTACGACTAATTGTATGAATAGGGCTGCTAATCTTGCACTACAGTAAGATGATTGACTATCGATTACTAAAAATGATTTAATACTTAGTAACATTAATAAAACACCGTTTAAAATATTAAGATACTCTTCACCCGTTAATCTGCCTTCTACTTTAGATATTTCGCAGAATCACGGGGAGATAGACACGAAGGTCATGTTTACATTCACATTAATCATCCTTGTTTGTTTGTTTGAATGTTATTTCCTTCAAATCAAGTTCTCTATGACCGACAGCAATGATAAGTGCCACGACACTGTCAAAAACATTTTCTCGTCCCAGAATACCACCGTGAATCAGAAATCATTACTAAAATTTATATGCAGTTCAGCAAAGTTCGGTCGCTGTATGCGATTTATTTCTGTTAAGAATTTATTTTTTCACCTGGAATATAATACTCGATGCCGGTGTTAAGAAAACATCGATTCATGTATTCCCTAATTTAAATCGTCAAATTTGTGAAACGATTATTCCACACAACTGAGATAAAAATGAGTCCATTAAGTATTGTTGTAAAGCTATTTATAGTTTCTACAGATTATTTAAAAACAAACTATGAAGCAAATTATGAAGGTTGTTCAAAAAGTAAGTTCACAAGGTGTTTTGAAGAAACTGGTTTATTACAAGGCAGGTAATTATTACAAGTATTTCAACATCTTATTACTACTTTTTTACATAATCACCAAACAGATTCAAACATTTGTCGTGGGACAAGTTTACCGATGCCGGTCGAGTAAAATGTAGGGTCCTTAGTTTTTAACCAGTTTCGTACGGCCGCTTCTGTATCAGGATCGTTTTGAAATTGTTTACCTCGGAGGTGTTCCTCTAGGGCTGGAAACAAATGGAAGTCGCTTGGTGCAACGTCAGAACTATCGGGGTGGGGATGATCCATGACTTCCCAGTGGAACGATTCGAAAAGTTAGCGTGTTTGATTTGCAGTGTGAGGGCGTGCATTGTCATGCAAGAACACCACACCTGCAGTAAGCAACCCGGGACGTTTTCTTCTGATAGCCGTGCGGAGTCGCTGTAAAGTTTCACAATAAGAAGTGACATTTATTGTTGTGCCTTTTTGCATGAATTCAACATGCTAAATGCTTTGATGGTCCCAAAATATCGTTGCCATCACCTTATCAGCTGATGGTACAATCTTGAACTTTTAGGTTCGTGGTGACCCTGGATGTTGCCACTTTACAGTGTTGTCACACATGCTTAACAAAATATTGTACTGAGGCCTCTCTCTCCTCTCGCATCTGAGCAGATCTAGACACGCTCTCGTGAAACAGGCCCTCCTATTTATCGGGATATAGGATGTTAATGACGTTAATTGTTCAAAAGAAAGCTGTTTTTATTTCGTCTAGAGTTCGCTCGCATTATTCACATACACGTCCTTTTCAAGCCCCCCCCCCAGAGATAAAAATTTGGAGTCGTTATATATACAAAATTACGTGTACATTATTTGTTAGTTCACTGCATGGTTTCTTTTTGAGCAAACAATATAAACCATAAAAACAATTTTCTCTTTTCAAAACTGGACGATCATTGACATTAAACCTATTTTGTACCTAAAATAGATTAATCCTAAGCTTCACTAGTTACATGGGGTTCCCCACATAGGGTTATTTTCAGTGCTTTTTACAGATTCATAACGCCTTTGCCAACGTTGAACAGTCATCTTGTGAACTACCGAGTGATTGGCAATTTCATGCACTGATGCTCCAGCTTGAATCATACAAAGTATCGTACCCCTTGAGTCTCACGAATTGTACGATGCTTAACTGATGACCTTTCCATTTTATCAAGAAAGTCAGATTTAAATATTTGAATATGGATAGAACCCAAACTTACTTATTTATTCCGAGAGACACATTTTCAGATTTTCTTTGTAGTGTTTACATAATCATCAGTAAATAATGATATTTTTATTTTATTTTATTTAAGGAAATTATATTAGATTCTGTTACTAGTTTCTTCTTACGGTATACTACTGTGATTAATTTCCTTCACTTCCTTACGACATAATATTTCTTTTAAAGTATTGTTAGAAATAATTTATACTGACGGAGCATAAATAAAATTAATGAACTACCAGAAATGAATGTGATAATTTATGATCATGTACGGTCGGTTTCAAAAGTCGGGATACACTGGGACGAATCTAAGTTGCAGCCCAGTGTATCCCAACTAATGGAACTGGAGGTACATAGTGTAAAAACATAATTTTCGGTAAATTATATAAAGTCCTTCTTATAAAAACAAACCATTTAAGTTCATCAGTGCAGTGTGACGTCAAACGCACCATTTTCGGTTATTCTCTCGGTCGCCATGCGACAGAAAACTATTACTATTACATGACATTTTCACTTCTATTATGTAAAAATGAAACTGAATCCCATTAATTTTGCTTAAAAAGCTTCCAGGCTTGCAAAGTCATATTCAGATTAGAATATTGTGAATATAGTAATATGTTAATGCCATATCAAATACACTTATCTAAATTGTACAGAAAAATATTGAAAAATGTTCTAAAATTTTATTTAAGTTGTATTATTTTTTCTGAATAAAGGATTTTCTTTCATTTTTGTATAATTTATACCTTTATATGTATCTATGTCTTTACGAACATAATATGTATATATATATATTATATACAGTAAATATAATATATATATATATATAGGTGTGTGTGTGTGTGTGTGTGTGTGTGTGTGTGTGTGTTTCGCCTTATTTTAAAATGTATATGCATTAGAACTCTTTTTCTTTTAGCCGCTGAAAATATTATTTTCCCATAGTGTTCCCATATTAAAGGCCCGACAAGGGTCCTCTTCAACACTGAAGGAAAATAGCTTGGTTGTCTGGGGGCCAAGACTTTTTAACCAGCTTCCAAAGGACCTCAGGAACGTTACAGGGGTCAAAGTTGAAGTTTTCAAAAGAAGACTAGATGCCTGGCTCAGGAAGGTACCAGATGAGCCGGGTGTACCTGGCTAAGTGCGGTGGAGAGCGCAAGAGAGCAACTCGCTCCTCCATCAAGCCAGGTCTAGAGGCGGGGCCATTAGTTTGACCTTCGTGTGAAGAGAGATCAACGCACGGAACTGCAACGAGGTTAACGAGATATTACTTTCCTTCCGAAGAGCTAATTGAAAAATGAAATCCAAATTCAACTATTTAAATGGTACACAGTTCAAATGATTACACGCTAAAGTAAGACTCAAAATTTATTGGAAGACTTTAATAGATATAAATTCACAAACCTATTTGTAACATTAAATTGTAAGCAGTCTTTGTATTGCGTCGTTCTTCCCCTCCATAGTTACAAGATCCGCCTTATTACAGAGTCCTTCTCATTTTTATCTCGAAAATAGATTTCCAAAATTATCGTACAAGCCATCTTGGGTAATACCTTCGCACTCTGTCATTTAAAAATCAATTTCAAATAAAAGCTGAATGAATAGAGGATTTCAGTAATGGATTACCGATCGTACATCACTTATGACAACATAATGAGGGGACTCATAACAAATTTCTGCCTCCAATATATCAAATACGAAGTAAATATAGTGAAAAATGATGCTTTAAGAGTGATGCTATAACTTTCAAGATGTTCGTGTAGAAATGACATATTCATCTTATTGTGCCTTAATCTTCTTAAAGCTACATTATATAGATGTCATTCACACATATCCAAATAATAAATCATACGTAAAGCTGTCAACATTATATTCACGGATAATGTAGTTGCAAGCAAATGTAAAGACAACACACGTACTTCATAAACACACGTACTTCATAACTAAAAGATTGGAATAAATTATTTTCATATTATGCGGAATTTAACGAAGAGTATTTGGGTAAGAAACGAAATTTAATAATGAAGAGCAATGATAGTTCACTTTTACAACGTTTGGAAATTTTATCCTGAGTATTAACATCAGGATTATTATTATGTTAAATAAACAATTAACATCAATTGAAATCAAAATAATCTTAGATTATGATCCAGAGATAGTATTTAAGGGCATTTTAGAACATTATGCTAAAGTTGTATTCATAATTTAAAATTTAAAAAAATTCTTTTAATTAAAATGATTCAAAATTTTAACTAAATGTTGTCAAACAGTTTCTAAAATCACTGAATTGACAATGAAACAGATTTAGAGCAGTAAAAGAACAGTTCAATTGTTTCTAAAGAAAATAGTTGATTCGAATGATTGTTCCATCTCAACATTCAAATTCAAATTCAAAACTCAAAATTTTTATTCAGAAAAGAATAAAAGTGACAGAGTTTTATAATTTTCAGATATACTGTATGATATGACATTAATATATTCACAGTACTCTTGTCTGAATATGCCCTAAAACGCATGAATACTTTTTAGGCAAAATTTATAGCGATAACAACGAATAATAGTAATAACAATAATAATAATAAATACAATACAAAGGTTACAAAATATTACATAATTTTAAAATAAACGAGTTATTACATATTTAGTCGAAAATAAATGTTGCTTAATAAAAAATATAAAAAGAATAAATTACGAAATTGAAAGTGGTTAATGAAATTATCATATTTCAAATAATTGATTATAAAATGGGAACTTCGTTACAATGGTAAAAACTGGTAGTAGTGAACTTATACATCAGTAGGAGCTAAGGAAGTACTTCTTTAGAGATTTGCAAAATACATTTAGTGATGAAGTCTGCCTGATACGTACGGAAATTGCATTTCATACATCTGCTACTTTGAAGGAGAGTGCATTTCCTTCAGTTTCTATTGTATAGTTAGGTTTGTGTATAAAATTTGAATTATGAAAGGGGATTTAGTCATTCAAAATGGATATATTTGAAAATAACAGTGATCTCTCAAATGGTAAATGAGGTCGCTGCTGACTGCTCCACTAAAGATTTTAAAATTATTTTTTTAGAGGATGCATTCTGTGAATGGCTGCAAATGTTGGAATGCACTAGATTAAGAATAACTTCAGTGAACGATCGTTAAATTCCTCTTCCTCCGTCTGTTTGAACTTTAAATTGGCGTGTTGTTTTGCCACTAGAGAATGAATAGCATTCATCACAGACAAAGACGAGGGAGGTTTCATTAAAAATTTACCTCTATTTATATCCTTCATTGCAATGAAGCCGACCTAAAACAAAAAAAAAATGAATAAAGGTCTCTCGGGCGATGCTCACATACGAACTGAAGATATAACAGAGGAGAGGTAATAACTCTTCTTTAAACCAATATTGATGATACCTCCGACGTTTATACCTTAATAAAATACATTTATAAATCTTTCTAAAAACGATTTTCGAAAACTCGAGTTTTTCATTCTTATGCCTATAACGAGATAAAAGTCTTTAAAATTCTTATTTGCAGCTTCACTAACTAACTAACTAACAAACTATCTATATATATATATATATATATATATATATATATATATATATATATATATATATATATATAAACGGTATACATTTCCTCCTTTACCAATTCGCGCAAATGAGGCGGGATGCTGCAGAGGGGTCGATCGTTCAGAACCATCATAAGGTAGGTAAGGTATATGAAAATGAAAATGAAAATGAAAATGTTTATTGGCAGACTATAGTCCATATGACAAATATTATTAATACAATGACAGTTCATATACTAAGGATAGAAATATATACAATTGATTAGAAATAATACTGCACTGTCGAAGTTAAATGGAGCTACAGACAGACGTTTTCGTATGAAGAAGTCCATAGCTTAGAGGATAAATGGCAGGACTCATGGATAGCTTGGATGATCGGGTTGGTTGATTTTTTAATTCTTTGCATTAGACTGTGTTGAGCACGTCTTGTTACCTCCGGGAAGCTCGGGACATTGCGGGTAGCAAACATTTGCGAAGCTGAGTATCTCGGGGGTAATTTATGTAAGAGTCTAAAAGACCTGTTGTACAGCAAATTTAGGGTTCTGCCAGAACCTTTTTTATAATTCACCCAGAGTTGCTGACCGTATATATTACTGCAGAAAGTACGAAAGAGTGTGTCTTTAGATTCACTTGTACAGAAATGAAAGTTCCTTATGGTCATATTCGCTTTAGCACACAGGCTTCGAGATTGTTTTCTTATATCCGAGTCATCACTGAAGGAGCTGGTAATAGTTTGACCCAAATACTTAAACTTTTGTACTTCCTCAATTACTTCACCATTCATTTTAAACCTTATATCAGCTGGCGGCTGATTACAGCTTTTAGGATGAAATTGCATAACCTTAGTTTTTGTAACATTAAAAAGAATATCATGTTTCTGCGAATACACTTCGCAGACATTTAGTAGCCGATCCAGACCTTTAACAGAGGGACTTATTAACACCATGTCATCGGCATAAACTAAGTTATTTATCCTTGTGTTATCTATACAACATCCCAATGTTGCCTCATTAAGTGAAGCAATTAATCCGTCAATATACACATTAAACAGCATAGGGGAGAGCAAGGAGCCTTGTCTCACCCCGCAAGAGGAGCCAAAACACTCGGATAGTACATTGCCTCACCTAACAGTGAAAGATTGGTGGGAATACCAAAATTTCAATAAATTTAATATGTACATGGAAACCTTCCTGTCTTCTAGTTTTGCAAATAAAATATTGTGGTTCACCCTATCATATGCCTTACTTATATCAAGGAAACAGCTATAAATGGTTGAATTACTCTCAATGTATTTAGATATTGTTTCTTTAAGTACATAGATACACACGTCAGTTGAGTGGGACCTTTTAAAGCCAAACTGATTAGGAGATGTCCATACGAAATCATTTAATCGGAGTAACAAGAGTTTTTCTAGTAGTTTCGAGAAGCAGGAAGCGACAGCAATAGGCCTGTAATTATTGCTGGACAGAATATCTCCGTACTTATTTTTGACCAGGGGCAAGATATATACCCTCATGAACTCTGCAGGGACATAGCTATGAGCAAGCATGGCTGATAGGAGCAATGATATATGCAGACATACTACGTCATTTGCATATTTTAAGTGCTCATTTGATAAGTCATCTAAGTCATCTATATATATATATATATATATATATATATATATATATATATATATTGTGAGGCCTCAGTGGTGAAGTGGTTAGGGTCGCTGACTACAAATCCACCGGTCCCGGGATCGAGACCCGGTGACGGCAGACAGCGCGCAGCAAAACCCAGCTGTTCATCCTTCCACACAATAAAGAAATTGGTTGGTCGATAAATGGGTACCCTAGATAGCCTAGTGGTTACGACGCTGGGGTGCTGCTGCTGGGGCGTGGTTCGGATTCCATGTTAAACTGTAGGTTTTAGGTGGAGTGAAAAGCTTAATCTTCGTCAGAATGAACAATTCTGGCGGAAGAACCAAAGGTGTGTGTGTGTGTGTGTGTGTGTGTGTGTGTGTTTGTGTGTGTATGTGTGTGTGTATATATGGATTCTAGTCCAAATGAGCTAAACAGGCCATGTTTAATATAGTAATGATTTTAAGCATAAACACAGTTTTACCACATCCTGTACGGCCAGATATAATACACGTGGACGGGCTCGTGAACCTGAATTTTTCTACAGATTCCATCTCTAACACGTCACATCCCTAAGTGGAACATTTACAAAATATAATAAAAATTTAAGTGATGTTCCTTACATTCTACAGTCTTGTTTTTCTTCTTCTTCCACAGAACCGTGAATGACGACGAGGTACAGCATCATGTCCCCATCATCGATATTACAGACGACCACGGTGATAGTGTAGTTGTGGTTACAGACTCCACCCCCGCTGACGAACTCTCACCAGCGACACCTGTAACTCCACCACGTGGCAGTTCAAAGCGGAGGCACAATGATGAAGAACCTTCCACGTCAGGTATAAAACGTGCCAGGAGTGCTCCGGTTCTTAGGCCCCAGTAATAGAGTCCCAACCCTCTACGTCTTACGACACAACCACCACTCTAGCTCCCTCCTCAAATAAAGTTGTACCCCCTTATTCCTGTTCAATTCCGAGTACATCCTCCACTCCTCCACAACAGCAACAGCTTCTCGCTCTGTCGAGGATGGCATAACATTCGAGTTAGTGCGCACCGCTATCCCAACCCATCCCCTGACTAGAAATCGGTATAGAGTCAGGGTTGACCCTGGAGCCCTGTATAGCAATGGTGTTAAACACGGTCTGCGGCGCGTTGTTGAATGTATTGTGGAGTTTGTCCTTCAGAACCGAGACAAACGTGAAGTCAGAAAGAGGCTGGCCTTCGGGTTTGGGTCAGATGATGAGGATGTAGATGATTTTTGGGTAGTAATACCATTCAGACGCTTGGCAGCTGTTGATATAGAGTATATATTAGGCCGTATAATGAAGGCTTCTCAAAGTAGTGCAGCCTTCAATATTAGGGTGGCCCACTTTTCAATTTTTTTTTAAAAGTATAGGTTATCGTAGTTTTTCCCATTATTTGGCACTATACTAGCACATTGGTACAATTTTTACAAAAATTGATCAATATTTAGGGGTCTCGCATCGACCTTGAAATTACGAGGTTTTTTTTTAAATGCGTACTTTTTAACTTTTTACTGAATCAAGATAAATCATTAAGTAGGGATGTTTTCTGAATCCTCTTGATGAGAGAAGTCGTTTAGTGTGCCTTCCAATGTCATACGACTAACGGTTTAAAAGTTGTGCCTGTATACAGGTAATACCAATGTGCTAGTATAGTGCCAAATAATGGGAAAAACCACGATCACCTATACTTTTTAAAAAAATCAGCAAATAGCAGACAAATAAGGAAGAAAGAAACAATAACTTAAACAATCACTTTTGCATTGTATTGACCACTATCACACGTCACTGGCTGCAACGTTGTCCCTCTGTGCTATGTCATCGTGGCGAGTGATGACTTCTTGAAGTCGCCGAGCTCTTTCCGGTTCTTTTCCACCACTTGCAGAAGATCCTGCAGCTGTGCCTCGTCCTTTGTGACCGTGTTCGCATAGTCTTGTATCAGTTGGACTCCTCTTTCAGCGACGTCATTGGTGACCTGGAGATTAGAGATCACATCCTTCAGACGACAAAAGTCCTCGTTCTCGTCCCACTTATCAGTTGGCAGGGTGAGCCACGAAGACCCATACATCTTCAGACCTGCAAATAAGAACCAGGAGGACTCGTCGATCAGGTCGGGGAGTATAGTCATCTCGTCGACTGAGACGTTCTCGTATGTGAAGTCTTTGGGTACAGGGAGGTGGGACAGCTTCTCTGCCATCTGTTGCTTCACAGTGCCATCCACCTTGTTGCTGCATAGAGCGAAGATGACGGTCTGAGGCCTCAGATACCAGAAGTGCCGCCTCATCACTGCCAGTGACGTTTCTGCCACCTCGCGGTCCACTGCCCTATACCTCAGAAAACGCTGGTATAGTACCAGGTTTCTTTCGAGATGCTGAACTGATTGAGGTCTGCTGGTGGATCCGCCGAACGTGTGATAGCAGCCACAATGCTTACTATCTATGTAGAGAATGGAAAGTGGAAAGGAAACTGTCAAGAATACATGTGGGTTACGGGACACTTTAAAACTGACGCTATCGATGAATACTATACACAATACGCACCTGATTATTGGACATGCGGAAACGATCAGCCACTTCCATGACAGCAGGTGCATTAAGGATGCGGCGAGGAAGATTGACAGACACACTTGGCTCTTTCGGCAGGGGGAACGCTAGTTCTGTCTCCGACTCTCCTGACATGCCAGTATCATCATTCTCCATGGCCTCATCTCCGGTTTCGTATGCACACTTTGAGGTTTGCGGCTCCTGGCGAGGACGTTTTCTTCCTTCCTGTAGCTTTCTTTTTACAGGGAAAATTTTATCGTTCCCGCTCATCGTTGCCACCCGAGGACCACGTTGATCGAGGTAGAAGTCAATGTCTTCTTTCTTGTCCTTGTCGGACAGCAGTCAATTCTTCTTTATATCTTCGACAGCGTCAGATGCTCCGATATCCCACAGCTTGTCCATACTGTCCGAAAACTTCTGCCGTTTTCCTCCGGCGTCAGTTTCTCGTTTTCTGCTCTTTTGGAGTAAGTGCCACTCTTTCCACAATGCCTCTAGCTTCCGTTCGCAGTTGAGCTTTGTGATTGTTTTAATGCGGGCCATGTTCCAAAACTTTAAGACGTTGTTTACGGTTTCTTTGAATGCGTCTTTCCTGTTAGCAGTGTACTGGATAACACTGAAGAAGTATTGCAAAACCTGCCGTGTTGTTGGCAATTTGCTACCACTGATGGAGGACGACGGTTGGCCAACTAAAAAAATTTCCGAGGCCGATCTTAGAGAAGGTAGCGATGTTATTTTCGCCTTTCCTTTTGATGACTCTCTATTTGTAGCTTCAAGAGTTCTTCCAGTTATGGTTGCCATCGATTTGTCCATGACAAAGGATGAGGAACTCAGACAGAATTTCAAAATGTTATGATCTGCAAAAAAAGAAATAGGTTAGGTACCTGGCACAGGCATAGTGCATTTTCTAATTACCTATATACATTATACATTCCGCCCGGGTATGGTGACTCATTTTTTGGAAAAGTATAGGTGATCGTGGTTTTTCCCATTATTTGGCACTATACTAGCACATTGGTATTACCTGTATACAGGCACAACCTTTAAACCGTTAGTCGTATGACATTGGCAGGCACACCAAACGACTTCTCTCATTAAGAGGATTCAGAAAACATCCCTACTTAATGATTTATCTTGATTCAGTAAAAAGTTAAAAGTACCCATTTAAAAAAAAAAACTAGTAATTTCAAGGTCGATGCGAGACCCCTAAATATTGATCAATTTTTGTAAAAATGGTACCAATGTGCTAGTATAGTGCCAAATAATGGGAAAAACCACGATCACCTATACTTTTAAAAAAAAATTGAAAAGTGGGCCACCCTATTCAATATGGACAACTTCACGGTAAATAGTGACCGTGTGTTCCGTGTTGCGGGTCATAGTGCCACACCTTATACTCTTAACTTCAATTCTCAGGCTATTTATAGACGGCATATAAACGCCGATCGTGGTTCCGGCTTTATAGCACTAGTCTTGGCCCGTATCTTTACTGTACTAAATACACGGGTCAAAAACATTTGGTTGCCTACGGTTGTGCAGCGTGCCCGTAAACTAGCTGTAGACTGTATTCTTGAGTTTCAGTGTAATGTGAGCCCTGAAGAGCTGAGAAGGGTAGAACAGGAAATGAATGTTCGCATAGTTGTATTTGGTATGGATGATCGTCGAAGGACTGTGTATGTTTGTAAAAGCAGTGTGAGAGATCATACAAGACCCCTACTTATTTTTGGGTTGTCAGGAACAACGTATCTCCTCATCCGTAATATGACTCCCTACGCTAGTTATGATAAAAGTCGAAAATATGGAAGGCATCATGATATGTGTAAGGGATGTCTCGAGTTTGCGGATGATATAGTGAAACATTGTAAGGAATGTCACATGGTATGTAAGCAGTAGAAAAGCCCCAAATGTGAAAGTCGTGTAGTTGAAGCTGAGAAGAGGGAATGTAATGTGTGTAGACGTACATTTTTCAATAATAAATGCTTTGAGCTCCATAAGTCAATTGGCAGTTGCAGGAATATGAGAACCTGTGAATGTGGTATGTTTCATATGATGAATAATTGGGGTAAGTTTGAGCATAAATGCGATGAAATTCACTGTTCTACATGTCATGAAAAATATAAGGTGGACAGAGTAAAGCAAGTATGTTATATGAAAGATGCTAAACCTAAAAATAAACCCTATTGAACCTTGTACTATTACATAGAAACTTACACAAACCCTCAAACAAAAGAGGTTATCCCACATCTACTTGTAAGCCAGACTATCTGCGATGAGTGCATGGAAGTCGAGTGTGACGAGTGTCACAAATGTGGTAAACGGACAAACGTTTTTAAAAGGATCGCACACGACAGTCCTGTGAAACTCTTTGTATCCTGTATTGTCAAGTTAGCAAATAAGTTCAAAAAAATTGCTGTGTATATTCTTGCCCATAACGGGGCAAAATTTGACACACAGTTCCTTTATAAGGAACTGCTTGAACACGAGTCATCGGAGATATTTACAGGCGACCCCTTGAAAAGGGGAAACAAACTTATACAAATGCAAATAAGAGCTAATGTTCAGTTTAAAGATGCTTTATTTTTCACACCTTGTAAACTAGCCAAGCAACCCAAGGTGATGGGTGTAACCGGCGAAGTTTTAAAAGGGTATTTCCCTTACATTTTCCTCACTAGCGACACTTTAAATTACGTAGGACAACCTTCCCCCAAACAATACTTTAACTACACCAACATGAGTGATCGTGAGCGAGAAGATTTTGACCCCTACAACAACAGTTTTAATGAAGATAATCCTTACAATATAGCCGATGAATGTGAGCGTTATTACGTGAATGATGTGCGCGTGCTTAGAGTATGCTTCCAGGCCTTTAGAAGGATGTACATAGACCTTTTCAACTTCGATTCGCTGCAAGTCGCAACGACAATCTCCTCATTGTGCTTTACTGTGTTCAAGAATAATTTCATGCTTAAAGACACCTTAGCCGTCGTCATTCACAGAAACAACCCTCGCAGTTATGGACACAAGGCTATTTACTGGCTCATACACGTACAGCAGCAGACCGGAGTATATATAAAACACGCCCGCAACACGGGAGAGGCACCTATTAAGGTCAATGGTCGTGTTTTTTGGGTTGATGGTCTAAGCGAAGACCGTACCACTGGTGAGAAGACTGTGTACTCCTTTAACGGTTGCTGGTGGCATGGATGCCCACGTCCTGAGTGTGGAATCGTAGGAGATATCCACGGTAGATCTCCTGTCGACAGTCTTGCATGGACCCACACCCGCGATCAGTTTATAGGCACCCATTTCACTCACAAGATCTTGTGGGAGCATGAGTATCTTGCACGGATGGAAACAGATGGACAGTACCGTGAAAAAATAAACACGATCAAGCGTTCAATGGTGTTGGATCCTCTCAAAGGCGGTGATAGCTTGTTCGGAGGGCATACAAACTAGGGATGAAAAATAACCGAAAAGTGTAAAACCGGTTTTCACCGTCGCTATATTCTTAAAGCCGGTTTTTATCGGTTTTCACCGATGGGATTCTGTATGCTTTTTAGGGAGGTAAATTATCAAAATATTAAACAGAAATAAGGTTTTAATTGATTCAATCAAGTATGTGTAACATTTGAATTAAAAAGTTTATTATCAAACTTGATTTTTGAAATAACCCTTGAGAAAACAAAGAGCATTAAGTGTCTGATCTGACATTCTTGATCGAATCTTTGTGACGAATAAACCAGCAGCTGAAAACACTCTCGGACTCTACGCTGGTGGCTTTTATTGTAAGCAACGCCTCGTACATTCGATCGAAATTTTCGCTTCTATTCAAAGAGCTTCAAAATATTTGAATTCATTGTTTACGTCAAAGGTCTCAGAAGAGTCTTTCTTGGGTTTCATTTTCAGTTTGTTCATCTCACACATGTACTCGTTCATAAGTTGATCGTCATCATTTACTTCACGACCTGAGCTGCATTGTGAATCTTCGAGTTTTGAAGCAATTGAATGGACTTGGTCGTCTGTTTCTGAAATCTGGCAAGCTTCTGGAAAAAGCCTCTTAAATGTATGATCCGCATACTTCTTAAGTGCTTTGTCTTGAAGGAAAGAGGAACGGTGCTGATGATTCATTTTTCAAGACCTCGGGATTGTGGAGAAAACTCAGCAAGGTGACAGCTTCTTTTTGTCTTCTCGATGGGTAGCGATCAATAAGACACTGACGTAGCTCAAAAGCTGAAGGATTGTTTTTGCTTTCAAATTTATCCAAAATGAACTTCACGGAAGATTCAGCTTTGAGCAAATTTACATCTTCGGAACAGAGTCCCTTCAAAACAATTTCCAGTGGACGGAGCGTGTCAGAGAGGCTCTTTAGAGCATTCCATTCTTCACCTGAAATCGTCTCTGTTGAGCGTATCACTCTGAGGGCCTTTGGAATGCAATGTTTGAGTTTCAAAAATCTTTCTATCATGGCCAAAAGACTGTTTCACCTCGTTCTACAGTCAAGGATAAGCTTCATTTCCTTTCCATTAAATTCATCTTTGACAAAATCCTGCAATCTCTCATTTTTCAAAGGAGACTTTCGAAATATGCGGCAGATTTTTCTTACCTTATTTATCACTTTTAAGTAATCTTCTCGGACTCAAAAATTGTATCAGCGCATAAAATTTCACACTCATCTTCCCTTAACTCATGTGCAGAGTGTTCATCTTCTTCGATGGCTTCATCTTCAGGGGTAGGGTCACTTTCCCCTTCAACTGAATTTTTAGCAGTTTTTGAATACAAGATATCCGAAACCGCGAGATGTATAGCATGTGCAATGCATTGCTGGTGATTAGGTACTATTTCTCTTCCAAATTTGACCATTACTGAGGCACCGTCGGTGGTGCAACCCACGATATGCTTATCTAGGTCCAAGCCAAAGTCTTCCAATCTTTTCCTAACGATTGCAATAGTTTTGGTGCTATCGAGAGAACCATTTATTTTCATGAGACCAAGAGACCAATGTTGATTTTCATCATGAACATTAATATTAATATATCTTTGGTTTTGCAAAGATGTATACTCATCCATAGTTAATGAATAGCGGATTCCTTGTCTCACCTGATTCTTGAAGTCGTTGACCAATTCATGTTTCTTTTTCTCATAAAAACTAAGCACCATTTTTCTAACACCATTATGGGAAGTTGGATGAGGCTTGTCGTATTTTATCTTTCTTAGGCTTTCTTGAATGAATTCACTTTTAGCAATTGATTGGAAACTCAGTCCATCTACACACGCAAGTTTCGAAATTTCCTCTTCTATGGACTTTTTTTGCACAAACTCTTCCACTGTTCTTTGTTTCTTCAATGGCTGATTAATCTGGTCGGTGTTTATGCCATGAATATTTTTCATGTGGGATGATAAACTTGAAGTAGAACCTCCACAACACTTTAAAACTTTGTGACATGTAATACACTCTGCTTCTTCTTTATTCTTACGAGTGAAATGATACCAAGCATTTGATTTCTTTGACATGATGGAGTATTAAATCCTAGAATCTTAACTGATCAATGTGCAATAGGGTGGATCACTTTTCACTTTTTTAAAAATATTATAGCTGGTCAAAGTTTTTCCCATGATTTGGTTCAGTAGAAGTACACTGACACCATTTCTACAAAATCGATCAATATTTAGGGGTCGCGCATCGACCTTGAAAATTTCAATTTTGGAAATTTGGCCAAATTGACAATTTTTTACTGAATAAAGATAAATCATCAAATGACCATATTTTCTGAATCCTCTCAGTGAAAGAAATCCTCTCAGATACTTACCAAGTTGATAGGACAAGTGGTTTAGAAGTTATACTCACCTTGAGATAGCATTAAAATTTAAAATACCGTATTTGTCCGTACCTCCATATGCTGTCTGCCATTGTCTGCTTTTTAGGATAAGATAAAACGAATAAGGAAAGATCAAATGTATTTTGTATTAAAACGGTTTACCGATATCACTAAAGGCACTTACTCCGGTGCCCCTAACTAGGTTCAAAAACTGTATGAATCGTGGTTAGAACACACGTCATCTTAAGGCGTGCGCCATGTACTCTCTCTGCTAACTCCCTTTCCCTCTGCGCTACGTCATCTTGGCAAGTGACGACTTCTTGAAGTCATCGAGTTCTTTCCGGCTCTTTTCCACGAGCTGAAGAAGACCCTGCAGCTGTGACTCGTCTTTGGTGACAGTGTTCGCGTAATCTTCTATCAGTTTTATCCCTCTCTCTGCCACGTCGTTGGTAACTTTCAGATGCGAGATGACATTATTCAGATCACAGTAGTTCTTATATTGATCCCACTTATTCACGGCAGAGTGAGCCACGTAGACGCGCACACCTGCAGGCCTGTGAACACGAACCACGATGACTCATCGATCAGGTCCGGAAGGCGCGTCGTGTCATCAACCGAGACGTTGTCATACGTGAAGTCCTCGGGCACAGCGAGGCGGCACAGCTTCTTTGCCATCTCGTGCTTCACAATGTCTTCCACTTTGTCACTGCAGAGGGCGGAAACGACGGTCTGAGGCCTCAGATACCACAAGTGCCGCCTGATCACTGCCAGTGAAGCCTCTGCAATCTCGCGATCCACAGCCCTGTACTGCAGAAGACGCTGGTACAACACAAGGTCATTCAGCGGGACATCAGCTGCGACAGGAGCCGCAAGCCAGGCAGGTGCGTAGAGGAGTGCAGTAAATAGTACCACTCTCTGAAGTTTCTGTACCAGCTCGTCGTCGAACTCCAGCTGACCGCTGAACATCAGGAGCTTCGTGTAGTAGATGATCTGAAACGAATACGCACTGTGATGTATAAATACCGATACCACTCCATATAAGTTTGTTTAATGGTAAATTATTTATCTTAGTTTTTCTGGTAGGGACTTCAAATGGCTGTTTGCAGAAGGCAATACAATATTTAACTTCTAATTCAAAATACCAACCTTGGCCATCCACCTCGCATGATGGTAAGCTCCTGGGCGCATGAAGTGTGTGCCACGACGTGGCTGGGCCACGAGTACCAGGAGTGTAATCTCCGCCACTTCTCGGTAGTCTTCTCTTATAAGACCAGAAGCGGTGCCGAGGAACTTGACTGCCTCATCTCGGAGCTCCATCAGCCACGTCACCTCCGCCAAATGCTCGATCTCCAGCTCGCGATAAGTCGAGAGGTCGAGCTTGTCCCACCTGAAAGGGGAGTTATGAAAATATTGCATGAAAACGACTGAAATTTCCCTTTTCGACTGCTATTAACATCATTAGTAGAAGGACGCTGATATCTCAATTGCTCTGAAGGCAAAAAATCATTGGAGAAAACAAATGCGCCTTAGACTTGAAATTCACCTTCTCCTCAGATACTGGAACAAAGGTTCAGTTGGTGCTGTGGTTCTTCCAAACGCGGTGATGACCACTGCCCCCACGATGAGCTCCATAACGTGATGGCGACAGCCCAGCTGGAAGAGCGATTTACCAAGCATGTTCTCCAGCCGGACCACCGCTGGAGGAAGTTGTGTCGAAGCACAGTTCAATCACGTTGTTCTCGCATCCCCAGTCTTTGAGAGCCTGGGCCTGGGACAGACCGGTGCCGTCAGCAACAGTCGGAACGGCCAGCAACTTTCCTTCTGTGCATTGGGGAGCTCCGGAGATGAGAATCGCCTGGCGGTGCTCCAATGATCCAAGAGAGTCCTGAAACGTATTCATACATGCCAATCCATTATCGTCCACTGGAATATGTCAATCCACTGTCGTCACTGGAACATGTTAATTCACTGTCGTCCACGGTGAGGGCAAAACTGACCTTGATTACTTTACCGTCCCAGTGGACGATAGCATGCCTCGGAGATACGAAGGATTTCTGCACAGCTGTCGACACTTCACAACGATGTGCCACTCTTCCACGGCGAGACGTGTCCTTCGAGATACTGAATTTGTCCAGGTCTGCGGGCGGATCTGCGGAACGTAGGACTGCCGCCACGACACTTGCCACCTATGTCCGAAATTGAAAGGAAATTGACAAGGATGCGTATGGTTTTTATGTGACAAAATAATCACTAAATTTTCCGTCGTTACGTCTATTATATCTTTGTCAAGGAAAGATCATTACTGATATACACACACCTGATTATTGGACATCCGGAAGCGATCAGCCACTTCAATAACAGCCGGTGCATTGAGGATGCGGTGAGGAAGGCTGATTGATACAGTTGATTCTCTCGGCTGTCGGTATGGTGGTTCTAGCTGTGATTCGGAGTTGCTCGATGATCTGCTTTCTATAGATTCATCGTCGCTCTCAGCTTCCGTTCCTAATTTCGTTTTTGAGGTGCCTGGCTCATCACGAGATTGTTGTCTTGAGAGTTGCCGTTTTCTTTTGACAACGAACACTTTATCATTCCCACTCATTGTTGCCTGGCACAGGCCCCGTTGATCCTCATAAAATTTAATATCTTCTTGTTTGTTGTTGTCTGAGAGCAGTCGACTTTTCTGTATCTCTTCAATAGCATCGGGAGCTCCGATGTCCGACAGCTTGTTCAGATTTTCTGAAAACTTCTCCCTGCCTTTTCCCGCGTCACTGTCTCTCATCTTGCTCTTCTGCAGCGAGCGCCACTCTTCCCACAGTAACTCCAGTTTTCTTTCGCAGTTACGCCTCGTCATCGTCTTTATACGTGCCATGTTCCAAAATGCCAGAACATTGGCCACCGTGTCTTTTACGGTGGCCTTCCTGTCAGTAGTTTCCTGCTTGGCATAGAAGAAGTACTGGAGAACTTGATGGGTGGTTGGCAATTTGGCACCACCGATCGAGGAAGATGGCTGACCAATTAAGAAGACGTCCGTGGCTGACGTGGTGCTGTTGTTGCTGCTTTCTCTTTTCCAGAATAAGTAACTTTCAGAGTCTTCCCACTCCTGGTTGTTAACAGTTTATCCATTGTACTAAAGTCTAGACTTATCAAACAAGAATCAATTGACACAGTTGATCTGTAAAAAGCAAACTGTGATTAGTAAATATATTGGTCATAGACATAGCGTGTGTGTGTAATTGGGATTTTAGGATGCGCCAGCTACTGATGCTATGATTACGTCCATAACGGGGGACAAATACGGTATTTTAAATTTTAATGTTATTTCTAGGTGAGTGTAACTTCTAAACCACTTGTCCGATCAACTTGGTAAGTATCTGAGAGGATTTCTTTCACTGAGAGGATTCAGAAAATATGGTCATTTGATGATTTATATTTATTCAGTAAAAAATTGTCAATTTGGCCAAATTTCCAAAATTGAAATTTTCAAGGTCGATGCGCGACCCCTAAATATTGATCGATTTTGGTAAAAATGGTGTCAGTGTACTTCCACTGAACCAGATCATGGGAAAAACTTTGACCAGCTATAATTTTTTTAAAAAGTGAAAAGTGATCCACCCTAATGTGCAATCATCCACATAACATTCAAGACTGAAGCATCAATTATTTGCACTTATAAACAAACAAAAAACGATACGAAGCGATGCAAAACGTAATTACTATGTTTTTAAACGTTTGGAAAAGTTTGTTTCATAGAAAATGGACCAAAGTGATCGGAGACTTGCGCAAGAATGTGAAAACCGGTTCTTAACGTCGGTTTCGGTGATGATTAAAAATTTTCATCTCCGGTTAAAAACGGTTTTTTAAAACCGGGTTCCATCTCTAGTACAAACCCATTCAAGCTATACTTTCCACCTACGGAGTGCGTGAAGCTCCATTACTACGACTTCTGTTCTTTCTATCCCTACGTGATTAAGAACAATCCGTACCCCGTAGGTGCACCTGTAAAACCGTGCCCTTTGGGTACCACAGTACTTGAATGCTATATATAAATTTATATACATATACATGATGAATAAAACCACGAAGGAAAGGAAACACAAAAAGGTGCTCAAGCGCTTTCGTCTAATGACATCCTCAGGAACACTGAAGTACAAAAAAGGTTACGGCCTATATATAGGTTACAGAAAGAAAAAAAAATAAAAATAAATAAATAACATACATACACACAAACATATATATACATATATACATACATATCTACACACACACATATATATATATATATATATATATATATATATATATATATATATATATATATATGCAATAAACAGAGAAGTAAAATAAAAATTTAAAATTAAAGGATTAACAAAGAGGCATACAGATTTGTAAGGAAAAATATCGATTTTTAGCACAAGATCAAATGAATTATAAAAATACAAATTTATAATGGAAATCTGCCCGGGTTTTAACACTTTGCCTTTTATAGTCAAGTTTCGATATATATAAAAATAAAATGAAGATTAAAAGTTAATAAAGTAGCATACAAGTTTACCAAAGATTTAGCGTCCTACCCTTTTTATCTAAATCTGTTTTGAAGGAATTCAAAACAACAGGATCGAGTTGAAAAAGACCTTTGCTCATATTGAAGTTATTTGAAAGTTGGATAATGGCAGACTCAAGAATATTTCTATTAACAATGTTGCTAGAGTGAAATAAAACTGAAGCATTATTCCAATCAATACAGTGGGATAACTCTGACAAATGGACAAAAGGGTAGGACGCTAAATCTTTGGTAAACTTGTATGCTACTTTATTAACTTTTAATCTTCATTTTATTTTTATATATATCGAAACTTGACTATAAAAGGCAAAGTGTTAAAACCCGGGCAGATTTCCATTATAAATTTGTATTTTTATAATTCATTTGATCTTGTGCTAAAAATCGATATTTTTCCTTACAAATCTGTATGCCTCTTTGTTAATCCTTTAATTTTTAATTTTTATTTTTACTTCTCTGTTTATTGCATATATATATATATATATATATATATATATATATGTGTGTGTGTGTGTGTGTGTAGATATGTATGTATATATATATATTTGTGTGTATGTTATTTATTTATTTATTTTTTTTTCTTTCTGTAACCTATATATAGGCCGTAACCTTTTTTGTACTTCAGTGTTCCTGAGGATGTCATTAGACGAAAGCGCTTGAGCACCTTTTTGTGTTTCCTTTCTTTCGTGGTTTTATTCATCATAAATATTTTTCACGTGTTACTTTCGTGAAATCATTTTCATATACATATATATATACGCCTATTGTTAACGATGTTTATTTTATTTAGTACGTATATTTGAATACGTTTGTTAAATAAAGTCGTGTTTCAATTACGGTTTCATTTTCTCTTTTGTGTGTGTGTGTGTGTGTGTGTGTGTGTGTGTGTACAGGAAAAGTTCTAAGCTCTGCCCACTGTAAGATTAGGCAAAGGCTCACGTGACTCCTGCTACTACCTGCACAAACTCTGCCCTTGCGTGCTCAGTTGACCGCAGCAAGCCCTGGATCTCAGACGTATATTTGAAGAAATCTCGCGTAGACGAAAAATAGCGATGGCTACCTTTGATATCGCATGTTCGATGTTTATGAAGTGGTCTTCGGTAAAGTCGGAAGATGTGGTGAATACTGAAAGATGGCTTAGCCCTCACTCCTTTGAGACTTTTAAGGCTACATTGAACCGTGCGAAGCTTGAGGAATAAAATGTTCAAATACTCTATGGATATTCTTGCGAGAGCATTGCCGGATTTCGTGGAACAAACGATGTAATGCACTACGTTGTCGGGCTAAACTATATAAAAGCGTACATATACCGTGAAGTGAAAGAAACAACACGTGCAGAAGAGAAACAACGGGTATGGGTTGTGAGTCTTGTTGATAAGTGGTGTGACAAGCGGTATTATGTCATGCTGCATCATACCGAGTACGCGTACTCTGCAGCTGAGAATGCAAATCTTGTCATAATGGACAGTCTGAAATACTTTTACCACTACATTCATATATATCATAACGAGGTTCGTAGTGAGGTTATGGCTAAAGGCCTGTGTGAGTTTTTAATAGAATTTAGAGACGAGTATCGACTGTTAAACAAAAAGGATAAATACGGGCACATGTTTCTCTCAAATAGTGCGCCGGATTGTTAATAAAATGTGTTTAGTTCGTGGAAATGAACAAAAATGTTTAGTGCGCAATCTGGGGAGTGATAAAACATTAAAGCCGATATTGCCCCATGTATCGAAAAAAATTCTGATTGCCCGGTATAATGGGTAGAAGTACTTGCATGATTCCTTCTTGCTGGAACAAACCCGTACACGAAACTCATTCCTCCACACCTGTCTCCAAGTCAAACTGCGCACCGGTTGCTCATAGTCATCTCAGAGCTTGAACCGACTGGACGTGCATTCTCACAATAGAAAACGATGGAACTTCCTTTGAGCAGCATTCTCAATGCCGTATACGACGTGTCCGTGACGAAGTCATTGCGTGTGTTCAGACGTAAAACCAATGCCATTAACTATGTACTTGAAACGACTTGGAGACAAGAAAACTCTGGTAAACGTAATATTGTTTATTTAAGTGTTGAGGAGATGAAGAGAGTCTTCGTGATAATTGAGAAGTGGGGTGAGGACCGTTATGAAATACCTGCAGGTGTAGGTACAAGAAGAGAACAGATTAGTGATACCCCCTCATATGCCATTGTTTGTACGTTGTGTATAAATACCGATCAGCCATGCATTGATATACGACTGATGTGGAAGAATGCATCTGATAATAACGTTCTTGTCCCTACGCGAAACCGCTTCAACCTCGACAGAATGTTTGAAATCGCAGGTTTCGGCAAACTAAAACCTATATTACACGTACGTGTTACGGATATGGTTTATTTTGATACAGTTCTTGAATAGGCATACACCGCTCTGCTCGACGGGTTTACCGAATGAGGAAGGAACATGGCGAGAATGGTTTAGACTGGATGCTTATTTAAATGGTTAAGACTCTTCGAAATATCATGAACTTTGGTACAAAATACTTGAGCGGTACAGGGCAGAGCTCGCCTACACTGTTCACCCTGAAGAATTGTATCTTTATATAATGAGCAGCCGTCGTTACGACTTAGAAGATTATTTCAACTGCCGCTATGCGTTCTGAAGAAGAGTTCACGATTGAAAAGCTCGGATCGGTAAGAAAAAAACCCTCGATTGGAAACGAGTGTTTATAAACTTGAATTTAATAATGAAGTTGTGGCTAACGACGCCCTCTTTGTGCGTACTTTTGATTGTATTCTGTCCGTGTTTAACAAAGATAATTTGCCAACCAATTGTAAAGTGGGCACAAAAATAGTATTGAACGAATTGAAGGCCCTTTACATTGAGAATAGGCGCCCGCACACTTTGAGTGGTGAAATAATGTTAAATCGTATTTATTGCATAGTACAAAGCAACAATGATGTAACTGTAGATTCGATCACGTGCGAGTTTAGTATTTTAGTTAAGCGCAGTAGAACATAATGTGTATATATTTTGATGTATATTATTTGAAGTTTATATATATAAGTATGTATTTGCTCGTACATATATTAAATGAGTATATAGTTTTACCCTGTACTATTATTACATTTTATTTTATATAAGTTTTGGTTTTATATATATATATATATATATATATATATATATATATATATAAATGCGTATTTGCTCGTACATATATTAAATAGTTATATAGTTTTACCCTGTTCTATTATTACTTTTTATTTTATATAAATTTTGCTGTTTATATATTATATAAGTACGTATGTGCTCATACATATATGAAATATGTATATAGATTTCTCCTGTATAATATTATTATTTAAGAGTGTGTTTATATATATATATATATATATATAGCGTTTAATGTATTTTTATGTATATTATTTTTGAATGTACAGGGTGTCCCATAAGTCCGGCATCATAGGAGAAATTCATATTTTTCTATTTCTACAAACCATAATTCATATGCTCGGGATGCCAATTTCCCGTCCACCATTCTCTTCAGTGACGAGGCTGATTTTTATGGAAATGGTGAGGTAAATCGACAGAACACCCGCTGCTAGTCTCAAAACAACCCACACTGGTAAACCTCTTCAAAGGAACAAGGTGCATCTCGGGTGATGGTATGGTGTGGTGTGGCATTTGGAAGGATCGCATCATAGGCCCCCTCTTTTTCGATGAGCATGTCACTGGAGGCACCTACCTACGTATGCTCAAGGAAGAAGCATTTCCCAGTGTCTTAAACGAAGAAGGAAATTTCCCAACATGGTTCCAGCAAGACGGCGCTCCTGCACATTACAGCACCCAAGTAAGGGAATACCTGTACCAACAATTCCCTGGTCATTGGATAGGACGTCGAGGGCCTGTGGAATGGCCAGCTAGAAGCCCGGATCTCACGCCACTAGATTTTTATCTCAAGGGCCACTTGAAAGCGCTGGTATACGCAGAGAAAATTAGGAGTGTTGAACATTTGAGGCAGCTCATTATTGGGGCATGTAACACCATTACTCCTGACATCATTCAATCATTCACCGTGTGCTTGATGACTGGGTATCACGTCTGAATTTCTGTATTGAAAACAATGGTGGAAATATTGAGCACGTTCTGTAAATAAAAGCTTTTGTTTTGCATTTTTTTATTATAAGTTTTTGGGTCAAACTATCACCAGCTCCTTGAGTGATGACTGAGATATAAGAAAACAATCTCGCCCTTGTGCTAAAGCGAATATGACTATAAGGAACTTCCGGTTCTGTGCAAGTGAAGCTGAAGACAATCTCTTTCGTACTTTCTGCAGTAATATATACGGACAGCAACTCTGGGTGAATTATAAAAAAAGTTCTGGCAGAACCCTAAATTTGCTGTACAACAGGTCTTTTAGACTCTTACATAAATTACCCCCGAGATGTTCAGCTTCGCAAATGTTTGCTACCCGCAATGTCCCGATCTCCCCGGAGGTAACAAGACGTGCTGAATACAGTCTAATGCAAAAAATTAAAAAATTAACCAACCCGATTATCCAAGCTATCCATGAGTCCTGCCGTTTGTCCTTTAAGCCAGGGGTTTTCAAACTGTGTTCCGCGAGAACTTGATGGGGCATGTCATGAGAGACTGAGAAGGAGAGAGAGGTAACATAAAATAATATCAACTGGCATGGATCAATTTACGATTTATATTCTGCGAATTCAGTGATTATGTTTTGAAAGGCGTAGGCAAACAGAGAGTGGGCAAGAGAGAGAATTTTAATTCAAACGATGAGATATCCAGAATAAGTGTTACCCTCTTGCAGCCACAGTAAGAAACAGGAGCCCACTTTGTAAACAAACCAAAGCTGATGACCACAAGCACTGGTCTGATTGATTTGGTGAGTTTTTCTATGTTTTTAGGTTTAGTTTTCTCAGTTCACGGAAGTTATGATCACAGTAATGTTATTAAATGCAGTGTAAATGTGTGTCAGCTTTCACAATAGTTTTCGTCAGTAGTAGGCTACATATAATTATTCCATTTTTTTTTATTAGGTCATCCCATAAGTAATGCGGCATTTTTTAATTTTTTTTTTTTTCCATTTTTATCATTATTTTACGGATAGAAATCAAACAACTCTTTGAAGTTATTTATATTTAAATAAATATTTATTTAAATATAAATAACTTCAAAGAGTTGTTTGATTTCTATCCGTAAAATAATGATAAAAATGGAAAAAAAAAAAAATTTTAAAATGCCGCATTACTCATGGGATGACCTATATTTTATCCGTGCTAAATTATGATTATATTATCAATATATAACAAAATATATTGGTACTTGAAGATATTTTTATAAAAATATTTGTGGTAAAATTTTCTTCGTTAATGGGTGAATGAATCATACTTTTAACTCACTCTGTGTTTTCCGTGTGGCGCCAGATTATGATAATGATTGTAATTCACTGACTCAGTATCATTATGATATACAGCGCACATGATTATTATCTTTCACACTACGTAATGTAATGAAATATAAAAATATATTTGATAACGTTTTATAAAATAATTTTTTAAGAGGCTATGAGGGTGTCAGTACTAGGCTATAAGTGAAGTATCGGTTTTCTGTGAGCATAAATTGTTTTATAACCATTTGCCTTATAGGCTTATATCATTAAAATTTTACCTGTTGTTCAAGGTTCCGTGAATTTTTTTTTTTTAAATAAAGGTTCCGTGGCTTCAAAAAGTTTGAAAAACTCTGCTCTAAGCTATGGAATTCTTGGTACGAAAACGTGTCTGTAGCTCCACTTAACCTCGACATTACTGTATTATTTCTAATCAATTGTATATATTTCTATCCTTAGTACGTAAACTGTTATTTATTAATATTTGTCACATGGACTATAGTCTGCCAATAAACCTTTTCATTTTCATTTTCATTAATAATGCTCAGTTGCTCTTAAAAACGAAGAATAGCGATAAAAGAAAACTTGTTGAATATTTTGTTACAAAAAATACCAATAATTTTAGTATAAAAAATAAGCCATTTCAACTGAATTTTTTTTTACCAATTTTTTGTCTGTTTGTCTGTCAAAAACGTCTTCTGTGCGAAATATATCGGGTGTGTATAAAGTAACGCAAGTGAAGAGACAAATCCGATTTGAATTATATTAACACAAGTGAACATGAACAAGTAATATTTATTACATGTACTTTATAACAACTGTATATTACAAGTTAAAAACAAGTTGAAACTAGTTTAAACCAGTTCAAATCAGATTTGTCTCTTCATTGGTGTTACTTTATACACACCCTGTATTTTACGACAATTTGAGATGCCTGAAGCATAACTTTTTTTCTTGTTGCTTGCACCTTTTTGTTTCAGTTTTATACTCCGTCCGAAAGAGGAAGGTAGCTTCCTTTTAAAAGTTTCGCGGTTGTTTTTAAGCTCTTTTAATTTTGAAGAATGTATTCTCTCATCGTTTTACACGTTTAATGTGTTTGTAAAAGTTTATATGTATATACTGTATATAATTTTAAATAAATACAAGAGAATCCATATTATCCGAATATTTTATTTAAGAACATGCGTAAATAAAGGTTAATGAATTTACAATAAGTTTTAAAGGAATCAAGAATATTGTATTAGAAAATGGTCTCTCCTTAATTCTATAAAATTAATTACGGCTGTATTCCGCGTGTGTCCTCTCATTCTACGAGAATGCTTTCCTTCATTTCCAATTAATGAAACGGACTTGCCTCCTTTTGCTTTCGATTAAATATTTCTTTTCGTATTTTGGGGTTTTAATTAAAATCTTATTTCTGTCGTTTAATTCAAGAAATAAAACGTAAAAATTTATGTAATTTAATATTTTATATATTTTAAGTCATACAAAAACCAGAAATATATATATATATATATATATAATATATACACACATATATATACTGTGTGTGTGTGTGTATATATATATACTTTATATATGGCTAAGTCGTGGCCAATGTCGTAACACCGCTTTCCGGAGATCAGCGAAGTTAAGAGACATTGGGTCCGGGTAGTAGTTGGAGGGGAGACCCTCCTCTGCGCCCAGATTATGCAGCGACCTGTGGTTCGGATCCCACGTAAAGCTGTAGGTCCCCTCCGTCATATGACCTTAGATGTTGCGAAGGAGGTTAAACAACCCAAATTAAAAAAAAATATATACATATATATGTATATATATACCGGGTGTTTCAAAAGTCCCTCACTAATTTGATTTTCAATTTTCTTTGCAGCTAATCGACCAACGACGTTCATCTTGTGGTAAACTCTTACTCTGTAGTTGAGAATTGTTTTGAGTCTACATTTGAAGTTTTGCTCCGTTTTCTTCTGCTACCATGCTGACTCTAAAGCAGAGGTGTAAAATCGCTGCATGGCAGGAGGTTTTTCAATCTGTGGTCGAAGTGCAGCGACGATTCCGGGCAGTCTACGGACAGCATTATGCACCGGATAGGAACACCATCGTCGCCACCCACCGGAAGTTTATGGTGACCGGATCCGTAAAGGACAAACCACGATCAGGAAGACCTCGAAGTGGGCGGAGTGAGGAGAATGTCGAAACTGTCCGTGAGGCGTTTACTCAGAGTCAAGGAAAGTCCATTCGACGAGCTGCTGCGGAACTGAACATCAGCGCGACATCTATCCAACGGATTTTGCGGCGTGGTCTCAAGCTGTATCCGTACAAGATCCAGGTGGTTCAGAAGCTGGAACCTCAAGACTACGATTGCCGGGTGGAGATGTGTGAGACACTGCTGCATCACTACGAAAGAGACCCATCGATCCTGGAGCACATGTGGTTCAGCGACGAAGCTCTCTTCCACCTTTCTGGTCGCGTCAATCGGCACAACACCCGCATCTGGGGAACTCACAATCCTGCGGAGATCCGTGAACATGAAAGGGACACGCCGAAATTGGTCGTCTGGTGTGCCATCTCCTCAGCTGGGCTGATTGGTCCGTTCTTCTTCCGGGATCAAGATGGAAATTCCGTGAACGTCAACGGAGACAATTACCTTCGTATGCTTCAGGAGTTCTGCATCCCCCAACTGTCAGCTGTAGCTGACATTCAAGAAGTCATTTTCCAGCAAGACGGTGCCCCTGCTCATTACTCGCGTGAGGTTCGCTCATTTCTGAATAAGCAGATCCCGGATCGGTGGATTGGTCGCCGTAGTCCCATCGAATGGGCTGCTCGCTCGCCTGATCTTACCCCATGCGACTTCTTTTTGTGGGGCTACATTAAGAGCAAAGTGTACGCCACCAAGCCGCGAGTCCTCCCCACACTAGAAGAACGGATCAGGAATGCGTGTGCTTCTGTTACTCCCGAAATGTTGCCCAATGTCGGCCAAGGATGCGTAAAACGGTGGCTCGCTTGTTTCGAAAAAGACGGTGCCCACGTTGAGGTGTACCAGTGACTTTCCAGTAGACTTATGAAGCCAAGTTTGATGCCACCAAAATTCTCATGAATCGTAGACTCAGCAACCAAATTGTCATTTGGTTCCTCTTGTAATTGCTATTTTAATAAAATTTTAAAAATAATGAGGGACTTTTGAAACACCCTGTATATATATATATATACTGTATATATATATATATAGATATATAATGATAATTAAACAGCATAAAATTACTAATGTATAATCATTTGTGCAAATATGAAACGATGAAGATTGATATTCAGACCCTTAATTACTCTCATCAAATAAAGGTAAAGTCAGAAAAGATTTTTAAATGTTTTTATGAATTAATATACAAAGTTTGCATATATATATATATATATATATATATATATATATATAATGAGAAATATTAATAATAACATTATTTTATCGCACGAGAAGCTCCCGACGAATGTAAATTTTTATGATATTAAAGTAAGAGGAAAGTTAAATTAAGTCGAAGCTTTAATTAATAATAATAATGACAATAATAATAATAATAACAATAATAATAATAATAATAATAATATCTGAAACCTCTTTCATACTGTAAGTAAGTGGAAAACAAATAATGAACAAATACAGAGATTTTATAACTTCAGGATTACCTATCAGTAAGTCCTCCAATCCTTTAACATTATCTGATGAAGGAACCGAACCAGTTATAACTGTGGCTGCCAGACAGTTCTTATGTGACGCAGGAAATAGGGAAGGGTCTTAGTTTTCGCAGCCAGATACCCCAATTAATTATCTGAAGCAGTTGCGTCCATCTCTGCCCGACATCTCTCGCGTTTGAGACGATCGGTGCCCATTGATGGTAGTCTGATTACATCCCAAATGAAGTCACCAATTTCAGCACCAAAATGACTATCAATGTCCATTTAATATAGCTTAGAAAACTACAGTGTCGTAATTAGAAGAAAAAAAAGTCTCATATTTGCGAACGAAATAAGTGCAATTCCCTGTTAAGAAGCTGCGGATAGGTTGTAAAACTAACTATTTTGCTTTAATCTAATAGAGAGTTTCCTTTCGTGTCCTGAAATCTTTTCAAACTTTTATCCCTCATTTTCCAGTTATTAAACAAAACCAGATAATATCACATTATATTAATAAATTAATTTCAAATTTTAGTTGCCTTTGTACTATATATTTGCGCACTTAATATCAGTAAGTAATTTTATCTTATTTTCCTTATTTTAAAATTATAGTATTCCTAAATAAAAAATATAACTTTTTACACGCTTAAGTACGTCATCTTTGATTTTTTTTTAAATTTGCTTTACATATCCTTTATTTTAGATTACAATTTCTATAATAATTACTACTTTTAAGTAAAAAGGATTTTGTAATGTAATGGTGGGGGGTTGTTTCACCTCCGCAAAATCTGAAGTCATATGACGGAAGGGACGTACAGTTCTACGTGGAATCCAAACCACAGGTCGCCACATTATCCAGACGCGGAGGAGGGTCTCCCATTCGACTACTACCCAGACCTAATGTCGCTTAACTTTGTTGATTGAAAGGAAGCGGTATCATGAAAATGCCCACGACGAAGTCTTACTTTTAATTAAGTCGTACTCAAATGAAAACTCGCATAAACACCTAATTATTTTTCAACCAGCCACCAATATTTAATCAAGGACGCGGATATGTTAATTATGTTGGTTTTTAAATGCAAAATTATTTATTTTTTTCATTCGCGAAAATAATCATCCTTTCTATAATTTAATAAATTTGCATAACAAATTCATAATTTGTACTTGAAATATATGTTATAATTTATGTCGTCATACTATTTATAAGTTTTATCATAACATCTTCCTAAATAATATTTTTTTTCCACATACCATACTTAAATCTTTATTAATATTTTGTTACTTTTTCCATTGTTATTTTGAGAAAACGGTTGATCAGGATACACTTAATTATTTTTTATTTTTTCATTTAAAAGTGGCTGCAAATTTCAAACTTTAATATACATATATCAGTAGCAGATTTAAATGGGGAGGGGGGACATTTAAAAATGGCCTCAAATTTCAAATTTTTATATATATATATATATATATATATATATATCAGTAGCGGATTTAAGGGGGGGGGCCCCGTCTCCCCTCTTTTGGCTCTAGGTATCTATTTTGGCGCCCCAATCAGAAGGAATGGCGCCCCATGGGCATAGGCGTCGATCGGTTCTCAAAACTTCTTAAAAAATATCCAAATATGGAGAGGAAACATCATGCATTTTTTATTACATTCATAAACATTCTTCTACATAGACCACCGAAAAATGGGGTGACAATTGGTATGTTGTTCCCCCCCTCACAAAAAAGTGGAGGGACATGTCCTCTCCGTACCCCACACAATCGACGCCCATGCCCATTGGCCATGAATGATATTATATTTTCAGAGGTTTGTTAATGCTCAACGCAAACTAGTTTCTTCAACATTTCAACACTTCCAAATTTGCGTGGGAGTATCTGTCCTATAAGTTCTTCTCACATTTCCATATTTCATTTTGCTCCTTTCGGAATATCGGGGTAGTGGCTAGTGAGGTCTTAAAAATTAAAGTAACAATACTAATGGCAATAATTTTAAACTTTGGGCAAATATGTAGCAATTAAAACCGAAAGCAAAGGATCATCGATGTTAAAAGTTTTTCAAAATCAGTCTGAATAACACATGCCCAATCCCATGTAAAACAATGTGTTTTTTGACTTACTGTAAAGGTAAAGTAGCTTTGGATCCGACGGCGCCCTTAAAGTGGTCCGTTCCCCCCCTTTTGAAAATTCCTAGATCCGCCGCTATATATATATATATATATATACACGGTGAACCAAAAGTAGGTGGACAGTAGGTTGAATACGGTTTGTGTTATATTATATTATAACTATGGTGTTCATTATAACTATGGTGTTTGTGTTTTATTATATTAAATATTATAACTAAATTTATTTAAATTTTATTTTGTATTATAGTATACAAAAAAATTAAATATGTATTCTCAAAATAAACGTTATCATTTACTGTCCACCTACATTTGGTTCACCCTATATATAGGGTGGGCCGAAAGTCTGGATCCATAGGAAAATATTTATTTTAATACATAAATTACAACAAATGGTAAATACTTAAAATGAATATCAACTTTAACTCGTAAATGCGTATCTGTGATACTGTACAGTGGTTCGTACTCCAGTATAAACAACAAATTATAACAAATGCTCAAATTGGCGGCCTCTGACATCGAGACACTTAGGGATGGAATTTATGATGTTTAATAATTCTTCGAATTGACGTTCTCGAGATGCGTGTTTCAGTTGATAATCTTCTTGTTGACTTTACTGGACTATTCGTTAAAGTTTCACATACCATTTCGGAGGTATTTTCATCAGTTGCAGTTTTTGGACGACGAGAAACGTTTAAACAACTTGCCAACAGTCGCATGTGTTACTGGATGTTTATCAGGATGATTTCTATTGAATTCGGTAGCAACTTCTCTGTGTGTAGCGCCCTGTCTTGCGTACATGAGCACAAGTTCTACCCGGTCTTCTGTTGTTAGATTCGAAGCCATTTCTGGGCTGAAATAAAAAAAGTATTTGAGTATTTATACTGGAGTACGAACTACTGTACAGTATCACGGATACGCATTTACGAGTTAAAGTTGATATTCATTTTAAGTATTTACCATTTGTTGTAATTTATGTATTAAAATAAATATTTTCCTTTGGATCCAGACTTTCGGCCCACCCTGTATATATATATATATATATATATATATATATTAGGTATTCATAGTAAGAGTGTGAATTATTTATTACCATTACTATTATTATTATTATTGATATTAGTATTAATAATAAAATTGTTATTAATATTGCTGCTATTAAATGCAAAAAAATTTTACTTTTTTCTACGTGAAGGTCAAAATATGAAAATAAAAACCCACTCTAATAGACAGAGTTTATTTCCACGACAGTTTCGACGCCCACTGGCGTCGAAACTGTCGTGGAAATAAACTCTGTCTATTGGAGTGGGTTTTTATTTTCATATTGCTGCTATTGTTATAACTGTTATTATAGTAATAGAAGTTGTAGTAGTGATAGCAGTAGGTAAAGGTCTAAACAAACGTGGAAATAAATATCATTTAGTGCCTGACGTGTTTCATAGCAAAACCTTATTCCTTAGAAGCCAAATTTGACACTAATTGTGTAAACTGAAATATTATGAGTGTACCCTCCCGCTATTCGTAAGACATTTGTGAATATACAATTATCTTTACTTTCTGTTCCTTTCGCGTATTCTTCATAATTTATCACTCGTTTCCATGTACCATTTTTCCTACACATTCATTCAATCGTGTTTCTGCTTGCAAAATTTATTTTACAATTTGTAATCTGTGCGGAACTTCCAAAAAACAGATAAAGGAGTGGAATCCGCCGCGCATTTTTGGTCTCTACCAAATTGATACAAAAACGTACACTCCATATTTTCTCTAACTTATTTTATGCGCGTGACCCTCTCTACTGATCAATCGATACTCTTTTTCCATCGTATCTAAAGAAAGAATTTGAACAGAAACAAAATACCAATTGGTTATATAATACATATTCTTTAGACTTTGGTATATAGCTGCAACAGGGACAAAAGAAGGTAAGAATTAGGAATAAAACCCCTTTTTTCCTGTAACTGATCCTGGCATTGATATGGACCGCAAAGAAGCCTTATTTCTTCCTTCTTTTTATATATTTTTATTCGCCTCAAAAGTTGTGCTACTTCGCTACAATTTCTATAGCTCGTCACGGCTCCAATAGAGTTATATTGGCTTTATTGCGGTGATGAAGCACAAGGATAGCAGATAAGGAGAGAGACAAAGAGAGAGGGGGAGAGATAAAGAGGAGAGAGAGTACAGCGAGACAGACGTAAAGTTATAAAAGATAGAGAACTAGAGAAAGAAATAGAAAGATAGTCAGATAGAAAAATAGATAAATAGATAGAATAGATATAAAAGAGAAAATAGGATTTTAAAATATCGAACTTGGTGAAGAGCAAATGAAAGAAAATATAATGATTTGGACTATTTATCGAAGCACAACATTCCTGTTTGTGCCAACCACTAAAAACAAAGAAAAAAAAAAGACTACAGGAAAACATATGCAGTGTTCAAGTTAAAATTCGAAATAGATTACTGTAAAATTATATATATATATATATACTGTATATAATATTGGAACGGGAAAGTAGATTGGAATAAAGCCGAACCCAGAAATTGCCAGTAGAATAGGGTCGAACAGGAAGTAAGTCGAACCGCACAGACCGAAAATAAATCGAACTTACTGAAATTAAGTCGAATAATACTGGAATTAACTCAAACTACTATTTAGTGTCCGGTTCTGCTACTTTTCTAGCTGTCAGTTGTACGAATGGTTACTTTAGATGTATGAGATTTGTTAAATTTAAAATATGTGAAGGTTTGAATTAAACGGAATAATACTGGAGTTAAATCGAACTCACTGAAATTAAATCTAAATGGAATTAACTGAACTAGAATTAAGTCGAATTTGAACTTATTACAGTTTGATGTAATTCCTGAAAGTTATTATATATATATATATATATATATATATTATATATATGGGATGAATTTCACAATTAAACACCACATGAAATGAATGAATGCTGCAAACTCACAAGGAAAAAGAAAAACGATTCCAAGGTCTTTCGTGTATTCAGAGCTACACCTCGTCAGGGACTGAAGAGAGAAGGCAAGATGCCCATAAATATATACAACGTAGCGGAATTTTATTCTGACCATCATCCTTCGATTAACTCCTCTATTTTATCTGCTATGTTTCTTAGAGCATTGAGAGTTGTCAGTCCTGAGTTTTTAGATTCCGAGTTATGCACTATCATGAATATTGGTACTAAATTATGTTATCCTATTTCATTTTTAGATAACTGTCTTAGGAAAGCCATGAATAGGTATTATAATAATGTGATTGTAAAGGAATTTGAGCGAAAAAATATCCTTAGCCTACCTTGCCAAGTTAATTTTCAGTATCTTCCGACTTTACTTAAAGCAATTGGCATTAATGTAGTCTTTAAGTACAGGGTGTCCCAAAAGTCCCTATCTATTTTGTTGAAATAGGCTGAATTTCAAATAAATGTCACACTGACCTAAATACAGATGTATTTCTATACAAATTACAAGTATTACACCATTAAAATCTTTAATTAGTAGTTTCCACATGTGCTCCATCTGTATCTCTGCAAATCTCAAAGCGGTCAGCTGCATTGCGGAACACATTTCCGAGCATTTGAGGGGTTATTTTCTCAACTGCTTGCTTAATGCGATCTCGCAGATCTGGTAAATCGCGAATATTTCTGCGATAGACCCCTGATTTAATGAAACCCCAAGCAAAGAAATCCAATGGGGTCAAATCCGAAGATCGCGCTGCCCAGGGCCTATTTCCCCCACGTCCAATCCAACGATTTGGAAAACGCTAGTTTACGTATGTCTGAACAATTCTGGCATAATGACATGGTGCCCCATCCTGCTGAAAGACTACATTGTCGAGAATGCCATCTTCAAGAAGTTGAGGTTCTAGAAAATTTTGAAGCATATCAAAGTAAACAGGCCCTGTCACTGTGGCATCTGCAAAGAAAAAGGGCCCGTAAATCTTAGACTTCGTCATTCCAAGCCACACGTTGACTTTAGGTGAGTTTCTTTCCCATTCAGTGAACTTAGTTGGCTTTTCATTAGCCCAGATGCGACAATTATGTCGATTGATTTTACCACAGTTGTGAAAAGTCGCCTCATCGCTAAACAAAATGTGGTCCATTAAATTGTTATTTTGGATTTGTTCGACCAGTTCCGCACACATTGCTGCTCTTTTTGGAAAATCTTCCTCGTGTAAGCTGTGTAACAGCTGACTGTAATAACACTTCTTCTTCAGCGTTGAACGCAAGATTCTGTGAACAGTTGTTTTGGGTATGGTCAATCTGTGGGATGCTTGGCGAACTGACATTCTTTGATCATCTTCGAACATTGTGCGAACAGATTCAATGTTTTGTTGTACTGTCTTGGGCGTCCACTTCTTCCTTCATCATGCACAGATCCAGTCCTTTTGAATTTGTTCACCAATTCACGAATTGCTTTATCTGTCGGTCCAGGCTTATGAAACCTTCTTGAGAATCGGTCTCTAATTTCGCAACATTTCATTCCTCTGATGCGACATGTTACTATCATAACACGTTCATGCACATCCATCACCAATGATATGGATCTGAAAAAATTAATTAAAAATTTAAAAATAATTAAAATAGAAATCTAATGCATGTATTTGTCTAGAAAGGTGCATACAATCATGTCATTAAAACATTCATTTGAAATTCAGCCTATTTCAACAGAATAGATAGGGACTTTTGGGACACCCTGTATAATAATACTGTTAAATCACGCCTAATAAAGAATAGCCCGGATAATTTGTTGGTTGTGTATATTCGATCGATGTACACAATGTAACTCAGTATATATAGGCCAAACGGGTAAAACGTTCAATATTAGGGTAAAACAGCATAAATATGCGTGTAGAACAGCTAATAATTTCAATGCTTTGTTTAACCATATATATAGATATAATCATAGCATCAAGTGGGATAGTTCTAAAGCGCTTGTTGAAAACAGAGATACAATAGAAAGAAATATTCTAGAATGTGCATTTATTCGTTTTAAAAACAATTTCAATAATGGTGCGGGAATGTATAAAATTGACAATATCCTGTTAAAATTCCTTTTGCCTCTCATTAACTCTTGTTAAGTATGTGCTAATTGTTTTGGTTTCCGCTACGTTGTATATATTTATGGGCATCTTGCCTTCTTTCTTCATTCCCTGACGAGGTGTAGCTCTGAATACACGAAATGCCTTGGAATCGTTTTTCGTTTTCCTTGTGGGTTTGCAGCATATATATATATATTAAATCTAAAGAAGTTTTCGAACGACGATTTAAGATGTTTAAAATCAACCTACGGTCGACCCCTATGCAGCATCCCACCTCATTTACAGGATTTGGTGGAAGAGGAAATGGGTTTTCGTTCTCCTCCTGCACTCGAAGCCAGCCACACATGGCTGGTCAGGGACTTTGCACATGAACCTGTGCAGCTGCTCCTTCAAATTATTCAGGTTGGTGTACTGGACGTTCCTCAGTTCTTTGGGCAGAATATTAAAGGGTTTCGGGCCTCGTATTCTGAGGGTATTTTCCATCATCGTCTTCATGGCCCCCTGTCCAAACGCAACTAAGACAGTATAGAATCTGCCGCTTCTCTCATTCCACTGTGTTTCTACTTCATTCTAAGGTTTGGGACACAACCTTCGAGTATTTTCAATACGCATGCTATTGTGTACCACTCGCGTCTTCTGTCCAAAGAATAGAGTTTTAGGGATTGTAGAAGAGACCAATAGTTTTCATCTTTCGTTTCCTCTATCTTAGACGTAAAAGTCCTTCGCATGACTTCTATATTTACAATGTCTTGTTTTCTGTATGGGCTTGTGAGTACTGAGCAATACTCAATTACTCAATTTTAGCATGATGTTTGCTTTTCTGCTGTGAAAGCTCCTCCAGATAATTCCTATTACTTTTCTAGGTGTTATAATTTTAATGCATCCGATGACATTATTATTCCTGATTTGTGAGTTTGGTGTTACCTGTTTGGCCTGCAGAGTTTTGTCCCCTTTAAATTGCGGCACCTTGTTGTTGCCATACCATATATGTTGGAATTTTTCTTCGTTGAACTTCATGTTGTTTGTTGTCTTCCACTCACTTGAATAATATAATTTTCGTTTGATATTTTCTTGGTTATCTTTGTGTCATCTGCGAAACACGATACAATATTGTCATTAATATCTGCATCAATGTCTGCACCCATTATTATAAACAGCAAGGGAGCTAATACTGTAACTTGCGGGACTCACGACTTCTCACGTCTCCTTCCAAGAACTCTAAGTTTATTAATAGATTTGTGTCCGAACTTGCTCTTCGCTGATTTGTATCTATGTCAAAGAATTCATCTGGATTTCCTACTTTTTCTCAAACTTAGGGGTGCTAAACGCAGAGTTAAATTGAGGCGTTCGGAGCCAGAAGAGCGGACTCGCCAAAAGTACTTTTGGTGAGTTCGCCCTTCTGGTTCCGATCGCCTCAGTTGTTCCTTAAATAGTTCGCTCATTTTTTCTGGGTCATTTGTGTATCCATCCCACTTTTAACGGACCAATACTCTCTTTACACTGCATTTTTCTTTTCGTAAACGTAGAAGTATTTCGAGTTATTTGTCATGTTTTCTGCTACTTTGTCTTGCGAATTAATGTTTGTTTAGTTCCATTTCTATTTCGTATAGTTTTTTCTCTAGTTTGAGTCCTCTTACTTCAGTTCTGCATTTGTGGAGATTTTTTACGGTTTGTTTCCGGTGTCTAAATAATGTCCTGATTTTTCTCTCGAGCTTGCTACACTTTCTTTTGTCTCTCTTCGGAACATGGTTCAACAATATGAGTTTAATTCTATTTTCTACTATAGATAATATTTATTATGGAGTCTTCTCATGAAGTAGCAATTCATAGTTTACTTTCTTTAAATCTTCATTTACACTTTCTCAATCTGTTTTCTTTGAATTCATATTTAGACCATCAAATATTCATTCTGACTCTCTGGGGTGCGTTTTTGTTTCCCTGGTTGCTAACTTTAATTGCATATCGATTAGAATGTGCCAGAGAAATTTTGTGCGTTATATTTTTATCTATTATATCATTGTTATTTGCTGAAATTAAATCCAAAACGTCCTCTTTTCTAATTGCTTCACAGATTTACTGGGTAAGTGTATAATATTCTATAATATCTAATATCATTATTGCCTGGGTTCTATCACCTTTTGTAATGTTACCATGAAACTTCTCAACATTTATAATTTCGTCATTTTTCTTCCATGGTATAAATGGAAAGTTAAAGTCCACAAATTAAAATATTTGGTGCTGAAGTTTTGAGTGTCTTTAACATGTATTCTATTTCATTTGTAACGAGTTAAAATTCACTTTTCGTGGTGTTTGGTGGTCTGTTCACGTTATTAATGATTAGGTTCATTTCTTTTGTTTCTAAAATAAGAATTTTGCTTACTTTCAATTTTCCACCTTCAATTTACATGTGAATATGTTTTTCATGTAAATGCAACACCATTCTCATTTTCTAGCAAATGTATCTGCTGTTCTACACTGCTATTCAATGTCTTCGATGCAGTTTTCACAACCTTTTTCGCATTTATGTGTTTCCATTAGGCATATGATGTATGTGCTTGTTTCCAGAGAAAAATTTTGCATATACTATAAGTGGTAGTCTCCATGGTCAGTGTACATTCCTTGTATATTTGTATATAATAAATTTACAGGGTGGGCCTTTGGGAATACTGAGAAAGCGGCCCTTGATACCATTGTGGTTGTTGAATTAACAGGGGGTGGTTGTTAGGTGGGAGGGTGGTGTATGTATTGTTAGAAATAATAGCAGTTTGCTTCGTACCTCCAACTTTCACTCCTCATCATGCAGAAACACCTTTTTTGATGATTATATGTGCATCCAGAGCCATATTTACACGAACCTGTTTTGTAACTTTTGCATGTGGTACGTCTTTTAGATTCCTTTTAGAGTCCTGTGGGATCCAATTTCTTTCTTTTGTTCTAGCACCGCTTCTTCTCTACTCAGTGATTTTTTTTTTATCCTTTTTAGTCAAAACACAGCAGGGGTGGATCCAGACCGACGCAAAAGGGGCACATATTTTTCTGACCGGGTTGCATCGGTCTGGATCCACCCCTATTTTAGTTGCATATCAGTTACATATTTTAGCGTAACACTATGCAACACTGAAGTCAGTGTGTGATATTAACGTAACTTTTCAGCTTTAAAAGTTAGATTCTCATCCGCTATTTTGTTCCGTAACAATCCCGCAACTTTTTGTTTATTCCTCCC
The DNA here is from genome assembly GCA_023014485.1 of Bathynomus jamesi. Classification (NCBI taxonomy): domain Eukaryota; kingdom Metazoa; phylum Arthropoda; class Malacostraca; order Isopoda; family Cirolanidae; genus Bathynomus; species Bathynomus jamesi. Next base: position 82,831 of record JAJOZX010000311.1, on the reverse strand, counting down.
AACTGCGTAACTTAAACGTAACATATTTAACATAATTGAAAACTATGTGGATTCTTCCAGCTAAATATAACCTATAAAGTCCTATAACTTACATAATGTATATTATAATATGCATATTATAGTACAGTATATAAAAATTAGATTTTGATTAAAATAAAGTAAATGTAAAGGTATTGTGATGCTTATGAGTTGTGATTGAATGTAATTATAAACATGTTTCATTTTTGTGTTCCCTCTGGTTTTTATAACGATAAAAGTTTGAAGTATCTGGCGTAAAACAAAATAATGAAAGCGTTTGAAATAATGTATCAAGAGAATTTCTGAATATATTATTTTTTTTTTTATAAATATATATACAGTTTTCATGGATGAGTATAATTTCATTATTAAATACAGATACTGTATACAGTTGTAAACTCTCTTTAGCAAGGGTTCACGCTTTACAGGCCGAAATCTACTAATTAGATATACTCGTAATTATAATTATATAATAGATATGATTACAAGATTATTATAGATTTTTGTAATAGACTTAAAAGACCAAAGGGAACTTACAGACTAAGATAGATACTTCGGCTTCGGCGCGCGTCGGCGCTTCTCAAGAGAATCAGGAAGGCGCGCGCGGAAGTTAACGGCCACTTCGGCTCGGGAGTCAAAAAATCGAAAACTTCACTTATATCAGAAGCTACTGTAAATACAACGAATAATGAAACCAGTATAAAACTGTAAGGAACTTACAGACTAGGACATATACTTTTATTAGATGCTTAATACGAAGAATAATGAACTGTGAGGTGAAGTGAAAAGTGATAGAAGAGATTTTTAGAATAATAATAAGAATTTTAAAGATGACAACAGCAAGAAGAAAGAAAGGAGTACCTTCAGTAACTTTAGAATTTGTTAAATTTTAATCGCTTTGCAAAAGATGAGAGAGCATTGATTGTTTTTAATTCATTCGGTAGATTGTCTATTAATTCCACCGCCAAATAAGTGAAAGAATTTCTACTACATTGAAGAGTATAGTTTGCCTTTGAGATATATTCACTCTCCATATACCTTGTTTGATGGTCGTGACGTATCTGATTGTTCATTATATTCTCGATTAATATGGCCGGAGCAGATTGTTTCATAACTCTGAACATTAGGGAGCACATCCGTATTTCATATATGTTTTTACATTTTAATATATGTACACAGTTGCTTAAAGATCCCTGATGTATGAGCACAATAATCACTCTTGTTTATTTTTCTAATAAATTCTCTTCTGGTTTATGATTAAAGGGTTGATGATGTAATCACACGCACTTCCATAGGCAATAATATTGCATATAGTATGATGTGGATTTGCATTACTTTTTCAGTTTACAAGAAGAGGTACGCGAGATAACTGCTCTTTAGAAATGAATTTATAGCAGGTTGATTATGGTTTACAATATAGGGTGTACATAAAGTCAGGATCTATTTTTGTGAAGCACTTGGAAATTATATGGAATTCAATCACAAAATGATAAAATGGTAACATTTATTAAATAATTAAGAGTAGGATTCGACGTGACGCCCATCAGTATCCCTGCACAGCTCAAATCGTTCCGCAGCATTTCTAAACACATTCTGGAGCATTTGTGGGGTTATGTTATCTGCAGCAGTTCGTATACGTGTACGTAAGTTTTCAATCGTAATCTTCGTCTGATAGACGTGCGATTTGATAAAGCCCCATGCAAAGAAATCTAAAGGGGTTAAATCTGGTGATCTCGCTGGCCAAGGTCTGTTGCTTCCGCGTCCGATCCAGCGATTTGGAAAACGTCCATTTAGATAATCCTGAACAATTTTGGCACAGTGACAAGGAGTACCATCATGTTGATAGACGACGGTACTAACAATCCTATCCCCGTTGTCTCTCAACATGATGGTGCTCCTTGTCACTATGCCAAAATTGTTCAGGATTATCTAAATGGACGTTTTCCAAATCGCTGGATCGGACGCGGAAGCAACAGACCTTGGCCAGCGAGATCACCAGATTTAACCCCTTTAGATTTCTTTGCATGGGGCTTTATCAAATCGCACGTCTATCAGACGAAGATTACGAGTCTTGAAAACTTACGTACACGTATACGAACTGCTGCAGATAACATAACCCCGCAAATGCTCCAGAATGTGTTTAGAAATGCTGCGGAACGATTTGAGCTGTGCAGGGATACTAATGGGCGTCACGTCGAATCCTACTCTTAATTTAATAAATGTTACCACTTTATCATTTTATGATTGAATTCCATATAATTTCCAAGTGCTTCACAAAAATAGATCCTGACTTTATGTACACCCTGTATAATTTGTTATTTGATATCACAAAGTCTTGCTAATTTTTTACAAAAATAGTTTAATGTAGTCGAAAAGGTTTTCTAAAGTGGTAAATGCATACTGAAGTCTGATTATTTATAAATTTGAGTTTGAATTAATAGAAGTTTTGAAATGTTTGATGCGCTTATTAAATTCGTAACAAGTATTTCCCATACCATAAATAAAATTCTGAAATGTATTTTTTAATTTATCTTCATTCCTGTGTAGGTCATAATGCAATATTGTATCTAATTGTATCTAATTTCTTAAATCTCCAAAAATGTTCAGAAATGAATGAAAAGAGAAACATATGTAGCTTTAAATATGTTAATAATAATAATAATGTTTTGAGTAATTTAACCTTCTTCGTCGCAGCAAAATTCATGTGATAAAGAGGAGACCTACAACTTTATGTGGGTTCCAAACCACGGGTAGCTACATCATCTGAACGCAGCGGGGAGTCACCCATCCAACAATTGAGCAGACCCAATGTCGTTTGACCTGGCTGTTGTAACGAGAAGCAGCATGTGAAGCGTTCACGACGTTGCTCCTTTATAAATTATACCCTACAGTAGGCGCGTGGATGACAGGTGTCATCCATGCTGTTTGTTTGTAAAACGTTTTCTAAACGGAGTGAAATGCGCAAGCGCATCTCTCAGTACCTTTCGGGTAGATATCCGACTAACCGCTCAGTGGCTATTGGCTTCCTGTGAAGCAAGGGTACTTGTGACGAAGCGATTATTTCCACTTGGATGACAACTGTCATCCATGCGCCTAAACTGACTACATTGTGAGTACCTGTTTTATTTTTTACATTCGTGTTATACATACTTTATTACAGTATTATTTTATTATAGGCCTATGTTATATGTTTTATATATTATTTTCTCTATATTATTATAGTTTAATATATTTTTATTTATATAAAATTTTATTTTTATAAAATTTATATTCGAACTCAAAATTCATTTATTCTGCTGCAGCTCTTTCATGTTTCTAATTTTAATTTTATAACTACTGCATTACATTTTTTATTTCTAATCTTTTCAGGTATGAATAAAAAATGTCACAAGCCAAGAAACGAAAAGTTGAAAGTAGTAGGGATCCGAGATTTTGGCTGCAGTGGCTCGAAGAAGAAACTGAAAGCGAGGATACAGATGGCGAAAGTGAATATGATGAAAACCATCTATCAGAAAGCGATCACGATACAGCATCGGAACAAGAAATGGGTGAACAGGAAAGTGAGGAAGATGAAAATAGAAACTTAAAAGATCAAAACTATTTCCTGGGGAAAGATGGAACAACAAAGTGGTTGAAAATGAGGCCGAAACAGAACAATAGGACAAGATCTTGCAATATAATTACTCATCTTCCTGGCCCAAAAGATAAAGGTAAGCAAACAATGTCTGAAATCGAAATACTACAACTTTTTTTGGATAAAAATATTCTTAACATCATTGCCTCATCCACAAACATTTATATTGAGACAATTAAATGTCAGTTTGGAAGAGAGAGAGGGATGCCAGACTGACAGACGAGATAGAAATGAAGTCCTTCATTGGTCTCCTGTACCTCATTGGTGGCATTAGATGTGCAAGAAAAACCGCGCACCAGTTATAGGACAACTCAAAAGGAAATGGTCTAGAATCATGCTACCTTACAATGAGTGAGAAAAGATTTAGGTTTTTGATCAGATGCATCAGATTCGATGATGTACGAGATAGAGCGCAACGACGAGAAATTGACAAGTTAGCCCCAATAAGGAAACTATTTGAGCTCATGACTCAGAACTTTCAAAAATACTATTCTCCAAGTGAGTACATCACAATAGATGAGCAGCTGCTGGCGTTCCGTGGAAATTGCCCTTTCCGGCAATATATTCCTTCGAAGCCAGCAAAATACGGTATCAAGGTATTTGCTGCTGTTGATGCAAAGATGGCTTATACAATAAACCTGGAAGTTTATGTTGGTACTCAACCCGAAGGGCCTTACTGCCAAAGCAACAAAGCAGAAGACATTGTTTTGAGACTAACTGAACCGGTCATTGGGACCAGTCGACATATCACAGGTGATAATTGGTTCTCAAGTGTCCCTCTTGCACGAAGGTTATTGCAAGAAAGGAAACTGACATACTGTATGTAGGAACTCTTCGCAAAAATAAAAGGGAAATCCCTAAAGAGTTCTTGCCGAACAAACAACGACAAGAAAAGTCGTCACTATTTGGATTTCATAACGATGTTACCCTCGTTTCATATTGTCCAAAGAAAACTAAAACAGTTCTGATTCTATCCACCATGCATCACAATAATGCAATCGATTACGAAACTGCCGATGAAAGGAAACCAGAAATGGCAACATTCCATAATATGACAAAAATTGGGGTGGATCTACTAGACCAATTATGCTAGCACAACAATGTGGCGAGAAACACAAGACGTTGGCCAATGGTTATCTTTTATAACTTACTAAACATTGCTGCAATCAATGCCCTCTGCATATATAAGGCAAATCATCCTAATGAAGAGCCAAAAAGTACCCTATTTTTGGAAAACATTGCCTGGGAGCTGATCAAACCACAAATTGAAAGACGTTCTAAAATCAAGCAAGTCCGAACTGCAGTAAGAAGGCGAGCACAATTGCTCCTTGGGACGACTCTGGAAACTGAGCCTACCAGCCCTCCTCCTGAAGGAGGTAGGGGTCGCTGCGATGCATGTGGCAGAAAGAGAAACAAAACGAGATAAAAAACAACAGGAAAATGGTGTGCTAAATGTTTCAAATGGATGTGTGGGGATCACCTAAAAGAAATTTGCTTAAACTGCTATGAATATGAAAATTGAAATGAAGACTGTGGCATGTTTGCAATTTTTTTGTCTTTTTTTTCTGAATGAATAAATTTCTTTCAATTTTGTCTAAAATACTTATGAAATGAAAACATTGTATGTTTCTGAATAAAATACATATGAAACAAACTTATTGTATGCATTTCCTTAGAAAAGTAATGAATTTATTACCAAATTAAAAAAAAGTAATGGCTGACAGTTGTCATCCATGCGACTAAACACGCGAGTGTCTTCCACGCGCCTACTGTAGGGTTAATTAACGTTGGAAGCAACAACGCTCTGTATCATAATCCAGTGAGCTGTCAAACTCATGATCATTTCTGCGTATGTGTCGTTACTTTGTATTGCAGACATTCGTAACTTTATAGGTCCTGATGCATGATTCATCAGAAGCAAAATGCGCCGCAAGGCAACATAAATGTACCCATTCCACACATGAGCGCATTCATATCATCTTAGACTTTCTCTACACAAAAACTCAGAATCTCTGTAAATTCAAACCTTTCTTTGTATCCATCGATGCCCTTACGTCATTGTTGTGTAACACTCCTGTAAATATACTGGGAACTATATATAATTTTTTCTTTTTTTTTGTGAGTTTGCATCATTCATTCATTCCACGTGTTTAAATGTAAAATTCATCATATATACTGTATATTAGGGTGGATCGATTTTACATTTTTTTCGATTTCCATATTCTAATAGAGATAAAAACTTGCGTATGCATGAGAAAATAGCCTCTGCAAAATCTTAGTTTAATAGGTAATCATCTTCTGCCCCCGGCAGAGCGATGAAAATCATATTTTAGTAGTCAAAAACGTATTTTTCTTATAATTTTTAAAATATTTCAATATGCATCAAAATTATTCCTAATAACTATAAAGTCGATGAAAAAGACCTCATATGATCGTTTTTCCAAGCGCGTTGTCCTACGTTAATATCTTTTGCCCCCGGCAACAACGTCAAATGTTGAAAAAATAGGTAATTTATATACATATTTTCAGATCGGCTCTTTGTCTTAAATAATGCATTTATATATTTCCCATAGCATTTATATCGTTGCTTAGGCATGAAATAACACACGCAAAATTTTATGACTCTAGAGTAATATCTTCTGTCCCCGAGAAAAGTCTAAATGTGGATTATAATTACGTTAATGCGATGTTATAAGTACGATAAGTACTAAGTACAGCTCCTCGCTTGCTAATTTTATAAAATTAGCAACCCAGAACTCACCACGAGGAGGTGGCTGTACGTCGAGTTCCACCCTATCCAGCCCCAACCACCCTTCCTTTGGCTGCATGTCGATTTACATACGGTAATCTTTCTTAGAATCAAATCGTGGAATTTTTGTTCGGGAGTGAAGACGGGAGCGGATGAATCCGTCCCTCTCTTCTATTCCACTTACACTGGCAGAGGCTTCGGTTACTAATTTGATGAGTCTCTCGACCGCTTGAGTATGACAAGGGAATAGTGGGATCAGTCCATCAGGCTGGTCTCCCGTCTCAACAAACTCTTTCATTCGGGTATCAGGTATTGTTTTTGTAACGGGGGGTTCGGTCACCTCAGCCGTTTGCCAGTTGATCATTTCGTAATAGTTTTGACTATCGTAGAGCAGCTCAGGCATGGCGAAGGCTCGAATTTCCCCCGCTGGTGATTGTTTTGATCGTGCTTTTAATATTCTTCTCCATCCCAATTCTCTTATGTGTTGCTCATCGGCATGTAGCATGGAGATCAAAATATTTTCTGAGTGAGCAAAGAAAGAATTTCTACGGAGGACTTTGTTGGCGATTGTCTTAGATCTTTGAGGCATGGTCTGAGAGAGACGCATCATTTCGAAAAAATGTTTTGCGCCCTCAGTGAAACTGGAGTTTTTCTTTATCTTAAACCAAATTGGTGCGTAAACTGTCATAATGAATCGCACAATTTCGTTGAAGGTGCTGGAGGGTTCACTGGTTGAAACATAGAGGCGCAGAAATCTATTTGCTGTTGTCAGCCACCTGGAATGCGCCATCTTACCTGGATTTCGAGCCGCGAGAGCTGAAGAGCAGCTACCGCTCGACACTGCTCTGTAGATGCCTAACAAATATTTTTGGTCAGTGCTCAACTCGGCATCATCTATGTCAATGTCGGGAGATGGAATGGCATCGAATTCTGTAATTGGAAGTTTTTCGCAGTCGTTCAGTTGTTTTCCAACTGGTCCAGTAAAGCCCATTGGCCCAGTTGTTTTGCCGTCCAAGTCTTGAATGAGGTGTCGCAGTGATAATTCATTACCGTGTAATAGGCATATGATCCACTGAACTGGCCTTTGTAGTTTCATTTCAATCATACGAATGGCTCCACCCTTTCGACCCGTGTTCACTGCGGTACCATCACAGCCGATAGCCACAATGTCGTCCGTGCTAATATTGTTAGTCTCTAGAAAGTTGATGATACCTGATGTTATTGCAGTGGCAGAACCTGATGCAGGAGTGAAATGCCCCATGTACTGGGATTTTGCGTGTGTGTTATTTCATGCCTAAGCAACGATATAAATGCTATGGGAAATATATAAATGCATTATTTAAGACAAAGAGCCGATCTGAAAATATGTATATAAATTACCTATTTTTTCAACATTTGACGTTGTTGCCGGGGGCAAAAGATATTAACGTAGGACAACGCGCTTGGAAAAACGATCATATGAGGTCTTTTTTATCGACTTCATAGTTATTAGGAATAATTTTTTTTGATGCATATTGAAATATTTTAAAAATTATAAGAAAAATACGTTTTTGACTACTAAAATATGATTTTCATCGCTCTGCCGGGGGCAGAAGATGATTACCTATTAAGCTAAGATTTTGCAGAGGCTATTTTCTCATGCATGCGCAAGTTTTTGTCTCTATTAGAATATGGAAATCGAAAAAAATGTAAAATCGATCCACCCTACTGTATATGTATATATAGATACTATATATAGTATATATAAGGGGTGGCAAGTAATGATTGCCCACCCCCCCTCTGCACAGATGAAACTAATAGGGGTACAAAAAAAACTGATTGTTGCATCTTTTAGACATTTTAATTCTACGTCTAAACAAAACCACTCAATAGCTGGTGTTGCCTCCTTGTGCTTGGCGGACGGCTTCAAGTCGGCAAGGGTAGGAGGTGAGGAGAGACTCGAAAAGATCAGTGTCGTACTCAAGATTTCGGAGAATTGTTTCGATGTGCTGCTCCATGGTCCGGCGGCAGAATCGTTTAGGATCCATCCTGAAAGACCGAGTGGAATCCCTGATGCTTGCTGAACCACCAGCAACCCGACTCTGCCGTCGGACCATGGAGCAGCACATCGAAACAATCCTCCGAAATCTTGAGTACGACACTGACCTTTTCGAGTCTCTCCTCACCTCCTACCCTTGCCGACTTGAAGCCGTCCGCCAAGCACAAGGAGGCAACACCAACTATTGAGTGGTTTTGTTTAGATGTAGAATTAAATTGTCTAAAATATGCAACAATCAGTTTTTGTACCTCTATTAGTTTCATCTGTGCAGGGGGGGGGACAATCATTGTTTGCCACCGTGTACATACATAATAATAATAATCGAGGGGTCGCGCGTCTTAAAGTACCTAAGCGCCACAACAAGCGAAAACGTGTTTTTGATGAATATCACTATTTTCACTCTTCCTTTATCGCGTGGTTTGGGTTATAACGACCTTACAACACTAGAAGTATGGTTGAAAACCTTATAAAGCAAACTACTTTTTTCACCTCTATCGCCAGCTGGGCTCTGGCGCCCAGATGTGATGCGCGTCTTAAGGCCCCAATATCCCATTCAACTGGTGGGAGGTGATAGGGGTGGGGGTGGGACGCTCGGTCTCTGGGTGGCGGAAACAGCAGGAGGAGCGCAAGCCAATGAAACATGGCAGCCACGCCGCTCTTCTTTCTGATTGGCCACCTGCTCCACGCGCCGAGAGGGACACGACACAAACATCCCGCCAGTACCTTAAGACTCGCGTTGCTGTTAGCAGGCGTCCTGTGTTCGTGCTCATATTGCTGAATATTGCGTGGATTATTCTATTCACCCGGCTTCTAACTATTATCAACGTATGCAGCAATGTCTCACCGTGCTAGTGATAGTGATGAAAAATCAATGGGATCATTCTGTGCCAGAAATCGCACCCAAAGTTCGGCATAATAAGAAAATCAAAAGATTAAAAAAAATATATATAAAATATAAAATATGAAAATCTATTCCAAAAACTCATCAACATCATTAGCATACTTAGAACTCTAATTTAGCCAAATATAAACGTTCTAGCTCAATTAATAACAGAGATACTGTACTATTGCCAGAATATTGCTGAACTTTGGAGGCGATTTCTGGCGAATTTTAATTTTGGCGCTTAGGTACCTTAAGACGCTGGACCCCTCAATACAGTATATATATACTGTATGTATATATACTGTATATACGTATATGCCATAGACCATTAAATATGAACATTTATTTTTAAATATATAACTCGAGGAAGTTCGTGATCTGTTGCATCAATGTTATAAATATTACTTTGTGAATCAACATCAATAAATAAATAATAAACGATGTATGGATAATTTTAGAAATTTGAAACAGAAAAATTTATTTTTTGAGAGAATTAGATGTATCTGCAATACTCTTCTTGCCCCATTTATAATTTAAAACTTTTTACGAGTGAACAAAAAGTTTCAGTAAAGATTTCCAAAATTTCATTTATAACAAATGCCTCAATTGGATCTCCCATATATATATAACTTATTTATCTTTTATGCTTTGGGAAATCGGCAAGTACATGTAACATTGTGGTTAATAGTTTAATACCATTCGCCTATATAATTCTAATTTATTGCTTCATTCACATTCAATATATTGCCTTTCGCATTAAAAAAATAATAAAACACTAAAGACATCCGCATTTATTTGCTCGTATATGGCGCTTGTTATATCTCTTGGTATAACACCGAAAAATAACGTGCATATACATTAAGGGGTATTTACTGAAGATGCAATAAAATGTCCGTCCGGGTGATTGATATCTCTATTTAGTTAATCGTTGGCAACGCTGCAGAGCACTTAAGGAGTTTTCTGCAGGGGTTGTTATATAACCGCTCGAGACACCGTCTTCATTTACTTAATAACTGAGAGTGGCTGGAAGTCCTGGACCGGAAATCCTTCATTCTGACAGACAGACAATCCGCTGCTGCCAGGGAAACTCTGGTCGAGGATAGAAATTCGTGCTCTCGGCGAATCTCTCTCCGAGAGACGAATTGAATTACATTAGTAAAACATGATTGATTTCAGCGACGAGTGATCCGCGTGGTATTACCATCAGTAAACCATTAAAAGAAGCCAGCCATAAATTACAACTAATCTGAAGGTATTTTAAAAGCCTTGCAATCGTTCTTTGACCATCCAGTATACTGTATATATACATATATACATACAAAGAGAGAGAGAGAGAGTAAAAATAGCGTCTATGAGCCCATGATGTATCTATATATGCTGCTCTGGAAGCATGGGCGCCCGCAGGTAGGGGCAAGGGGGGGCGCTTGCCTCCCCCTGGAAATGCCAAGAAAATATATTAAATATTTTCTAAGAAAATATTTATATCCTAAACTTGCTGAAAAGTATCCAACTGCCTCCTAAAGGGTGAAAATTTTTATTTGTGTGCATGATAAAAGGTTGCTACCTTTTTATTTGTTCAGAAGTCCCCCCTTAAAATTATCCCGCCAAGTTGGCAGCGCCAACTCAAGCACCTGGCTGCGTGCAGTGCGTGGCAGCCATTGTTTTTGATCCTTACACATGCACAGTCGAAAGATCCTTCAGTACACTTCGGCGAGTTAAAACATGGCTGAGGTCTACTATGTCTGATGAGCGACTCTCTGGGTTATGTATGCTCAGTGTACACCGGGAGAAAATCAACTCCAACAAAACTGATTTTATGGAAAAGGTTGTTCATAATTTTGGTAGTGACCGCAGACGACTACAATTCCTATTCAAATGAGTAGTGTAGGTGATGCTCGAAACACCGTTTCCAAATTAGGTACAACATTTACTTCAGTGTGCTTTTTCTTCATTCTATCATGTTTCTGTTATAAATAAAATAAATGATTGTTATCATGTGCATTGTATGTATATACAATTTTATACAATGTATATTTGCATTTTCCATTACAGAAAATGCAACACTAAACTTGCTTAGAATTAACCTGCTGGTTCCTAAGGGGTCAAAAGTTTTTTGCTTGCTCCGGTCCCTACCTATTAATACATTAAATTTTGCCCCCCCTTGGAAAAAATCCTGCGGGCGCCCATGTCTGGAAGTGTTCCTCAATTTACCCATTGATAGGAAGACTACTGGAAACTGGAGCTTTTCCAGAATTCATTCAGACCTAACCTTTTGCAACTATTTTTCTTAAAGAGTCATTTAAATATAATAAGACGTACTTAGCTTCGCTTTCAAATTTATGGTGGAAAGGAAATTTATTTATTGATAAAATAAATATTATCGAAGTAAATTTAATAGAGCGTTCGATATTCGCAAATTCAGTAAATAAAGAACTGAAAACGTCTATTGATTAACTGTCTTCAGGTAAATTAATGTAATATTTGGCTACGAAAGTTTTTACATTTATAAGAAAAATATATAGTTTTGCATCAAATAATGCGCGTAATATATTTTCTTTATCAAAGTAATGTACCATATATATAGATAGTGATAGTTTTGAATTAAAATACTGTGAATGGGTGGAGAAAACCCTTTCAAGGAAATTCTCAAAATAAAATATAGAAAAAGCACATACTATATACAAAAACGTAAAAAAAAATTAAAATTTAAAAGAAACGCATGAGAGAATGCCTACAATTCGTTACAGACTGCAAATCTATTTGCATAACTCACTTTAAAATTTTAAACTCAATTACCATAAGGAGAGACGAGCAAATTCAGAATAATAAGGAAATCAATAGAAATGAGGGATAAATAGCTCTCTTGTCTCTCTTTCTTTATCGTTTATGAACCAATGCACACCACAGTTTTACATAATTTGAAGGGAAAAGCAACACGATTCTAAATATATTTATTCAATAAATTTGTTATTATTTATTGACATTTATCATCAGACCACAAACTATGGAAAAAGAGAGATTGGCTATTTACTTTTGTCAACCTTTTGTTTGTGTGTATATATATATATATATACTGTGTATTAGGGTGTGACAGTTGCCCCAACTTTATCCTACAATGCTGTTCAAAATTTTGGTGTTGCATATTGACATAAAAAATACCCACGTGCAATGTTTTGAAGATTCATGCATATTCGAGTGAGCACCAGCAATTTGAAAAATAGCGATTTTGCTTATACGGCATACGCGCCTATATATGAGATTACACAACCATCATAAGGGATATTAACACAAATCATTTGCCTGTCTTAATTAAAAGCTGTTATCACTAACACAAAAAAGTTAATCATTCTTATTCTCTCATGGTACATTAAGGGGTTTTATCATATATTCACAAGGTATTATTTCTCTAGAGCAAGAAACCATGATTTCTGTTCGGAAACAGATGATCGTTTGCGCTGATTAGGAACGCGGAGTCTTTCATTTTCAACTACTTGAAGGACTTCTTGAAAGCGCTCCTCATCCCTGGCAACATTAAGAAAGTCATAGCAAAGTTTTACACCACGCTCTGCAGCCTCATTGACGACCTGAAGCTTGTCCACAACCCGTTTCATGTTCAGGTAGTCGTCATGATCCGCCCATTCACTGGCTGGACTGTGGAGAAACTGATAGGGCATGCCTAAAATGGTGAAGAACCGGCTTGAGTCAGGCCCAATTAGGTCCACCAGGGCAGTGCCACTTTCTGGGACAGGGGGAAGATATGGCTTTCCATAGCCCCCATGATTGAGCCCCACTCTCTTAGTAACTTCAGTGCCTTCATGGCAAAGAAGGGCCTTCCTCATCTCCTCTTTTGTCCTTTCTTGTACTTGGGACGAGAACAAAGCCAGTGGGGCCAACTCCTCAGTTAGGTACCAAGTGTGTCTACCGAGTGCCACACGTGCTTTGTCAACTATTGTGGCGTCATATGGGGCAAATTCAGCCAAGGTTTCGACCAAATTCAAGTCATTCAGTGGCGCACTTGCTGGAACGGGGCAAACAATCCACCATGGGACATAAACAGCGATTGTGAACACAGCAAACCGTTCTAACTTGCTGATTTGACTTTTAGTCACAACCTCGGCTTTGGGAAACTGCTCTTTGATCTGGCCTGACAAAAGAACAATCTTGAGGGTATAGAGCAGTTTAGCCATCCACCTTGCTTTGTGAAGTGCGCCGGGGTAGACCATTGTGAAGTTCACTGGCTCGGATCCTTTAGTTACAAGCAGCAGACAAAGCTCTACCAGCTCCTTGTAGTCGCCACGTGTAAATGGTTGGGCTAGAGATTCACGGAAGAAGTCAGCCATCTCCTGCTGGCGCTCCTCAAACACTCCAGGCATTGCGGGGTAGTAGTATTTCTTTTTTTCATTGTACGCCAGTTGAGAGAAATGGTTCTTGAACCTAGAAATGCAATTATTGGGATTATTGTATTTCGTACTAATCTATAATATTGTTTTAGGGGTATTAAGATTGATATGATCGATCATTTGCGTGGTGTTAGTATATCTTATAAGTCTAATAAAAGAAATTCCACTAAATTTGTCCATTAGATAATAATATTCCTTGTTATTTTGTAAAGCTTATGACTCACCTCTGGAAAACCATTATGTTTGGACTTGAAGAGCCCTCCACTTTCAAGCAATCCCAGCAAACACCTAGGATGACTTCGCCCACATGCCTGCGACAGGCGTACCAGAATACGGCACGCTCTAATTCCTTTTGGAGGGAGACGCAAGCAGCTGTTTTTTGTCCTGAAAAAAAAATGTAATTGTAGTTTAAGGCCACCATTTCAGGCACGTGCTTTTTGCAGATTTCTGTTAAATCATTCACTGTATTTTGGTATTAATGTCGTGATAAATTCACGCTGATGTTTGAAATAGGTTTACCTGTATTGGATGAAGTTGTGTCGAAAACCATACCAACGACATTCTGTTCACACTCCCAATCGACCAGAAGTTGTTTGGTTGCTGTTGATATCAAGTCTCCTTGAACCAGGCCAGCTTTTTGAGTCAAATGCGGAAGAGGTGGGACTCCAAGAAGCTTTGTGCCATTGACACCAGACACAAGAATGGGCAGGCGGTCATCAGTGCCTTTGGAATCCAGCGTGTCCATAAGTTTACCATCCCAGTGCACCAGTACTTTGTCTGATGGTTGCCATTCATCCATGATTTTTAAACTTATTTCTGACACGATGGAAGCTCGGTATCGGTGAGCCGTCCTTGCATTTAGACTCAGCTTTGATGTATCTCCACCACATGCAGATACAAGGGAGTACACAATTGCACTCAGCTGGGTCGGCGAGATGTTGTTTCGAACACTGCATGAAACAAGTTCTGCCGACTTCAGAATATCATGAGGCACAAAAATTGAAACTCCCTCTTTCACTGTTTTCCGATGTTTTCTCTTTGGTTCAGCAGTGCTGGCCTCATCAATGTCATCGTCCTCATCAGAGCTAATAGGTGAATCAATATCAGCCTGTACATTCTCAGCATGATCACATTGCTCTCTCTCTTGTCGCTTCTCTTCTCGCATCTGCCTTTTCTGTCGCTTCTGAACCTTTTCTGTGAGTACTTTGTTTACCCCAGAGTAGGTAGCTACTCTGTCACTTAGCATGCTTTTCATAAAGAGTATGTCAGTATCGATGGCATCTTGTTCGGCCTGAGTTTTCCCCTTTTTCGCAGCCGCCATGTCTTTCAACACTGTGTTCTTATAAAATTTCATCGTCAGGCTCAATTCTGATTTAAACTTCATAATTCCAGGATCATCAGCCCGTCTTCTATCCTCATTCTTTTTCATAAGCATCATGTAGTCTTTATCATAGTAAGTTTTAATCACTCGGCCAATATTGTTCCTGCCTGTAATGGTCGGGACATTACAGGCCTATTCGCCTATTGGTTGGCAGTTTGCAGCCCTTTATTTCCTTTTCTTCTTCTCGGGGTACGGTGCCCAATAACATTCTGACATACTCATCATCTTGCCGTGTATCCATGATTAAATTCTCTATTCACAACATCAAATCACTGTCAAGGGAAAAGAAAAGAGCATCATTAAAATTAAATGCAATAAAATAATGCGTGGAAAATTTGTGGTCAGCGTTCCAGACCCGGAATGAAATCTGATAAAATGTGTTTATTTTCACACTTATTTATGAAGTTCATAAGCTGAAATAGCAATACTTGCTGGTACGACGGTGCTAGCTCAAACATGCACCGATCTCCAAGAAAATTTACAGGGGTGTTTCCTAGATAAATACACAACCTAAAACTTTGAACAGCATTGTAGGACCATTTTTTTATTTTTTGGAGGGCAACGGTCACACCCTACTGTGTATATGTACACACACACACACACATATATATATATATGAAAATTATTTCACGAAAGTAACGCGTGAAAATATTTATGATGAATAAAACCACGAAGGAAAGGAAACAGAATGGTGCTCAAGCGCTTTCGTCTAATGACATCCTCAGGAACACTGAAGTACATAAAGTTACAGCCTATATATAGGTTACAAAAAAAAATATATATATATATATATACAATAAACGGAGAAATAAAAAAAAATTAAAGGATTGTGGGAGGAGCATACAAATTTGTAAGGAAAAACTACCGATTTTAGCACTTTGCTCGAATCCAACACATGATCAAATGAATTGTTTCCAACCAATGTTATAGTTAATTAAAAAAAATAATAAATTGAAAACTAAAAATAAAACTTGTAAGAGGAGCATACAAATTTATACTGGAAATCTGCCCAGGTTTTAGCACTCTGCCCTTCTTGTCTAATTCCAATATATATAAAAATAAATTGAAAATAAAAGTTATTAGAGAAGCAAACAAGTTTACCAAAGGTTTAGCACTCTACCTTTCTTGTCTAAATCCGTTCTGAACGAATTCAAAACAACGGGATCGGGTTGAAAAGAACCTTTGCTTATGTTGAAGTTATTTGTAAGTTGGATAATGGCAGACTCAAGAAAAGTGCCGATTGACGATATGCTTAACTTTCTCTCCCGAGAATTACATAAGTATGACCTGCCACTACCTGCACACATTGTTTTGGAACTTATTAAGCTTTGCATCAAAGACTGTAAATTCACTTTCAATAACGAGTATTATCAACAAGTTTTTGGGATGACCATGGGCAACCCCTTGTCGCCCCTCCTCTCCAATATTTATATGGAGTTTTTCGAAATTACTTACATTCCGAGAATCCTGGGGGTTGGCATCCCATGGTTGCGGTACGTCGACGATATTTTGTGTATCTGGCCCATGAATCGTGACCTGGATGACTTCCTCCTTCAGTTAAATGATCAAGTCCCCTCCATTAAGTTTACTTTAGAAGTGGAACAAGACAACTCAATCCCGTTTTTGGATGTGCGTGTACATAGGGAAAGCCCAGGTTTTAAGTTTAGTATCTATCGGGAAAAAACAAACAATTTGTCCTACGTACACTTTTACTCCGGACATGCTGCCCCCACTAAGAAGGCCATTTTTTCTTCAATGTTTCTCCGCGCCCTTAGGATCGCCAGTCCGGAATACATCGATGCCGAATTGGAAAAAATCAACGGTATTGGAAGTGATCTGTGTTACCCACCTGCGTTTATGGAATCTTGTCTCAACAAGACAAAACGAACCTTCTATCGTGTGAATAATAACACTCGTACTTTGTCAAAGAATATTTTAGTACTTCCATTTTTCCAGGGCTTTTTAGGCATTGCCGGTCTTTGAAGATATTCGATATACTCTCCATGAAAGGACAAGATGAAACCAAGACATTCTTGTCAAAACCTCCCTCCCTCTGGCTGACAGACCCCATTTACCAGTTACTTAAGGCTAAGTGCAGGCTCTTCAAGGTCGTCAACGACTGTGCCGAACGAGGAGTCGCTCTTATTCAGTCCAACAATACCGCGCTGACGAAAGACGAGACCTCTAAATATTGTATGATCTGTCTAATTTTTAGCATGAATACTTACATTTTGATATGGAACACGGATGGCCTTGTGGAGAAAGATATTATCAACTTTCATTTTTTTGGGCCACCATAATATATATACGAGTGTGTGTGTGTATATATATATATATATACACACATATATATACTATATATATATATATATATATATATACTCTATATATGCCACGTACGAAAATTTCGTACGACAACTTTGCTTGGCAATACGGCTGCGAGCTGCTCGTACCCGGAAATGGATATATGGGCGGAATGGTGCTCTGTGTAAAAAGATGTTTGACTCTTCATACTTCCACTTAAACTGTGAATGCATCGGTTTATAATACGAATACTTACAGTATATTAAGCTTTATAATAGCAATAATAATATTAAGCTTCACAGAAGCCAGATTATACACTCGTTTTAGATTGGTTCATTATTTCTCACATGACCAATGTAAAAAGTTCCAAAAACTGGTCTCCGTGAAACTTAATCCAGACAACTCGCGAATCGTCGTACTTCGAATGGTCGCACATCCACTTCTTCGCATTAACACCCTCTGTTTATAATCTTCGATTCATCTTATATGAACTCCGCATCATCTCATCATTGCACTCTCATTTTTCCACTTTTTTGAGATTTTGGATACTCATCACACGTCTGGAGTGGCTTGGCATCCCAAGCGATGCCTGATTTGCCATCTTATGCTTGTCTCTGGGTCCCAGATGTTAGTCCCTTGTCAGCTGTTGAACGTGTAATGCGTGACTGTTTGCTGTGCGTCATTAAACAATATTTTTCATCCTTTTCCAATCATTAATTTTAGCCTCAATACTCGTTATCTGCATTGTTGGTATGGCCGATGATGTAATTCCTAAGAAAGGTGTAAAAGTGAATTATGCCAGAGTGGCGAAAAAGAAGGAAGTCATGGACAAGATCCTAAAATGTGCCTCTTTGCAAGCCAAGTACGGCGTAGCCAGGCGTACTCTTTACGACTGGAAGCGAGATGCCGATAAGATTGACCAGGAATTTTCCACCCTTAAGAAATCTAAAGATTTTAAGTATGTGCGACATTGTTGTTTTAAAAAGGTTGAGGCTGACTTAAATCAATGGATGCAAGTGCAACGGCGTCATGAGGTTCCCCTGACAGATGTTATTATCTCGCAGAAGGCAAGGGAAATTTATGACGTCTTGCCATCAGGCTTCTTTAATCCTAAAACTCCTTTTGTTTCTTCTGATGTTTGGATAAATCGTTTCATGCGTTGCCATGGGCATTATATTGGTTCGATGCAGGGCGAAGCTGGAAGTGGTGATGAAGTGGCTGCAGACAATTTCAAATCCAAGATTGAAAAGCTTCTTGAAGATTATTCGCCGAAACAAATCTTTAATATTCATGAGACTGGACTTCTTTGGAAGTTACTCATTTCACGGAAGAGGAGGAAAAGGCGACTGACTTTAAGAGCTCGAAAGATCACATTACAATCTTGTTTTGTGCGAATGCTGCTGACTTCCGGTTAGGACCGGTTTGTGTTTTTTGTGTCGGGAAGCCAAGAGTATTCAAGAATTTGACCATCCATCTCTCTGTTTGGTGGCGCTATACCAAGAAGGCTTGGATGATTGCAACACTTTTTGATGAGTGGTTCAAATGCGAATTTATTCTGGCTGTCAAATTATATTTGGCAGAACAAAATTTGTCTCAGGAAGGTGTGCTGCTCCTTGATAATGCGCCCAGTCATCCTAGCGGTCTTGAATCGTGTAATCCTGATTTTAAAGTGATATTTCTGCCATCAAACACCACTTCAATAATCCAGCCAATGGATCAGGGCATCATCGCTGCTTTTAAACGAATTTATACAACCAAAATCTGAGCAGGATGATCACTTTCAATGAGAATTTGGCAGAACCCCTTTCTTCAGCCTCCACTTGTGATGAATCGATGATCCTGCTGAACCTGAAAATCCTAGTGGTGATTCTCAAATGTTTTCTGCTGTTAGAGCCATCTCCAGGTGGAATCAGAACCCGAAATCGTTCTAGAAATCTCATACCATTCTGAAATGTGCCTATGAAATTGATGCAGCATGGAATGAAGTTAAAGAATCTACCCTCATTAACGTTTTGGGAAAGCTTCCAGGTTCTTTTCTGCCAGACGACTTTAAAGGATTCGACAACCTCGCAGAGGAAGAGGTTCCTATGACTCATCTTGTTAAGATGACTAGGAACATCCCTGGCTGCGAGGAGGCTTAATCCGAGGAAATAATCAGCATGGGCGAGAATAAAGATCATGAAACAAAGTGTTCTACTGAAACTGTGCAAACGTTGCATAAGCTTCATGCAAAATTTTCCAGGGCTTACTACCAAAATCGTGATCCAAAGATCACTGATTTCTTCAAGAAGGAGTAAGCTTTGACATCACGTGCCTTTGTACAATTTTAGTTGGTTTATTTTAGCCTTAACTTTGCAAGAAATTAAATTCATTTAATATTTTTTTTTTTTGCTAAATTTAGATGTTAAGCACTTACTCATGATCTCTGTTCTTGGTCATGGCACTCAATGATTAAATCTAGCCGGAAGACACCATGTGCTTAGAGTAACCTAACTTTATAAGGCAATATTCTTTCAGACGTAAAGATGAGCCAAACCATGTTTTACTAAGTTTGCATTACATACAATCTCGTTCACAATTATGTACACCTTAATTAATGTATATGGCAAATCTTAAGGTAAGTACAGCTTACAGTATTTTATATTATAATGAACCTCCGTAACATCGCACATTTTGCTTCGTCGTACACCTCGACCGCCCCATTATTGTGACGATTCGTGAGTTGTTTGTATTTACCATATATATATATATATATATATATATATATATATATATATATGTATACATATTTGTTCACACCTAGACCTGGCTAGACTGCAGTATGAGGAGGAAGAGGTCGCACAGTGATCGTACATCTCCTGAAAGAAGACCGCTATCTCGTTAGGACGCCATAGGACGGGAGTAGTATGATGACATTTGGGGAGAGGAAGTTGGGGTGCTTTGAATCCTGCCCCTGGAGGCCTTCGCCTCCGTTATGATGGCCCCCTTCCTTAAGTTCCTAACCCATTTGTGGGGCCTCACAGGTCTTAATGAAGGGGGCCCTTGAGGGGTCCCCCTCCTCCTTGTGAGGGAAAAAAAAGGATTCATCCTCGCCTTCTTTCACGAGAAAAAAATCCTGTGGTTTTTTTTTACGATCTTTCATGAGACAAACAAAAACAAACAAACAGACAAAAGTAGACAAAGACAAAGTTTGATACTCAATTTTGAACTTTTACTCTTAAACATTAAAAACGACAACTTAAAATAAATATCTGAAAAAACTTTTAATAGGCCTAACGAAACTATTTACCGGCCTCAAAACACACAATGACTCGTATTATAATCCAATACCAAATACCTATTCAAATGTAATTTCACTTTCGTGTGTTAACAAAATGCGAACATCACAAAATATAAACTCAGATTAATCACGTTTTAAGTCAATAACAATTTCTTTGTTTATTATTTGTATTATATGAAGTTAAATAAAAACATTAAATAAAATTAAAATAAAACATTTTATTTTCAATTATAGGGGTAACTTTTGCTTATCCTAATTAAAATTCATTTATTCTACACTAATATGAAATGAAGCGAAATGAAATTAAAAGAAAAGATTTATTGGCAGACTATGCCCCATATGAGAAATATTTTTAAGCTACATTATGTAGTTTAGCCAATATGACTATTATTATTTATCATCAATTACCAGCTTAAACATTATTATTTCACAATTAAGCACGTGAAATGAATGATATATATATATATATATATATATATATATATATATATTTGTGCGCAACTCTTTTACTTAGGTGTGCGCACCGTTCTTTTGCAACTTCTGACACCATTTATGCAGTGCCCAACTCGTTTATTTATTTATGGTGCTGGACACCCTTTTAATTATGTTAATTCACTTCACTGACACCCTTTAGGTTGGGCGCTACCCTTTAATTCTATTTCAAATTATTTCTTACCCGCGTGTGCTTTGCGTTCAGGATGACTCGACCTATCCAGACGGATGGCCCTTTAAATTGATAGGCGTAAGTTCCTTCGGCTTACTGAAAGCCTACTTTGGATTTCAAACTTTAAATGTTAAGTTACCCTCACCTTACAAGAGAGGCCTATTGCAAGATGGCAGAGAAACGACACTCCCTCTTATAAAGTTTATTCAATTTCACTCAAATTAGTACATAAATTCAAAGTAATAGGCTGATGGATGATTATCAATTTTGCTTACAATAAAATCCAGTTATTAATTTAACGAAAAGTTTCACAAGTATTTTAGTCTACAAAATCATTTATACAGAGGGGCTTTTTATTTTCCATGTAACAATAAAACTTAGCACTAAATGAAATTATCAAAATCGACAAAGGAATTGGAAAGAATGAATTACTTACAAAATTTAGAAGTTATTCTCAACAGTTTTGCGCGAGTCCCGCAGATTTATTTCCAGAACAAAACAAACCAAAAGAGCCCCGAATAATTTAGACTCCTTCACAAAATTATTGACGGGTCATGCACAATAGGTCGCAAACTTACAGTTTTAACCTTCAACTTGAACCCAATTAAGTCCATTGAAAATTCATAAAACTCTTGGTCTGCTGGCTTACCTAAATTAAGGTATTCTGACTAAATTCTCTTTTACAGTCGCTAACACTAAGTTCTTATACACAAGTTCGAGTAAACGAAGGCGATTCAAATTTTAAGTACAATCGTGACAATTCAAGTTCAATTTAGAAATTTCTATTTTACCACAAGTCTAAAGAATTACTTGAGCCACTGTTAACTTTCGGAGGAACGACTACAACTGATTTGAAACTAAGTTCCACCTCAGGATTACAAAAACTCCTCCCTTTGGTGTCTAAAGGGCCTATCAAAACCAGTTTCATTACATGACATCATTCGTACAAAAATTACTGATCTTCTATTGGCTCTAATCTCAACTTCGTTAAATTCTACACTCCGCCTTTCTTAACGAAATTTTCAAATTAAAATTTGAAAAGTTAAATTTAAAATTTAAAAATTTAAAACAAACTTTTAAATTTCGCTCGAGGGCTTACCAGACGAAACCACGAATAAACAAAACCGACACCTTACAAGGTTCAAAATGAAACGGACCCTTGTTAAGCTATATTTTCCCTTTGAACTTCTACCATAAATCTACCCAAGACTGTCAAACAATAAGTTCTCTTCTCTGATTACACACTCAGCCTTTGGCTATACTCAGGGCATCGGCACTCTTTACTTTGGTCGGTGTTCATTTTAAAAGATTTAAATTTTCACGCGAAATTAAATCGATTTCAAAATCACTTCACTCTTTCTTTCTACCCTTTTTATTTACATTTTGATATGAGATTTTCGCATACAAATTGACCGTCACAACAATATACAGGGTGGGCCGAAAGTCTGGATCCATAGGAAAATATTTATTTTAATACATAAATTACAACAAATGGTAAATACTTAAAATGAATATCAACTTTAACTCGTAAATACGTATCCGTGATACTGTACAGTGGTTCGTACTCCAGTATAAACAACAAATTATAACAAATGCTCAAATTGGCGGCCTCTGACATCGAGACACTTAGGGATGGAATTTATGATTTTTAATAATTCTTCGAATTGACGTTCTCGAGATGCGTGTTTCATTTGATAATCTTCTTGTTGACTTTATTGGACTATTCGTTAAAGTTTCACATACCATTGCAGAGGTATTTTCATCAGTTGCAGTTTTTGGACGACCAGAACGCCGTCGATCATGTACACTTCCTGTTTCTTTGAAACGTTTAAACAACTTGCCAACAGTCGCATGTGTTACTGGATGCTTATCAGGATGATTTCTATTGAATTCGGTAGCAACTTCTCTGTGTGTAGCGCCGTCTTGCGTACATGAGCACAAGTTCTACCCGGTCTTCTGTTGTTCGATTCGAAGCCATTTCTGGGCTGAAATAAAAAAGTATTTGAGTATTTATACTGGAGTACGAACTACTGTACAGTATCACGGATACGCATTTACGAGTTAAAGTTGATATTCATTTTAAGTATTTACCATTTGTTGTAATTTATGTATTAAAATAAATATTTTCCTTTGGATCCAGACTTTCGGCCCACCCTGTATATACCGTAAATATATACTGTATATTTGATAAGTTTACTGATTCAATATACAGTGCTTACAAGAAGTCTTACGCTTCTGTCTCGTCCCAAGCTAGTCTGTTAGGTATAAAATGGGCGGTCCTTATGGCAGCGGAGGTGTGTTCGGATTGGTGCACATAACTGCTCTAACACAATCAATTACGTCCATTATTACGTCACTTCTGCTACATTTTAGTGTTTAAAATACAAATGATTAAGAAGCAGAATGGAGCAACTTTCGGGATGTTGGGATGGTTATGGAGCAATCCTAGTCATCATAATATTAGCTGGGCATTACATTATACCGTCTCAATATATACTGTAGACTATAGAGAACGACTAATTCGGCAAATATCCCAAATCATGGCATGATACCTAAGTTATTTTGACGCAGGTCTAAATTATTTGCTCAAATGCAATTATTGATATTAAGTAATTGTTGGGAATTGTTGTCAATATTGTTGCTTGTGATATATATCCTACGTGAAGAATCTAATGACCAAATTCCTCAGTAGCCCTCTCACGCGCTCGCATTTCGAGGAAGTCAGGGTCGTCTCACTAATAGATAGTTTATCCATTGTTTTAAGTGGTAACCTATTAAACGAACTATGTTAAACCTATTCCATCTTATGAAAGTCATTAGTCTAAAGCAAGACTGGTGGGCCGTGAATCAGAGAAATTTGCATTTGATTTGTTCATCGTAATTATTACGTAATATAGTATACTGTATATAGTAGTATGTAAGAGTTTATTGGTAGCAAATCATATGACAATTCCCATAAACATGTGATGACCTCGATGTTGCCAGTTTTTATTTTTTTCCTGAAACTATTACCTTCTCGTAGTTTGTTTCAACAATGCATATATTATCATCTCCACGAGTATAGACATTGCAAGAAAAGATTCTAACTAAGGATAAGTAAAGTTCTTTCATGGTCACAATATATACTTTTATAGATGTCAAACATAAAAATGTAATAAAATTCTATATTAACATAAATATATATTCGATACACATTTACGTCATGGCTTTAACATCAGTATTTCGTATAGCTTCCTCCAGCATCAATAATTTCTTGCAATCGTTGCGGCATAGAAGAGGCCAGATTGTAGGGAATGTTTGGTGTTCGGCGTAAGCTCTCCCAACTATCCCTCGTGTGAGCTAAAAGTGCTTCAAGTGTTTTTTCATTGCGTTGCTCCCATTCGTTAATCATTATTGCCCAAAGGTTTTCAATCGGATTCAAATCAGGAGAACTTGGTGGCAGAATTAGATTAATAATCTCTGGGTGATCTTCGTACCACGCTCTCACAACGTTACTCCTATGAATGGGACTGTTATCTTCCATTAAGTAAAATGGTTCCGGTGCTGGAACCAGATACGCACGAACACTGGGTAGCAGCACCTCTTCCAGCAGCGCCGGCATTAGGATATTTCGGGCCCTGTGCAGAGCATACTGTACGGGCCCCCCATGACACAAGTCAAATTGTTTTTCATTGCTAATCATTTTATTTTAGTAGATTGTTAACAAGTACAACAAGTAAAATTTAACTATACAAGTGCACCTGTAACAGAATACCAACAGACCAACAGCCTTTACTATTATTACTACTTATTACTTTATTATTATCAAATATTTAAACTATCATAAGAGGTTTCAACCAGCGCCGGCCTTAGGATATTTAATTAGGAATAGGATGATTCAATTTAATTAGGATAAAAAATAAATTATATTAATTTACACCAATTTTGGCACTCTGACGTCGATGGTAAATTTCTGTGAAATTTTCGGACCCCCCTAAGTTGCGGGCCCTGTGCGACCGCACGGTTCGCACACCCTTAAGGCCGGCACTGCTTCCAGTATCTGGCAATATTGCTGTCCAGTAAAGCGTCCATCTACTTGAGTCAATTCTCCGACACCATAGCCAGACATCTAGCCCCACACACCGAGATTGATGTGACCACTACGTTTGCTCGGGAAAACATTTCCTTCTTCATAGCGTTTTCCGCGCTGCCTCCAACAATGCAGGGAACCATGACTATCTGTTGAAAACGCTTTTTCGTCACAGTACACAACTTTTCTCCAGAATTATTCCTCCTGCGGCAAGTATTGCAAGGCAAACCCCATCCGCGCCTCTTTATGCTCAATCGTCAATGCAGGTTTTATAGCTGGACGGCGAGAAAAATACCCTGCCTCGTGAAGTCTGTTGTTCACTGTATTTTCGCTACAACGAAGGTTCAGGTGTCTGTAAATATGCGTCGCTGGAACAAACGGATGCTCTCTGGCATGATTAACAATCGCAGCATCTTCCTCTTGAGATGTTGAACGCGGAAGACCAGACGTCGGCAAAGTAGCGATTGAGTTTTCTGCTTCATACCGATGAATCCACCGCTCCACAGTGGTTCGATGAACGTCTAGTCGTCTTGATATTTCTCTTATTGGCACACCATATTCATGCAATGTCACCATTGCTCCCCGCATTGCCTGGGTCGTCTCGTGGTGCACAGACGCCTTTCCATCTTTGTGTAAATGGCTTATGTGAAGCGTGCTGGGACGATAAAGGAAATGAGGATACCATGCACCCCTTCTGAAATTGATTTCGGTTGTGAAGGGTACCAACCCTTCGAATGGTAATAATAATCAGCCAATTTCCTATTTTGTTGAACATATGCATAAAAAATTCGTCTTAAAAGACAAGGATCCAAAGATTGTCAGCAATAGTTTATATCTCATCTGAATATAGTCAGCCATCAACAGTATAATCATATTTTATTTCAATAACTACTCATGACTACTCTGTCATAGTAAATAACCTTATTATGACTTAGGTAGTAGTGGTAATTCTGAGTGGCGGCCTCCAGCCACATACGTTAAACCTATCAGTGCGTCTGAGACCAGACTCTTCTGTTTCTGTCAATTCATTGTTAGTTTAAGGTATTTTGCTCTTTCTCTTTCTAGGTCTAGGGCATTAAAATAAATATTTGAGTTTGTGTTTAACATTTCCTCCTCCCTTCGTAATTCCCCACCCAACCTCGTTTCCTTCGACATAGCAACGCTTACCTCCATCCTCATTCCACTTCCTTCATTAAACCTATTACACTGGTCTGCGTTTGAAAATATTTTTCCTAAGGTCAAGGTTTTTTTAGTTGTTCTTTTATAATTTTTGCATGCTGAATTCAAAAATGTAACTCATTTTTCTCAATCAGGTCAGGTTTTTATGCTATCTCAATTTTAAAAAAATAGATAATTCGAAAATAATCGTTATGAAATTAGCAAGTTTATTTTTTTTAAACGGACTTAAATTGAAGAAAATGTACAAAGTATATAAAAAATGGTACACGAGTACAGTTAATGTGGACGAAAGTGCTTTCTCAAAGACTTTCGTCTGTGTTCCACAGCTGGAACGTCTCTCTTGAGGCACCAGCAGTAGTCCGCGAGCATGTTCACATCCCAACGGCCCTGGTACCTCTCTTCCATCACTCGAATATCCTGGTGGAAGTGCTCTCCTTGCTCCTCGCTGACATCACGCGTATATTTTAGTCAACTGCATAATGTAACTTAATAATAGTTTTTGTCATATGGACTATAGTCTGCCAATAAACCTTTTCATTTCATTTCAAATGTAATTGAGTCATATAAAATCAGCTGTTAGTAAGAAAATCTACCCAACAAAGTTCTCACTCGCAGGCCTGTGTAATTTATAGTCAATAATTGGTAATAGTAATAATAATAATAATAAATATTTCTCGTTGCAGTTAAATCACTAGAAAAATTACATACTTTCAAAAATGTTCATTTTTAATTAGTTTGGAAATTCTGGCAGGATTGTGAACTGAGTTACCAATTATGTTTAACATACTTAAGAAAGAAATATGCAACTATTGTACATTGAATCAGTAAACTTATGAAACATACAGTATATATTTATGGCGTATATATATATATATATATATATATATACACAGGGTGGGCCGTAAGTTTCCATACATAGGAAAAATAAACATTTTTTTATGGACAACCATTTTTATTTATATAATATGCTCTACATGGTTGCCATTGTTTTGAAAACACATTTCAATACGTGTTCCCCACTGTTGATGAACACGCATTAGCACAGTTGACGTTATGCTTGTAATGGCGTTGGTGATACGTTCCTTTAGATGATTTAGGTCTCGTATCTTTTCCTGATACACCATGGCCTTCAAGTGCCCCCAAAGATAGAAATCAAGGGGGGTGAGATCTGGGGATCTGGGAGGCCACTCCACAGGACCACGCCGACCAATCCAAGCATCCGGAAACTGCTGATCCAAATACCGACGCACGTGAAGACCATAATGAGGTGGAGCTCCATCTTGCTGGAAGTAAACTGGGAAGTTACCTTCCTCGTTTAGCAGGGATGGGAAAATCTCTTCTTGCAACATGTTAAGATACCTTTCGGCATTAAGATTTCCACTGACAAAAATTGGTCCAATAATTCTGTCACCCCATATCCCGGCCCACACCATCACTTTACCGGCACCTTGCATCTTCGTCGGACTCAGCCAGTTAGGGTTAGCATTACTCCAATAACGTATGTTTTGCCGATTAACCTCTCCATTAACGTAAAAATTTGCTTCATCAGTAAACAAGATCTTACGTCAAACGCATATTCTTAGGGTATCTGAAACATAAAAACAAACGTTTAATTTTTCCTATGTATGGAAACTTACGGCCCACCTTGTGTATATATATATATATATCTGCATATTCCATTCATTTCACGTGCTTAATTATGAAATTCATCCCATATATATATATATATATATATATATATATATATATATATATATATATATTGTAAACAAATAATAATGTTTAAGCTGGTAATTGATCATAAATAATAATAGTTATACTGGTTAAACTACATAATGTAACTTAATAACATTTCTCATATGGGGTACAGTCTGTCAATAAGTCTTTTCTTTTCATTTCATTTCGCTTCATTTCATATTAGTGTAGAATAAATGAATTTTAATTAGGATAAGCAAAAGTTACCCCTATAATTGAAAGTAAAATGTTTTATTTTAATTTTATTTAATGTTTTTATTTAACTTCATATAATACAAATAATAAACAAAGAAATTGTTATTCATATAAAACATGATTAATCTAAGTTTATATTTTGTGATATGTTCGCATTTTCTTAACACACGAAAGTGGAATTACATTTGAAGAGGTATTTGGTATTGGATTATAATACGAGTCATTGTGTGTTTTGAGGTCGATGCATACTCTCGTTAGGCCTATTAAACCCTTTTTTAAGATATTTATTTTAAGTTTTCATTTCTAATGTTTAAGGGAATAAGTTCAAAATTGAGTGTCAAACTCTGTCTTTTTCTACTTTTGTTTGATTTTGTTTGTATCATAAAAGACCGTGAAAGAACCCCACAGGAGGATTTTTTTCCTCGTGAAGGAAGGCGAGGATGAATCCTTTTTTTTTTCCCTCACAAGGAGGAGGGGGACCCATCAAGGGCCCCATTCATTAAGACCTGTGAGGCCCCACAAATGGGTTAGGAACTTAAGGAAGGGGGCCCCTCATAACGGAGGTAAATGTCTCCAGGGGGCCCCTTCAGGGGCAGGATTCAAAGCCCCCCATTTCCTCTCCCCAAATGCCATCATACTACTGACAGGGAAGGGGAGGATAATAATACAGAAATATAACTGAAAAATAAATAAATAATAATTAATAATGATTAATAAATTATTATTACATTAATAATAATTAATTATATTAATAATTAATAATGGTTAATAAATAAACTTAAAACAAAATAAAATAAATAAATAGTAGAAAGTAAAAAAAGGAAAAAATAAAAAGGAAAAAATAAATACAAATAATCAACTAAAAAATAGTAACATTAAATTATAAATTAATGAATAGTGCGAAGACTTTGTTGCTAGGATACCGTTTCTGTGGATCCACAATTTTAATCACATGTCTGCTCATGATTACTATGGTGACGCCATTTTTCAAAATAATCTGCCCATGTTTTCTGGATTTGTCATAATTTCTGCAACATTCCACAATATTACACTCATGTCCATTATATTAATTACTTCTGTAACGCCACTTTCCACAATTTTTCATAAAAATTTTACGCTCTTTCAGTGTTTTAATGCTTAAATGCAATTTTGCAGTGTTTCAGAGTGATTTTTAAACGTTTCCACTCATTTGCCCAGGGCCGCCGCTTCCATTAGGCGAGGTTAGTAAATGCTAAGGGCGCCAAAGATCTGGGGGGCGCCAGCGCTTCCCGCCCTGTGCACGTCTGATAGTATTATGTAAGAACAACATGAAAAAAATAATGAAGGAATGAGAAGCATAGACAAATGATGAAAGGTTGTACGACGTATGTACACCAGTTTAGCTTGACTGATATTTACATAATTAACTTATTCATCTTATTGGGTCATTATAGAACTTTCACTATCACGACCTTTAACCCTTTAGGGACGGGAGTCGTAAATAAGCGATTTAAAAATGTTGCGCGCACAGACGGGAGTCGTCAATAAGCGACTCGGCTTATTTACGGCTTAATATGAGTTCCGGGAGTCGTCAATAAGCGAATAACTGTTTTTATATGACATATGCCCTTCTTGCTTGGAAAAAACAGTAGATATGTCCTTTTTGCACGCATATTTTAGCACTTTTGAGCGTTCTGATTTGTTACTACATATGCCTCGCTTTACTCGCTGTTTTGATTGGTCATGACACTTTCTTGAACTGTGAAATGATTTTATAATTTTATAATAAATGTATGTATTAGCAAATTAAAATAGATCAGTGTAAGGCAAATAGTTTCTTCAATATGGTACCTTGATTACTTTGTGGGCAAACCCAATCGTGAAGTGGGAGGCGGGTGGGGGCGCCAGCTGCAGTCCTGCTAAGGGCGCCAAATAGGCTGGCGCCGGACCTGCATGATTTGCTTCATGTTTGCTCATGACTCTATGTACTGTTGCAGTTGCAACTGTAGATGCATTCTCTTCTCCCCAAAATACACTGATAATATTCACACGATTTTTAGTGGTGTGCTCCATCATACTTCGATTCTAAATCAAAATGACTGTGTTTAAATTCTAACCTACGCTTTATATATGAAATACACATAATCTTTTATGCTCCTATAAATGGTCTGCCAATAAAATATTTCAGTTTTCACACACACACACACACACACACACACACACACAACACACACACACATATACAGTATGACGCGTTCGGTGGAGAAGGGGCGAACGCCACAAAATTCGAAAAATGAGTTTTTTGTCGTATAATTATCCTTTAAAACCTTTGCTTTACCTATGCAAAAAATTAGATGTTAGTCTGCACTCTTTCACGGTAAAATTTAGGTTTTAATGTATCTCAGAGAAATTCACTCCGCATCATTGCTTCACATTGAACACATCTATCTACTTTCTGGTCACTCGACAATGCCCTGTGATGCTCAATTTGGCCAAATTGAACAAAATATAAAAAATAATTACAGCAATATTATTTACACCAGGTAGCTAGAACAACCTGAAAAAAGTGTTAGCAGCTGACGAGAAAGCTTCTAACAGTGGCTGCATCCTCCAGCGCGGGACACGTGAACGCGAAGAAGAGGCGACGTCAAACCAAAACATCAACGCGCTGGTGGCCAAACTTCCTCAAATCTCCGTGCAGCGGGCTGTCTACGGTTGGCCAGACTGGCAGTCGACGGCCTGTTGCGTGGCACGGTCAGAGTGCCGATCGGCTCCCGGGGCCGGACCTATTCTCAGCGTGCTATTTTTTCAATTACAGGGAGCAATTGCGTGCTCCCCGAACTACTCTTACTCTCTGGCGACATTAAGACTAATCCAGGCCCCACTACAACTTACACATGTCACCATACACAAAGACATAGACACAATAGCACCATGAGACACATACAGAAGTATAATATTAACATATTACAGTACAACGTAGATGGCCTCACAAACAAAATCATGGAGCCTAGGGAATTCGTACACAAACAAAACATTCACATAGCACTTATACAAGAAACAAAACTAAAACGCACACACAAAACACCCACCATCCCTGACTTCACGGCGATCCGTCAAGATCGTACTGGGGGTAACGGGGGTGGACTCATCACTTATATACGTAAAAGCATTAGCTACACTGACGCTACCCAAAACATTACAAACACAATCCAAGCAGATAACACGATAGAAATACAGGCAGTTAACATTAAAACACGCGCAAAACACAACACCACACTAATCAACATTTACATCCCACCAGATAGTTCACCTCAGGTGCCAGCCAATTACAATCCACAGTTACACAATCTGGCCTCTCTCACTAACGTCATCTTAGGAGGAGACTTCAACGCCAAAGACACTAGTTGGTACCTGCACAACCAAAGCAACACCAGAGGCGCCAACATAGCCACACAACTAAACAGCCTCTTCATTCTTAACAATACAGAAGAACATACACACATACCACATCAAGCAGGATACTCAAACTCCTCCCCAGACATAACGTTCTGTTCCCCCTCACTAGCAACACATACACAATGGAGAACAGAAAAACAACTGTCATCAGACCACCTGCCCATCATCATTACAACACATTCTACACTCTACCCCAACAGCCTTAGGCACACTTACAGAAATTACAAGAAAGCTGATTGGGAACAGTTCAAAATACAGACTGAGGAACAATTCACCACATTAAACAGCACACCCATCATAAACATCAATAAAACACTCAAGACATTTAATCAGATCATCAATAATGCAAACAAATACATACCGAAGGGCAACATTAGGAAATACAACCCAAATTACACTAGAGAAATAGCCCACCTTATAAGGCAACGTAACAACCTCAAATATAACACACAAACCCCACACACAGAAGCCATAAAACAGCAGATACAACAGCTCAACACAGAAATAAACAACAAACTCAAAGAAAAACAAACAGAAACATTTAGGGAATTCATAACAACATTAAACCACTCCACAGATACATCCAGACTATACAAGACTATAAACGGCATTACCCACTCTAACATCGGCATTCACACCTCACACGCGGCTATCTGTCGCAGCCAAAATAATATCCCAACATACACACAACAAGCTAACATTCTAGTTAATCACTACGCAAAGATAAGTCACTTAAACAGAGACAACAACCAGAAACATGCAGACAGACAAACAGCCAGACACAAGAAAACCTACAGACTCGACACAACCATTACACCCTTCAATACAGACCAGACCACTAAGATCATCACAAACATTAAGAATTCGAAGGCTACTGGACCAGACAACATATCTAACATACACCTTAAACACTTGGGCCCACAAGGAATACTAGCTCTCACAAATATCAGCACATATTCATACCAACACTGTATTATTCCTGACATATGGAAACAAGGTAAAATTATTACACTACTCAAACCAAACAAAAATCCAACAGAACCAGCTTCCTATAGACCCATTACTTTACTATGCACACCTTCCAAAGTAACAGAAAGACTAATCTTACAAATCACCAACCCACATTCCACTATCGCCTACTCAACATGGATTCAGACCTCACCACTCAACCACACATTACTCACTAACCTCACGCAGCACATCATGGATGGCATCAACTCCAGACGACCAGCTCAACGTACACTATTAGCAACAATAGACATTAGTAAAGCATTTGATGCTATCCCACGCTTCCCTCTCATAAACAAAATACTCAACACAAACCTGCACAATAACACCAAAAGGTGGCTGAGCAACTATCTTTCAGGAAGATACTCACATGTCACATTTAATGGCAAGTCATCCAAAAACAAGCTTTTTCCGAACGGGGTCCCTGAAGGCTCTGTTCTCTCACCAACACTCTTCAACTTATACATGCATGACATTCCAACACCCATAGATAACAGACTTACATTATCATCACATGCAGATGACATCACTCTAACGTCCACCCACAACAACATCGACACCGCTACAAATAACCTACAAACATACATAAACAGTATACAAAACTGGCTCACACACAACAGACTCAAAGTAGCCCCCACAAAATCAACCATCACCTTGCTTACAAGCAACACAAAAGAACACCAGGTAATTCCACAGCTTACACTAAACAACATCAACATTCCACACACTCACAGGACCAAAATACTTGGGGTCACTTACAACACATCATTATCTTTTGCAAACCACATTCAGGATATTAAAAACAAATGTACGTCAAGACTTAACACGCTTAGGGTACTAACAGGCACAAACTTTGGACACCAGCAGGAAACAACATCACTCATATACAGACAATATATTCGCTCAGTTATGGACTATTGTAGCCCATGCTGGGCACCCATTATCTCAAACACACACATAAACACCTTACAGACAATACAAAACAACGCACTTCGTATCATTACAGGATGCACTCAAACAACACCAATAGAACACCTGCACACAGAAACAAAAATACTGAAAGTTAGGGAACATTTAGACATGAGGGGAACACAATTCATGGCAGCAGCGACAACTAACCCACAACACCCTTGCCACTACATGTACAATCACGCACCGACACCTCGCACCATTAAGGTAACACCAGAGAGACATTATAACCAAATACTCCATTCCATACCACGCCCCACACATCACACAGTACAGAAAACACATACACACACACCTAACCCACAAAGCACTGACACGACTCGGTCCGAATGCGGTCCTAGGTGCGAAGCCGCCACCCATTAACAGGTCAGAGATCAGCCTGAGCAGATCGGATCGAGTTAACTTAGCACGATTCTGATGTGGACATCACCCCAACTTACTAACATATAAACACAGACTAGACAACTCCATAGACGACACCTGCCACCTGTGCCACGACACAGCACAAACAATTGAACACATTATGACAGACTGTACCGCTCTAGCACAACAACGAACACAACACAACATCACTAGTGCGCTGAACCTCTGGTCCACTCCGAAGAGGGCGATCGGTTACCTGCGTGCCGCCGGCTTGCTCGATCAGGGTGGGCTGATCGGCTAAACAACAACAACAACAACAACACCAAAAAAGATTATGTTACGGCCATAACTACAGCCGTTTCGCAGCGCTTCCTAGTTGTAGAAATGAAACAGGCTGATTTTCTCGATTTTGACGTCCTAAAAACGTGCATTGTCATTAGGAAATCAACAACTACTAAATTTACAGATGCAAGAAAGTTAATATTTGACTTTCAACACAAAGAAGGCTACGTAATATCTACTGCATACCGCACAACCCCAGATAATAGCCATCCCGTCAGACTGCAGAAAGGGAAAAAATCCTACAGTGTCAGTTTATTCAATCTAGCCCAGCAGACACTGCAACCAAAGTATTCCCAATTGCTGCCAATAACTAAGGAAAAAATAAAAGATCTCAAAGAATTATCAGACCTAATGCCTGCAACTGCAGTGAACTATTATACAAGATTGTTAAAGGAACTGGAAGAAACCGAAACAGTTGAAGCAGGTAATACAACATTCGACGAAGAGGACCAAATAATGGATTACACCAGTTAACATCAGAAGCTATCAATAAATAATATTGTAAAATTTCTTGGCGTTTTATTATATCGACATATTACACAACAATATTTTACTCAAATATGTCTTCAAATTCATACAACATTTCAATAAACCGGAAAAATACAAAGGTTTAAAGTTTGCAAACTTTAACTGCATTTTGTGGCATAATTCGAAAATGTTGCGTTCGCCCCTTCTCCACCGAACGCGTCGTATGTATATATATATATATATATATATATATATATGTGTGTGTGTGTGTGATGTGTGAGAGAGAGAGAGAGAGAGAGAGAGAGAGAGAGAGAGAGTTATTGTTTTGGAAATTATTTTATTTTTTTGACTAAACTCGAGCTCTTTCACGAAGATCTCATTAAAACTTATTTAGTTAATATCTGCGTAAGAGTTAAGTCTGAAGAGGTCTCAACACCTCAGCCCTTTACCTAAGAAGGATGTTTGGAACCTATAATTAAATATGGATCAGCATTTTATTTTATAGGAATCATTATATTTTCTTATAATTATATTATGAAGTAATTTTATTACTATTGTGAATTAAATGACATGAAACGATTGCTAATACTGAATGGACAATTGGGTATCTTCATTAAAATTATACAAAATATGAAATAAATATAAAATACTTTTTATAAAAGCATTTTAAATATTATTATGAGACAATTTTGTGCAAAATTTTAAATAACATTACTTGATATCATGACATTATTTTTTCTTCATAAATATTGAATTAATGAAGCTTTTCCACATGAAAACGTACAATAATAATTTTCAATTTCATTTTTATTAATGTATCTATATATTTTTTTACACATGAAGGAGGGGCCAAAGGCGAACTCCCGCAAGAACGCAACCCCACCCACCGCCATACGAGAAGAACAGAGCCGAAATCAAGGTTCAAAGTTTT
This sequence comes from Bathynomus jamesi, assembly GCA_023014485.1. NCBI lineage: Eukaryota > Metazoa > Arthropoda > Malacostraca > Isopoda > Cirolanidae > Bathynomus > Bathynomus jamesi. The sequence goes on along the minus strand of JAJOZX010000311.1, from coordinate 46,763 downwards.
CGAAATCCCCGAACACCCTGCGAATAAAAAACTAAAGATCATAGACAGGGGGAAAGATGGATTGAGGAAAATTGTTCCAGAGTTGACCGGTTGAGTAGTTGAAAGATAGAATAACGAAAAACCCTTGCGTTAGAGAGTTGGACAGAAAAGGAACGAGAATATGTAGAAAGTCTGGTAATACAAACTCTCCTTAAAGGAGGAGGCATGTAGTTAGAGAATTCAGAAGAGCGGTGCCCGTTATAATAGCGATAGTAAAGAGAGAGTGTGAGGTAACATTGTGGCGAAGAGAGAGGCTGAAGACAATCAATAAGAGAAGGGTAACTGATGAGATGAAGAGCCTTTGATTCCATCCGGACAAGTACACCTGTGTGAGTTGAGACACTCCACACATAAGAAGCGTACTCCATATAGGACTGACAAGACCTCTATACAGAGACAGCAACTAAGTGGGAGTGAAGAAACTGTGGAACCGTTACAGCACACCTAATCTCTTGAAAGAGATATATGTGATCTTTCCAGGAAAGATCACGAGAAAAGGAAACACCGAGATTGTCCAGAGAAGAGGAAGAATTGAGTTGTGTATTGTTGAAAATAAGGGGATAGTCGTGTGGAAGATTATGAAGAGTAGATGGATGAAGAAACCGGGTTTCTAAGGTACTAAAAACCACGAGGTTTTCTCTGCCTCAATCGGAGATAGTTGAAAGGTCAGAGGTCAGGCGGCTATAGCTGTCTCACGCGAAGCATGGAGTGACTGTTGAGAGGGAAGCCTTGTGGAGTGGTTGGAGAAGTGAAAAGTGGATTCATCGGCATAGGAGTGGATAGGACAGGAAATGCGATTTAATAGATAATTAATAAATTAAAGGAAAAGAATGGGTGACAGGACAGAGCTATGAGGAACATCGCTGTTAATAACTTCAGGAGAACAGTGGCCATCTACAACCGCAGCTATAGCTCGGCCAGAAAGGAAATCAGAGATGAAGGTATGCATAAAAGAGTAGAAACCGAAGAAGGGCTTGGAAATTAAGGATATATTTCAGATTCTATGAAAAACTTTTGATATGTCTAGCGCAACAGCAAAGGTTTCACCAAAATCCCGAAAAGAAGATGACCAAGAGTCAGAGATATATGCTAGAAGATCGCCAGTAGAGTGTCCGTTACGGAACCCATATTGACGATCTGAAGTTAGATTGTGATTAAAGAGGTATTTAAGAATCTTATTAAGGATAAATTTAAAAACTTTAGAAAGGCAAGAAATCAGAGCAATTGGACAATAGTTGGAGAGTTGAGAGCAGCCACTCTTCGTTGGAACAGGCTGAATGAAAGCAAACTTTTAGCAGGAAGTTCCAGTTGAAAGAAAAAGACGAAAGAGTTTGCCTCGGCAGGGTATTAACATAGAAGTATTGTTCTTGAGAGCAGCAGGAGAGACACCATCAGGACTGTAGGCCTTTCTAGAGTTGAGCCCAGATAGGGCAGAAAAAACATCTTTGGAGAAGATTTTAATTTCAAACATAATTAGGTCAGAGGGAGGAGATCGAGGAACAGTAGTAGAATCATCCAAGGTTGATTTGTAGGCGAAAGTTTGAGCGAAGAGTTTAGATTATCAGAAGATACGACAACTGAGCCGTCGGAATGGAAAAGAGGAGGGAAAGAAGAAGAGGTAAAGTTGTTGAGGCGATTCTTAGTAAGGTGCTAGAAAGAGTGAGGAGAATTAGAATTAGTTCACATTTTTTCTGATGAAGGAATTTTTGCGAAACGAAGAACAGAATTTGCACGATTCCGGACAGAAATATAAGCTAAGTTAAAGTCAGGCGTTGAATGGCGACGGTACATTCTGAAAGCCTCACACGGGCCACCATATGAAGAAACTATACAGGGTTATGGGTTGATTGCTATCAACTTGGCGATCCGGTGAAAATTTCCGCCAGATTTTGGTGCCGAGTCGACGGCAGAAACCCTCCGTCTTTTCTTTAAAAAATTGTGTTTGTGGAGGTCTTCAAAAGACCATGTTAAGTAGATTTTTTGGTTAATGCTGAATTTATTTGCCTTCGGTATTTAGGGCTGTCTAATGGTGAAAAAGGAAATTACCATACCTTATTATTTCGTTGAATCTCGTTTCTGGTCGTAGGGCGCGCGGCTGTCCATCTCGCTTCTCTCTGGTTTTAGGTGACAGGGTTACGCAAAGACTTTATTACGTCTAATTAATACAGGCAATTCACTATGCTTAAATACTTGAAGGAATAGGTCTATCCTTTTGTGTTATTAGTTTTATTTTATTAGTTTTTCACTCAGAACTTGTAAGGAGATTAAAGAATATCTTCCTTGTCTACAGCAATGCTCGTCACTCAGCAGGTCTTTTTCTTAAATTCGCTTAATTTGCAAAGTAAGTCCCCAGACGTCTAATTTTTTTATTTTCATTATTTCTCCTCTCAAGTCATTTTCATGAGTTAGTGATGGAGAATTTTGATACGAAAAACTACGTTTTTCTTGTTGTTATGTAGGCCCAATGCGTACATATTTGGTTCTACGTATGGCAATTTTTTCCATTCCCAAAAGGCTTTGTCGCCAATCCCGAGGCAATTTTGTAGTTATTTAATACACTAAATTAATAATTTGTATTTAATTATTATGAAATAAAGGTATCATATACGATACCATATTGTTGGCGTGTATAAGCCTGGGTTTGAATTAGGCTTTGTTGTGAACTGTAATGTAAAGTGTATGGTAGGCATGTATAGTTTTTCCATATCTCTGTTGAGGATAGCATTTGAACAAGTAAAATTAAACCAAGGTTTTTTTTGCATTAGTAATAGGAATAGAATATGGAATTTACGCCGTGATGCGTTCAGCGCACTCGGAGGGGCCACGGTCACGGAAACAGTAATCATTCCACGGGAAATCAAAGAAGCACTGCCTAAGGGCTTCGCAATCAGCGGTGCCAAAGTGCCAAAGGCGTCTCCTCCTTGGAGGATCCAAAGGCCGAGCTGGAGCGATAGGACAAGAAATAGATATAAGATTGTGGTCGGAGGAGCCCAACCGAGAAAAAAATTTGACAATAAGAAGTATGACTAGTGAAAAATAAATCTAGAATATTGGGCCTATCTCCAAAGTGATCGGGGATACAAGTAGGGTCTGTACAATCTAGTCTAAGTCATTTAGGATAGAGAAGTCGTAAGCTAGTTCACCAGAGATGTCAGTGAAGTGGGAGGAAAGCCAAAGGTGTTGGTGAACATTGAAATATTCTGAAATGGAGATTTCATCGAAAGGAGAGTGGGATGGAATATATTCCACTTCGGAAGTGTGGTAGTCAAAGAGTCTTCGATATTCAGTAGAATTAGGAGAAAGGCAGAGAGCGCAGATGTATTTAGTTTGAGATTGGCATGTAAGCTGTAGCCAGAGGATGTAGAATTTGGAAGATTCAAGTTCGGGAATACAAGAACAAGTTAAGTCGCTACGTACATATACTTAACATCCACCTTTGGAATGAAATTGAGGATAGAGAAAGTAGGAAGATACAGAAAAGGGGTTGCTGTCAGTTGTCCCAGATACCTGAGTTTCAATGACGAAGAGAAGGTGAGGTTTAGAGGACGAGAGGTAGTGTTCGACAGATTAGAAATTTGAAGAAAGGCCACCAATGTTATAGAAGTTTATGAAAAGTAAATCAAGCAAAGGCCTCGGACATCTCGAATGGGCAGTAGCAGAACCACCCTCGTTGTCAGAGTCTGCGTTCGCGGTATCGGCAACGGAGAAACGAGAAATGTGGACATTTATGGTCCCCTCAGAAGGTGACTTCGAGGGTCTTGAAGACGATGCCATTTTTTTTTTAAATTTTGAAAAGGGACAGAAGTTTGTGTCTGAGAGCATGCTGGACTGCTCACAGGGTAGAGGAGACACTAAAAAAGATCAGCTAAGGAAGACAGTGACAGGAGAAACGGGAGTTGCAGCACTCCCTGTCTCCTGCCTAACGTCCCGCCTCCGTCCCCTCGTCGGAGTACTTCCCTGTTCGATTGGTGTTTACAGTCTCATGTTTGTAGGAGGAGGAGGAGGAGGAGGATTGTTGCTTTTTTTGTCGTTCAGAGATTGCTATAAAGTTCCTCTAATATAGTACTTATTGCATCATTGATCATGTGTTTTCGTAGAAAGCGAAGTTGTTTGCATATTATTTTGTGTTTTAATATACATTTTGTTATTTGTTTATATTTTACTCTCTCGTATAGTTTACTGGCGGTTGTTATTATTATTGGTAGTAGTAGTAGTAGTAGTAGTAGTAGCAGTAGTAGCAGTAATAGTAGTAGAAATAATGACAAAAATAATATAATGATAAAATTCAATTAAGCCAAAACTATTAATACTTGTCAATCGTTTATAAATAAATGAAAATTAATTTGACACTTTCCAAATCAAAGTACTGTATAATGGAAAAACCTCTCGCAAAATTCCAACGAGTTTTTATAACTACAGATTATTTTCCTGTTCATTCGATCAAGTTTTCCTCTTAACTCTTTTAATTTTTTTTATTTTCGTCCTATTTCATTATTTAGTTGTGGACAATCTCGATAATTCTCCGCATGAAGGTCTACACCCGCACAACTCACATATCTCTCAGTATTATAAACCTTTTCCTCCCGTAGTTTTTTATTTAAAAGAAGGTATCTACACGGGACATTTTATTTTTACTGCGTACTGTAATTTTCTTCTTTCTTTCGCACCTCAGCTTTAGTTTTGAACCACCTGTTCTGGACATATTAAATAATTTGTAGTAATTGCGCGCAGAGCCCTTCCTTAAAATTAAACTCTTCATAATCCTAATGCGCTATATATAAAACAAGGGCTTATCAATAAAATTTTAGCATGTGTATATATATATATATATACACACACGAGGGTAATTCAATAAGTATCCACACTTCTTTTTATTTTCACAACTTTATTTTCACATCTGATAGATTATAAACACATCACTTCTCAACAGTCTCCCTGTTTCTCAATACACTTAGTCCAGCGATCTACAAGCTTCCTAATGCCATCACAAAAGAATGTTTTTGGCTGTGTGCGTAGCCAGTTATGCACCGTCTTCTTCAGGTCATCATCGCCTTAGAATCGCTGACCTCTCAGAGCGTCTTTTAGTGGTCCAAACAGGTAAAAATCCGAAGGTGCCAGGTCTGGACTGTAGGCTGGATGGTCGAGAACTTCAAATTTAAGTTCTTGAAGGCATTTTCTAGTCTGTGCAGCGGTATGAGGGTGCGCATTGTCGTGTAACAATAACACCATCCGACAATCTCCCTCTCCGTTTTGTGCGAATTGCTTGCTTTAACTCATTCCGAAGCATGTCAGAATACGATGCACTTGTTACTGTAGTTCCACGCTCTAGATCACGGATTCTTAACCTGGTGCTCGTGAGCACCAAAGTGCTCTTTAAATTGTGTAAAGTGCTCTCCACCATCACCTAAAACTTTGCTTGCGAGCACTATAATGAAGCCCTTGACTCCTCCTGCCTCATAAAAAGCCATTTATTTTATCAAACGTAGCAATGAATGTTTAATGTGCATGAAAAGTTGCTGTATTTATGTAATTTCATTTGGGCCATCAGTTCTGAAGTCGCACAAAATATGATAGTCTCCCCTAAAATGCCGTATTCTATGCCCGAAGACATCCAGAGAAAATAACAAAGTTGTTTCAGGTCAAGAAGGGCATTTTTTAATTTGTATTTAATTTAATATTGCACATTATATATATCATATTCATATATCATTCAATTCCTTATAATTTTTTGTATATGATGAAAGTAAATTGAACGGAAGCAGTTATTAATTTAACCTGTCTAGGCTGCACCGGAAAGCAGTGCATAGTGTGTTAACTAATTTCTATTCACGAATCACGGCTCAGCATCTGTTAAATGAATTTGTTCTTGAAGTCATTTTTATGTAATAAGTATGGTAAATGAATAAAAATTGTGTTATTTTATTTTTAGTGATTTTATTACGAGATTCTAATCGACTTAGTGACATTTCAGTGACTTTGTAAGTCAAATTTGGTGAAATGGCAACACTGCTGCTTAGTCTCAGTCTATTTTACGGCTCTCAGTGATTGTGTGGCACTATTAAACGTGATTTTTTAAATTATCCACTCGATTATAAAGCCTTTGGCAGGTAAATAGTGTAATTGTACAAGTGAGCTCTTAACTCTTATTGAAATAATTGTTTCGTTTGAGCCCCCCTAAAATGGAAAGGCATTCATACTTAAAGCAAAAAGACAGCAGTGCAGATTCTGACAATACACAGCCTTCAACGTCGCAAGGAAAAAAGAAAAGGGACATGGAAGCTTTGAAGGTAAAAACACGAAAAATATATCGGTATTTATCGGTATTTATCAACTACCTTAAAGCAATTATATATATACACCTTAGAACCTTACAAAGGTTTCGCCCGATGATTTCTCATTTTCGCCCCTCCTCTGGAGTTGGCCTGGTGAAGAAGTGAGTTGGATTCTTGCGCTCTCCACCTCACATAGCCAGGTACGCTAGGCTCATCGGGGATTGTTCTGAGCCAGGCGTCTAGTCTTCTTTTGAAGATTTCCACTGCAACAACTCCCTTCGTGTTTCTAAGGTCTTTGGGCAACTGATTAAACAGTTTTGGTCCTCTCACTACAAAACTATTTTCTTTCAGGGCTAAGGATGTTCCCTGTCTCGCCTTCAATTTGGGAATACGACACAGTCTACCGTTTTTACTTTCCACCGTTGTTTGGGGAGTTATAGGGTTCAGAGTAAGATTAGGGACTAGTATCTCCATTATTTTCCAAGTGTAAATAATGGTGTATCTCTCTCTTCTCCTTTCCAGTGAATATAGGTCTAGTTCGCGTAACCTTTATATATTGGGACTATGTTCGCGCTCTTCAGGATACCCGGTATATGTATATATATATATATATATATATATATATATATATATATATATATATATATATATATATATTTTATATATATATATGTTAACCCCTCCGTCTATGGCCCTGGGGTGGTTCGGATTGACGGGGGTTCTGGTTTAGGAGGCAAGCAACGGATGTGTGACTTGAAGTGGTTTTTCTTCTATGTTACTCTCCGAGTTCTTCTATAGTGGCTCGGAGGACTCTGGTAGATTTGCAATCTAAATGCTGAAGGTTCCGGATTCTTCTTATAGCGTATCCGGAAAGTTTTCTAAGTTTTTCTGAAGAGAGCAAGGCTCGAAGGGGACAATAAAAAGTTTCTTCACTTGTAACTTTACTGCTAAAAGATACAGGTAGTGCTCAGCCTCTGAATTAGCTTCTGAATTACAATGGAATAATTTTAATGGCTTTATATACCCAAAAACTGCTAACATTATTTTTTATTAAATGCTAAGAAGGCTGTATTATTTTTGCACAATATTTAAAAATAAGTAAATTTTTTAGCTGTGGTAAGGCTTGAACGAGTAAACAAAATATTTGAAGACGAAACCATATTTTTATCTTAAACCGCGACTTTTCAGATCTGATGTTATCATGATCTGCCAAGTTAACTAAAAGTGGAAATCGGACTATGCATCTTTACATTAAAATATGCATATGAGTGAAATTTTAAGGTTTAAGATGTACAATTTTAATGCTTAGGCAAGACATGATCTCATTGTTTATAACGAAAGAGAGTGTATACAAAATGTGAACATTGCAAAGCTTAAACAGGATTCCTTATTAAGCGAAATCTAAAAAAATGATTATGAGATTTTAAAAAACAACAGGTCACCAATTATTTAGCAAAGTAGAAAGCAAATCAAAAATTTTATCCAAACTCGCGTTGGGCGATTTTGGTCCTTATGTAAAAATGAATACACACACGTACATACATATGAGTATAGGCATTATATAAAGTTAAATATATAAGAATATACAGAATTATATAAATACATGAACCATATAACACATGAATATTTAAAATGGATACTTTTTCTTACAATGGATACAGAGACTATATAAATGAATACAAGAATTACATAAAGGATAAGATAATATAGGAATATGGGAATTATTTATGGTTCATTTTTACAGGGCTCTTGCCTCTAGAATGATATTAATATAATAACGTAACAGCCTAACTAATGCTAACTAGATGATAACTATTGGTTTTATAATACAGATTTATATATACAACATAAGGCGGGTGGTTAAGTCTAGTTCACGTGGTCTGGGTACGCACTCTTGGTCGTGCATAAATAGTTTCATGTTCCGTGTCACTTGGTTTTCTTTGTTCCCAGAATGATCTTTTCACCACAAATATACCGAGGATAATAGCACATACAATAATGATACTAACGGCAGATGTTGAGAAAATGGTTACCGGTTGTAGTATTTGTAAGAGATTATTTTGGTTATCATCAGAAATTTTAAACCGGCTCAATTGATCATTCCATTCAGGGGCATGTAGTTCGGGTAGGATGGTTACAGGTTTTATGGAGAGATTTAAGATCTCTATGACGGGTTTAAATTTAATTTGCGACGGAAATGGGTATGAGTTATTAAGGGTAACCTTATACGGGTTGTATATTTGGAGGGCTTTTGAACGCAAGGAGCAACCAATTGGTAGCCGAATAACCATAGGGATTGTAATGAGGGAATAATTCGATGGACACTCGAGGGTAGCGGCAGTCCTGTTCGCGAAGGAAACCCAGATGTCTGGTCCAATTCGTAGTTGGATGGTTTTAGGGGAATTAAATTTTTTAAATGAACATACGGGGGCATGCCGGTCACGAATTAAATCGATAAAGCAAGACCTAGTAGTGAGAAGAATAACTGGTTTGAGTGGAAGGCAGATGAGTTGTTTATTTGGTTGCGGGAATCGGCAATGCCGGACGTCGCTATCTGACATCATAGAATAAGCTGATAGATCTTTGGTGAGGAAAAGGTAAGGTGGTACGGTGGGTAAATACAATCGATAGACATTAGAGTTATTTTGGTAGGGTGTTGGGAAAGGGTGAAATTTATATACGTCATAAGTGAGGAAATCGAAAAATGGTATAATTATGAGGTATGTGTAGGGGCGTCGTCGATGGTCTTGGGTACAGGGTACCTTTCCAGGGCTTCGAGTTTGGCTGGATCAGGTTTAATTCCTGTGGACGAGAGTAGGAATCCTAGGTATACCAGGGATTCTTGTAAAAAATTGCACTTTGCAAGCTTCAGTTTAAGGTGTGCTTTTCTCAAGTGTGATAGCACATTATGAAGGCGTTGGAAGTGCGTTTTTATGTCCGAACTATAGACGATAATATCGTCAAGATACACGAGAGCTTCGACACCTAATAGGTCGGAAAGGACTATATTCATCAACCTAGAGAAATTAGCAGGCCAATTTCGGACTCCGAAAGGTAAAACATGGAATTCGTAATGGCCTCGGTTAGTGGAGAAAGCAGTCAATGCCCGAGATTCGGGACTGACCTCCATTTGCCAATAACCTGATGCTAAATCGAGGGATGAGAAAAAGTTCGCTTTCCCTACGTTCAGAATTGTTTCCAGCATGTTTGGAATCGGGAAACGGTCTGGGATGATAATGTTATTCAGGCGTCTAAAATCTATACAAGGGCTAGATGTTCCGTCCTTTTTGGAGACGAGAATCATAGGAGCGGACCAGGGACTAGCTGAAGGCTGAATGACATCCTGCTCCAACATGTCCTTGATGTGTTCCTCAACAGTGACTAACTGAGAATGTGGAACCCGATAGGGAGGAATGAAAATGGGTTTGGAATTGGGTTCCAACTTGATTTCAAAAGGGACCAAATTAGTTCGGCCCAGAGGATCTCCGGTTAGGGCAATCACATCTTTATTTCTTATCAGGAAATCGAGAAGTGATTCCATTAGTTTGGGATCCTGTAAAGCTGGTGACTCCTGAAGGGAGTGCTTCAGACATTTTTTATATTCTTCTTTTAATATTGAAGGCTTTAATTCTAAGGAACTGGAAACACGATTTATCATACTGATGGGGAAATCTGAATCTACTTCTACTGTGGAAACAGTTCCTATTTTCTGATTTGAAGTTAATTCTATAGGACTTTCTCCTTTGTTTAAACAAACAACAGGGATAGCTGAATTCTGACTCTGACTAAGGGTTGGGCAAGGGTTATTTCTTTAAAAAATTCTTTTAGGTTTTGTTTAAAATCGTCCCATGTTATAGCTTCGCTAATTGATGGGACGTAAGTGACTGTGTCATGGGCATTTCCCTCTTTAGGGTCAATAAATGTTTTTGCTTCTCTGATTTTTATATCATCATCGGTAATATTCTCGCGTAAGAAATGTTGCTCTAAAGACTCAATCCAAGGTCTTACGCGCGGTTCAACAAAACGATTATCTATGGTCCCCTTAAAAATTAAAACAGTATGAGGAAGATTTACTAATCTGCTTAAGTTAATATATGCTGGGGCGGGGGTTTGAGACTGAGACATACTGACTTGTGTGTTTGGAAATATGTTTGAAGGGCGCGGGGTAGGTGGAAAAATGGGTGTAGGTAATTCTTCGATGTCAGAAAGCGCACCGTCTGAATCGCTCATATGTGAAGGTACTTATTAATGTTCTAATTAGGTCTGCTTGACCGATCTTAATTCATGGAATGATCACTTAGGGGTTTTCATAACTACACTATCTAAAAAAATAATGCACAACAATTTGCCTAACTCGGGGAAAATTTGAAAAGATTGCAAAACAAAAAAAAAATGTAAACAAAATTTCACTCAAATGTACGTGATGGTATGGTAATACTATGTTTGGTACATTAAATAAAATTATACTATACTAACTAGAATAATAAAAATAACTGAAAATAACTGACAATACTGTTTCAATAAAAAGAGTGTATCACTGGTGTCTGAAGTGTTCACTGTGTTTTTTGTTAATTCTGGCTCAATACTAAATATTAATTGTTAATAATAATGACTTTTCAAATGTTTAGAAATTATTTTAAAAAAGAGTTTTGTACTTAACAAGATTCCTACGGCGAAATCCTTTGAAGTGTGTCCTGAAGACGTGTCTGGCTGGCCACTTGTTCCTAGATGAAAAGTAGGCGTGAAGAACTTGGAGTCATAACGCACCGGTTCAAGGGTGGATGTGACGAACTAGAAGTCGTGACACGCCGGTCAACTGGGTGGATGTGACGAACTAGAAGTCGTGACACGCCGGTCAACTGGGTGGATGTGACGAACTAGAAGTCGTGACACGCCGGTCAACTGGGTGGATGTGACGAACTAGAAGTCGTGACACGCCGGTCAACTGGGTGTTGGTTCTGGTTCCAGGGTCTGGAAGACTGGAAGAATCCTGGAGTCGTGAAGATCCTGGTTAAAGGGTCGCCAGTTGTTAACCCCTCCGTCTATGGCCCTGGGGTGGTTCGGATTGACGGGGGTTCTGGTTTAGGAGGCAAGCAACGGATGTGTGACTTGAAGTGGTTTTTCTTCTATGTTACTCTCCGAGTTCTTCTATAGTGGCTCGGAGGACTCTGGTAGATTTGCAATCTAAATGCTGAAGGTTCCGGATTCTTCTTATAGCGTATCCGGAAAGTTTTCTAAGTTTTTCTGAAGAGAGCAAGGCTCGAAGGGGACAATAAAAAGTTTCTTCACTTGTAACTTTACTGCTAAAAGATACAGGTAGTGCTCAGCCTCTGAATTAGCTTCTGAATTACAATGGAATAATTTTAATGGGTTTATATACCCAAAAACTGCTAACATTATTTTTTATTAAATGCTAAGAAGGCTGTATTATTTTTGCACAATATTTAAAAATAAGTAAATTTTTTAGCTGTGGTAAGGCTTGAACGAGTAAACAAAATATTTGAAGACGAAACCATATTTTTATCTTAAACCGCGACTTTTCAGATCTGATGTTATCATGATCTGCCAAGTTAACTAAAAGTGGAAATCGGACTATGCATCTTTACATTAAAATATGCATATGAGTGAAATTTTAAGGTTTAAGATGTACAATTTTAATGCTTAGGCAAGACATGATCTCATTGTTTATAACGAAAGAGAGTGTATACAAAATGTGAACATTGCAAAGCTTAAACAGGATTCCTTATTAAGCGAAATCTAAAAAAATGATTATGAGATTTTAAAAAACAACAGGTCACCAATTATTTAGCAAAGTAGAAAGCAAATCAAAATTTTTATCCAAACTCGCGTTGGGCGATTTTGGTCCTTATGTAAAAATGAATACACACACGTACATACATATGAGTATAGGCATTATATAAAGTTAAATATATAAGAATATACAGAAATATATAAATACATGAACCATATAACACATGAATTTTTAAAATGGATACTTTTTCTTACAATGGATACAGAGACTATATAAATGAATACAAGAATTACATGAAGGATAAGATAATATAGGAATATGGGAATTATTTATGGTTCATTTTTACATATATATATATATATATATATATATATATATATATATATATATATTATATATATTATATATGTTGTCAGGATTTAGTCACTTTTGTACAAAATGAAGTATAATAAAAAGAATAGTTTCAGAGTTCATCCGGGCTCGAGACCCGGTGACGGCCGCCGTCGCGGGGTAAACGATCATCCCTCTGCACAATTGGTTGGTGGAAAAATGGGTACCCTGGGTGACCTAGTGGTTAAGACGCTGTGTTGCTGGTGTTTCGGATTCCACGTTAAATTGTAGGTATAAGGAGGAGTGAAGAACTTGACCTTCGTCAGAATGAACAATTCGGGGGAATGCTAATCGAAGGTTACCAATAAAGCAAGTATAACTTTTTTAATGCATGAAGGATGAGACAGAGGGTAATAGTGTAGTAATTTTTAAAAGTCGCTTGGTTTTTATATGAAGTTTAACACTGAGAAATTTCAACTGTTACGGTACGGAAAAAAAGTAGGAACTAAAATCCATGGAGTGCAAAAGAAGATTAGACGCTTGGTATATACAAGCCCCGATGAGCCAGGTGTATTTATGTGAGGTGGAGAGTAAAAGAAGCCAACTCACTACTTCATCAAACCAACTCGAGAGGAGGCGCAGTAAGCTTGACCTTCGTGAAATCACAGCACGTAATGATATGGCAATCGCTGTGTTCATTGCTCGGTAAAACTTGTACCTCTGTACTCAGGTCCACGACATGCGTTTCTTCAAAACGAAAAGATTGTATAACACGAGTCAAATCATAAATACAAAAAAGTTCACTTTTTTCTACGTGAAGGTCAAAATATGATAATAAAAACCCACTCTAATAGACAGAGTTTATTTCCACAACAGTTTCGATGCCCACTTGCATCCTCTTCGAAGAGGATGCCAGTGGGCAGCGAAACTGTTGTGGAAGTAAACTCTGTCTATTGGAGTGGGTTTTTATTATCATGCGAGTCAAATCATTTAAGTTGATTTCTGATCGAAATAAAATCAGTAATGTGTGTGTGTGTGTGTGTGTGTGTACCGTCTTCAGTTTTTCGAGAATTAACTCTCTCTCTCTCTCTCTCTCTCTCTCTCTCTCTCTCTCTCTCTCTCTGTATATATAATAGAATTTAAATTAAGTTTTTACTTCATTAGTAATAATCATATTCAAAACAATATTTGGTGTGAGTGGAGGTAATCCGAGTCTTTGGAGACGAATTTGGGTCAAATCCGCATTCCATTTTAAGCTTTTTGATTTTGGAGTAGCCTCGGGAAAATCAGGTGCCGAGTGTTATACTTTTTCTCCCCGACAAAAGTAAATAAACACTTTCGGAGAAGTTAGCTAAAATTTTTGCTTTTCTATATATATATATATATATACAATAAAATCACAGAACAACACGTGATCTTTTTAATATTGAATTTTTTTTTAATTGAATAACCTTTATTAATAATAAAATAAATACAGTAGTCTTTTTACAATTTGCAATTTTTACAATGACATAAATAATTGTGAAGCTCGCCTATTTATTTATTTTTTTTATTTTTTTTATATATATTTTTTTTTAATTTGGCCCTTAAACTTTAGGCTTTACTGGGCTCTTATTAAAAATAAGCAGCTAGTTGTTATTAATAATAAATAAATAAATAAGTAAATAAGTATTATTAATAGTTAAAACCTGTATTTCAATATCAAACAATATTAATGGACAATATTAAACATTATTAGTGGACATTAATCCAAGATTTTTGTTAGTATCCCATTATTAATCGGGATTTCAACTTGGTTTTAAACAAATTTACATTCGCAATATTTTTTATATCGGCATGCAAGTCATTCCATAGTTTCAATCCAATGAAAATGGGTAGTTTTTGAGATAAAGACAATCTAAATTGAGGTATAGCAAGCTTTGATCTATTTCTGGTCTGATACGAGTAGATTTCTTGATGAGTTACAAAATATCTATTTACCCATTGCAAAGTAATGATTTTGCTCTTACACTTGTAAATAAAAATAAAATGTGCCAGTTTGGTTATATCATTGAGCTTTAGTAGGTTGGTTTAGCTCTATAAAATAATGCACTAAAGTGATCAAGGAAATCAGCATCAGATAATAACCTTATTGCTCGTTTTTGGATGACAAAGATACCAGCAAAGAACCACAGGGAAAATGAAAATGAAACACGAAATCCGAGCTCTTTCGTGATATATTCACATCTTCAGAGACAAGAAAGAAATATTTCTTTCTTGTCCCTGAAGATGTGAATGTATCACGAAAGCGCTCGGATTTCGTGTTTCCTTTTCCTTTTCCCTGTGGTTCTTTGCATATATATATATATATATATATATATATATATATTATATAAAGTGTGTACTGTTATATTTGCTTGCATTTTTCTTTTATTGTTAATTAAATATACTAGCATCAAATTACGAAGAAAACAAATGAACTGCGATCCCTCTTCTTTGATTTCGTAGAATTTTCTATATAAAAATATAGAATATAAACGTGTATATACACTTCTCATTTAATTCTTTTGTCAATTACTTTCATTTCGCTCAAATTTCTTTCTAAAAAATAATATAAAAGTATATATAGACTTCTCATTTAATTCTTTTGTCAATTACTTTCATTTCGCTCAAATTTCTTTCTAAAAAATAATATAAAAGTATATATAGATTTCTTATTTAATTCTTTTGGTTGTACATATAAAGTGTACTTTTATTTTCTGTTGTCAATTTGGTGTTTTATTTATTTCGGATTAATTGCATTTCTTTTATTGTTAGTATTGGGATTCGTTTAAAATGTGTTTTAATTAGTTCTTTTGCTGAGCAAATTAAGGAGAGCGTCTCCCTTGCCTCTAATAAATAGTATAATTAAAATAAATGGTGCTGCCTCGTAACCTGCATATATAAATAGTGTTTTCTGGCAACTCTCCTTATATAACTAAATAATTAAAATAAAAACAATAATTGGCAACTCATCTATATATAAAGAAATAAATAAAATAGTGCCCTCTGGCAACCGTTCTAGAAATAAAAAGTTGTATTTGGCAACTCCAGACCCTCTATATTACAGATGCTGGTCCCCTGGACGCTCATTATGCGACGGACTCCGGTGGAATAAACAACTCTTTCTCTCCTTAGGTTAAGGCTTAGGTTAGGGTTTCCCTTTTGGGGGTGAGGACATCCCACTTCTCCCCTAAAGACCTCCTCCTCCTTTTTCTCTCTCTTTTAGGATAAGGTTACCCCTTTGGGGGGAGGTCATCCTCCCTTCTCCCTCCAAAGCTCCCCCCCCTTCATTGCAACTTGGGGGATAACCCTTCTCCATTGTTGCAAGACCTTCCCCTTTTCAATAACCCCCCTTTGCAATACCCCTTCCCCTTTGCAGCTGGGTTGTGGAGTCGGTGAAAAAAGTTTCCGACTCCGACTGTAGTATATACTAACCGTATGGCATATATACTTATATAGTATAGGTATGGTGTAGGTAAATGAATAGTCTCCGTGAATTTCGATAGTTTTAATTTTTAAATCTCGATTTTAATTATTCTTTCCTCGTACAATAATAAAAACTAAAAAGTTATTTAATAGTTATAAAATAATAAAAATATGACATGAAATGCCATAAAAACTAAAATAATAAATTAAATAAAAACTAAGAAGTTATTTAATAGTTATAAAATAATAAAATTATAAAAATATAAGACATGAAAGTTGAAACTATTTCAAAATGGTTCAGCATATAAAAAAGCAACCACAATAAATGGAACAATACATGAATACCTTACAACCACATGTATATACTGTACTCTTATACCTAAACTGAATTTGTTCTCAGAAATAGGATCGCAGTTAGGTCCTCCTTCATTGCTGCTCTCAAGTCGGATCTGACGATTCGGAAGGCAGAAAACAAACGCTCCACTCTGATTTGAGTCGGTGGCAATGCTGTGACAGTCAGCGCGGCATCTTGAAGAATCTCAGGGTATCGGGGTATTGCATCTTTCACTTTCAACTTTGCAGTACGGTCAATTTTTTCTACCTCTCCAAATGCATGAGAAAAATCCAATTTGAATTTAGCTAGCGCAGTCGGGCTCCTTTCTCCGCTTTTTACCAAATCTAATCGACGACGCTTTGACCGCTCCTGGTCGTCTAGATGTTTTTCGAAATCGAATTCTTCAGTTTTAAGATTTGGAGTCGGAGTTGGGGGATTTGTACCGACTCCGACTCCAACTCCGACTCCACCCAGAAATAACCGACTCCACGACTTCGACTCTCGACTCCGACCCCGACTCCACAACCCTGCTTTGCACTATTGATCAACATTTGCAACATTGCATTGCATTCGTCCATTTTGCGCCCGTTCTAGTCCAACACTGAAAAAATACTTTGTTATGTGAGACAAACTTTGGCTCTTGTTACCAGACTTTTTGTTAATATTACACCAATTGTATTTTAGCTACATCTACTAAACATTAGTAATAATGAATAAGTTTAATTTGTTTATTTAACTGTGTTAGCTAGTTTATTTTCAGTGTAAATGCATGTTGTTGCTAGTTGGAAGATTCCAGTCATAATTCTTCTGCTACTGAGGAGCAACTCCAGCTGCATATTGGTAAATGGTGTACCACTTTACAATTTGAATTCGTTCAGACATAGACAGCCTTTATTGGTTAACTCACTTTGGCATATCCTACACTCTAGGTATGTGTTCGTGATTAAATCGTTTAAATCGCGTTTTCTATAACAGGTGCAACCACGGAGTAAAACTATGGCCGTAAGAGGCTTGGGATGGGTCTGGTTTTTGAGCAGTGGTATTTTCAAATGAGAGCTTTTATATTTGTTCTTTTATATTTTTATTTCATTAATGGGATTTCTCCCGAGTGAAAATTTCTGAATATCTACTGTACAGGGTGTCCCAGAATTAACTATCTATTTCAATTAAATCGGACAAATTTTTTAAAAACACACTTTTATTTATGTTTATCATGTTTAATATGTGTTAAAAATGTATAAATTTCTAAATTTTTTTCATAATTTTATTTTCATAATTTTTTCATTATCTGGTCCAATGAAAGACCGTCTGAAGTCATAGAATGGCAAAGAGACTCTCCAAAAGTTAACGTGTGGCTTGGAATGACCAAATCCAAAATTTATGGCCCATTCTTCTTTGCGGAAGCAACTGTAACAGGTACCGTCTACCTTGATATGCTTCAGCAGTTTCTCGAACCACAGCTTCTTGATGATGGCATTCTTGATAATGTTGTGTTTCAACAAGAAGCATTGATCTTTTGGCGATAAACCTTTGTTTTTATGAAACCCCATGCAAAGAAATCCAGGGGTGTCAAATCCGGAGAACGCGGAGGCCAAGGTCGAGGTCCTCCACGTCCAATCCACCGATTCGGAAGGCGTCTGTTGAGGTATTCTCGAACAATTAGAGCATAATGACATGGTGCTCCATCTTGTTGAAACACAACATTATCAAGAATGCCATCATCAAGAAGCTGTGGTTCGAGAAACTGCTGAAGCATATCAAGGTAGACGGTACCTGTTACAGTTGCCTCCGCAAAGAAGAATGGGCCATAAATTTTGGATTTGGTCATTCCAAGCCACACGTTAACTTTTGGGGAGTCTCTTTGCCATTCTATGACTTCAAACGGTCTTTCATTGGACCAGATAATGAAAAAATTCTGAAAATAAAATTATGAAAAAAATTTAGAAATTTATACATTTTTAACACATATTAAATATGATAAACATAAATAAAAGTGTGTTTTTAAAAAGTTTGTCCGATTTCATTGAAATAGATAGTTAATTCTGGGACACCCTGTATATTAAATTTTGTTTGGGAAACCACTCTGTCTTTCTCCCCCTTCTTTTCGTTCTTTTTCTTTTTTTTTGCCCTTTCCTGTATTTCCCTTTGAAGCGAGCGTAAAAAGAGCTGTTCACAAGGTGGGTTAGTTATGAGTAGTGTTGTACCGATTAAGCGGCATCGGCAAAATCGGCCATTTGTGGGGCACTATTATCGGCCAAATGTAGCCGATTCTCTTGCCAATTTTTTTAAATTTTAAAATTTTTATTACAAAACAAAATCTGTATTTATAGAAGAGTAAACAGACAAAAAACACTATTTACGACAATTTATACTTATTTCAAATTGTAATTATATAAGAATATTTTAAATTCACGAAAAATGCAAAGCTCAATAAGTTAATTGCCCATAAATTTACATTTTTTCATACTAGCTAATTTCGAAATATTATAAACTATTGTAATCTCCTATTCTACTGTATATTAATAATAATTCTGTATTAAGTCCTATTTTATAATTTATATATAATTTATCCCTTCATTTTAAATATTTTATTTTAAGTATTTTACTAATTTTCTAAACCCAAATTACATATCCATTTTTTATTCAATTTGTCCACCACGGCCTTGAAATTTTAATGACAAATTTTGTTGTGATTGGCATTGCTGATGAAAGAAAATGCCTTTAACATAAGGAAAAACAACTACTTTAAATACTGGTATTCAATTTATGAAACTAAAATAAAATTATTTATTATTTTACTAAGTAATAAAATCCCTTAACATAATTTTAGCTAAGATATATGAGTAACAAATTCTGGTGCTGTACACTATATTGTGGAGTGAGCTAAGGAACAGCATTTAAACACATTTGAAAAGTAAAAACATGAAAATTGAAAGTTTTCACATTAGAGTAGTAAAGTTTATGAAGGGAATTGATTTTTTAAAACATAGGCAAAGAATCGGCATCACATCGGTAGTTTTTCATGGAATCGGCATCGGCATCAGCATCGGCTAAATTTTGGAATCGGTACATCACTAGTTATAAGAGAGTGAAAGGAGTAATGTTCCCGTTTGCAAATAAATTTTTTAATGTTCCAAAGTATCAAAAGTGTTCCCTCACAAAAACAAATTATCCGACTACATCTGTGAATTAACACACTCCACCACACTTACGTCCAGTTGCCTACGCATACACACACATATATAGTTTATATACATATGTGCGCATCTCTATCTCTGCAGAAGCGAGGTACCAATTTTTAAAATCCATATATCTAAAATACTAATTCACCAAATCTAATTTAACTTAACCTAACCTTAGTGCCATAGAACCGAAGGGAGTGATAAATGTTTCAGGCACAATTGAAGACTCGAAGGGTGCGTTCCGTTAAGTCATTAAATAATCAGGTACTCGCTAATCTAGCTTAACCTAACCTAACCAAGCCTTCACTAACCTAACCTAGTCAGGAGGGCTACGTCGTGGCCATTATCGTAACATCGCTTCCCGTCGATCAGCGAAGTTAAACGATATTCGGTCTGGGGAGTATTTGGATGGCAGACAGTCCTTTACGTTCAGATTATGTAGCGACCCGTGGTTCGGATCTCACATGAAGCTGTAGGTCCCCTCCGTCATATGACCTCAGATGTTACAAAGGAGGTTAAAAACTCATCATTATTTACTAACCAAATGAGGACCAACATACTGTATCTTTTTCCCGACAGTAAAAATGTTTCCATTTTTATGTATAAAATTTTTAATGTTTCGAGGTATCAAAAGTTTACCTCACATAAAAATTACCCCACTACATACATTACGCAAGTTATCACACACTCGACATCACTTATGCACAATTGTCTACACACCCATACTGTACATTGTCGGAGCAGGTGAGACAACATTTAGGAGCTGCTGACTAGCAGGAGGATCCTCTGGATCAGTCTCTTCTTCATTTAGTTCCATTGCAAGACTGCAATATTATGTTAATCATTTTAAATATTAAGCTTAACAGATCAGTTATCTTTAGCATTCAACGAAGAAATGATGCGGCGATGAAAGGACGATTTCTTCCATTTAATAAATAAATAAAAAAATCGACAAAACATGCATGGTATACTCGTAGATTAATTTAAGTAGTATACAATAGGTTCACATGCAAGATATGGCACACAAAATATATCTACGCATGGTGTAAAAGCCCTATATCACTTCTTTTCATTATACTTTTCTTATTTTTCTATAATTCTTCTTTCACAATTGTTTTCTGTCAGCAGTGGCTGGTGGAAGAAGAAACGTGTCTATTCTATACTTCACAACCACTATCTTTTCTGTGTGAAAATTAGCCGGATGGCTGGCTGGCTCTATCTTGTTCCTGCTGTATCTTCATTCACAGTTTCAGTGTGTTTTTGTCATTCTTTGTCCTTATGACAATTTCTAGCTGCATATGATTCAGAAAGAAAATACACTTGAAAGTTTAACTATCTGGTCAACATAATAGTTTTCAGCATAACATCTTTTCACACAGAGCACCATTCCGCCCATATGTCCATTTCAGGATACGAGCAGCTCGCAACAGCATTGCTAAACACTGCCAAGTAAGATATATATGTAAAAATGAACAATGAATAGTTCTTATATTCATATAGTTCTTATATTCATATAATCCTTATATTCATATAATCTTTATATTCATTATATTCATATACTCCTTATATTCATATAATCTTTATGTTCATATAATACTTATATTTGTATATATTTATATTCTTGTATTCATTTTTACATATACAGGAATACCTCGAAATTCGTCGTTAATTCGTTCCGGAATAACACGACGAAATACGAAACGACGAAATTCGAGGTAGCTTATGTTTCAATGAGAAAACATTTTACTGTATTATGTTATTAAACAGAATAATTAATCAAATTCTACTAGTTTTTCGGCAAAATATAATAATATATTGCGTTGTTGCGTAGGTAAACAGTTGAATTTCGTCAATTTCGATCGTTTTTTTCACATTTTTAAAAAAAACGAAGAATTTGTTAATATCGACGACGGATTGCGAAACTATAAGGAGTAAAAGATTGACGATGAGTCTGCGAAACGAAATTCGAAACGACGAATTTTGAGGTATTCCTGTAGAGTCCAAATTCGCATAACGCTGACACGAGTTTGGATCAATTTTTTATTTTCTTTCTATTTTATTTTTGCTGAATAATTGACGAATTATTTCTTTTTAATTTACTTAATAATCTTTTTTAGATTTAGCTTCATAATGTAATCTTGTTAAATTCTGCAATATTAATTTTCTTTATACATTCTCTCTTTGTTGTAAAAGATGAAGTCATGTCTTGCTTAACACTTAATTTTAAATTTTAGGCATTTAATTTTTGCTCATATGCATGTTTAATTGTAATTCATAATAAAATGCATATTTCGATTTCACTTTTAGTTAACTCGGCAGATCATGATAACATCAGATCTGTCAATATGCGGTTTAAAATAAAATATGGCTTCATCTTCAAATATCTTGCTTATCTGTCTAAACATTGCTATAGCTAAAATATTTACCTTATCTTCAAATATTTTGAAAATAATTCATTAAATAATGATGATGTCACCAACTTAGATGCTGAGCATTACCTGTAATATTTTAGCAGCAAACTACAGTAAAAGAATATCTTTGTCTTCTCCTTCGAGCCTTGCTCTCTTCAGAGAACTTAGTCTGAAATAGAGAAAAATAATTTCCCGATACGTTACAAGAAGAATCGAGGAACCTTCAGAGAATTTAGTATGCTCCACAGAACCCTCCGATCCACTACAAGAAAAAATCAGAGAGTAGTATAAGAGTAACTTCTACGATTCCATATACGGTACCAGATACTCCAGAGTAACAAATCCGTTGCTACCACCTAACCAGAACCCCGTCAACTTCAAACCGCCCAAGGCCATAGACGGAGTTAACACACACACACACACACACACACATATATATATATATATATATATATATATATATATATATATATATATACATATATATATATATATATTATATATATATATATATACACACATATATATATATATATATATATATATATATATATTATATATATATTATATATACATATATATATATACACACACATATATATATATATATATATATATATATACATATATATATATATATATATATATACACTGTATATATACTTAATCAGTAATCAGTATATATACATACATACTTAATCAAGAAATCCTTTCGCAAGTAGCCTTATTAAGTATTACATAACATTTTTCACACTGTCTGTAAAGCGTTGTCCACACTTGCTATGTAAAACGTGTTATTAACAGTGTTATGTAACATGTTCGAAAATATTTAGTGAAATTTCATGTTATATAACAAAATATCAAGGTTTATAACATGTTAGATGTTCTTCGTTTGAAGTCGGAAAAATCAAAGGAGGTTACATAATTTGTTATATAACATGTTATAATTGCGTCCAGACACAGGTTGTTCAGAACCTTTTGTTTATCCTTTCAGTTTGCTCCTCATCACTCGACATTTCAGTATCGACTAATGTCCTTAATAACATTTACGTAGTGTAGACGTCATTGTTATATAACATTTTGTTATATAACATTTTATATAACTTGTTAGCAACATTGATATATAACATGTTACTGAATGTGGACAAGGCTTTAAAACAGCCTAACTCTGATCGGAAGTACCTCTGAGTTAATATCACAGCTATTGACTTCTTAGAGAAACGGAGCTTGCAAATGAAAAGAGGATCAACACGACGGCGAACATTCTCATTTATTTCCAAACGTTTCGACAAGTATTATGTCATCTTCAGTGACCGATAAGATTTTTTAAATTTCTTTAGAACAATAAAATGTAAACTTAAATTAAGTAAAATGCGATAAATTACTGTAGTGAACGCTTTTTATTATTTTTTTCTCTTCATTATTAATTTACGCTTCTTCCTACTTTACTATATCTCTATTGCTATTTCTTTAATTTATCACTTTCTTCGTAGTTTCCGGTAGCCACGCCGAGTTCTGACTCTAAAAGACCGTTACAAAACGAAGGGGGGGGGAAGGTGTATTAATACTCTTATTTAACACTTATTACGTTTTATTAATTTCGAAAGTGGTTTAGTTAATTAGGGGATATGCGAGTATGAAATATTACTAAATATATTTCGGTCGGAGAGGGCGCAAAATTTAACTTTAAGATCACATGGCTCTAAATCTTACGCGTATCGCGTCTACCTCAAGACTGAAAAACCGTTATAGGTATAGTCCACTCTCCGGGCCTATTTAGGATTACCAACCCTACCCATTTTAAACAATTCAAATCTAACAACCATGCTTTATCGTAATCATCACAATTTTTAGTAAATTTATATTAAACATTATCTTATTTAATTAAACAAATTAATATTCTTAACTAAGCATTACTACACTCGCATCACCCCCTTGAAAATAAGTTTTTCCATTAGGAAAACTTATTAATATCGTTTAACAATGTCAATAAATTTATTCAACAAACTTATATATTTTGCAATTTTTTTTTTTTTTTTTTTTTTTCTTTAACACTTATTCAAAGTTTAGAATAGACAAGAAATAATAGAATGACAATTCCCATACATATATTGTATCATATTATAAAACCGAAAACTTTATAATTTTCACATTTGCATAAAATAACATTTCACTCTAATAATTAAATTACAACCTGTAACTAATCTATACATGCCAAAAAAATAACAGAAAATTTTCTTACAGTGGCTACACAAATCTCAAGTTCACAATCTATTCCAGCGATTTCTCATCAACGATCGCTTTACATTCGAAACAATTATTTGTATAGTTATACAGTTACTATCAGGGCAACATAGAAAAAAAATAAGAAAAAGTTTACATAAAATTCTGACCAAGAGCGCACATACTATTTCACGAAAAACAACAATATGGGCAATAATCGGACCCTTTTCACTTATAATTTCATTAGATAATAATCAGTACATTTGTTTGCTGGACGTTGTTTAGATGACACTCCGCACGCTGACAACGGATTTCAATTTTCAATCGCAGCTCTCCTGCTCACTTCGCTAGAATGCAAGGGATTGCATCAATCAATATGCAACAGGGCAGCACGCTATAATGGTTCCGCTCTCTCTCCAATGGCGAAAAAAAAAACAAGAGACGTCCAATTCTAAAAGGATCAGGGGGGAGATATCTGAAAGCGGGACCACGCGCTGGAATTGGACGGAATTTGCAATTCTAGAAGTCGATGAAGAAACTCGCCTTGTCTCATCTCCACTTTTGTCGCTGTGTCTGCTCTTCCTACGTCCAGCTGAAAGACTTCTACTGGCAACAATCAAACGATAACTCCGCCGTAGGCCGTTTCCCAACGAACCTACTGTATGTCTGTATGGACAGTACAGTCGTAGGCGCCCGTTCAAGCTCTCGTGGCTTGTCTACCGCGCGCTTTGTTGACACATATTTAGCGAAGCATTCGAGCAACGTGACCAGCTACTGCCCGAAAAATACCAGTAGGCCATCTTCGATCGAAACTTTCGTGTACCAAGACCCTGCACACGTAAATTTCTCTTCTCTTCCGGAACTGTCCTGCGCCAAGTCCCTGCGCATTCGGTTCCTCTCTTCTGTCTCTTCGCTTCCGAAACCATCCTGCGCCAAGTCCATGCGCATTCTGGTTTCTCTTCTCTCTCTCATTGGTGATCGATCACCTATCCGGTCGACTAAACTCACTTGATGGAACTCAGATTCAACTTGGTTGACCCCAAACTGAGCCTTTTCAATTTTGAAAAAAAAGTTTATTCTAAACGTGTTTCTGTACTGCTTATCATTTCATATTTAATTTATCAAATTCTTTCGACAATTCACTTCGAAATACTAACTACACATTTGCTCTGGCCAAATTCACGGAAAAAAATGACAAATCTAAAAATTTCGCAAAATTTTAATCACATCTAGCCACCACTAATGTCACTTATGGCAGTTACATCGAAGATAAAAAGAAGTCATAAAATGTACGAACCAAAATTGTACAGTATAAATATAAAGGCGCCCATATATAGTAACTGTTTGTATAATTTAAGAATTATTATTGTTCAAACTATTGTCAGAAATCACCTCAATACCTCCAAATACAAAAGACAAAAATGAACCCCAGAAACTTCATGTCATCCATTCTCTGACAATCATGAACCCTCTTGCTTTGAGGAGGAGCACACAAAGACGCCACAAAAACGTTACTGGCTATCTATGAGGCTCCATTTCCGAGTGTACACTTGAGTCAATGTTTCAAATGCACTAGTTAACTCCGACTGAAGGTTTAAACAATAATAATTTTCTAAACAGTTATTAAAAAGTAAAAAAAAATTAAATATTACTACCAAAAATTATTTTACTACAGTAATTCCAACTTGAAACGTCAAATTTCATAAGAATTGAACTTGCAATTTGCAAATTACATCTGAGAGACAACTCTCTCCTTCAACAGAAACCTCAGTATGGTTTTCAAATCACAGAAATCTCAGCAATTTATCGTTTCCAAGTGAAAATACAAATTTTTATCGTTATACTAAATAAGAATAGATCATATGTACTAAAAAAATACACACACCCACTGTAAACAAAACTAAAACATTTCCTAATTGAGAGCGGTCGCTTTGTTTGTAAGCGAACCTCTATACAAATATCCCTACGTAACCGAATGAAACTGCATTATATCCTAACATAATTTCGTAATATTTTCCATGCAAACGCTCAAACTAAAAAAAAAGGACATTTTTCATTTCTAATTCCAAATTAAAATTTCAAATTAAAACATCCTTTTTAGAATACAATCTAAATTTGAACTAAAATTTTTACCATTGTCATTGAACTGGAAAGAAAAATAAAAATCGGCCTACCTGTATAAATAAATTGATTATTGAATGAATTTATAAAACGTAAGGAAAATATATGAAAATAACTTCCTACACAAATTTCTGTAATTCAAAAAAAATTATAATATCGAGATTTAGTAAAATGTGTACCGTAACTCACATTGGCCGCCAAAATAAAAATAAAATTTACTGCCGCTTTTAGGCCTATAATTAATAAATTCAATGTTATGCGCGGAAAGAGCTATTAAGAATTTAAGTCAACATTTGTGCTTTTTAAAGAAAAATCCTATGCTTATTTATGTTAAACCAATTAAAATTTTGTTAAATAACTAAAAATTTACACTCAATAGACATACCGTAATAACGGTTAATCTCCGAACAATATTTTACGATAGGCCTACAAGAAATTCTTCTTAAGTACGATACAATAGCCATTTTACCAAATATGTCGGAATTGTCGTGAAATGAATCGAAAGAAACAGAGAGAGGAGAAAAAATAATCAGCTTACCTACCAAATTGTATATAATTAATGAGTATAAAAAAATATCCAAAACAACTTTTATAGAAAATTTCACAACACAATTTAACACAATCCTATACGGCCCAATCTGACAATTTTTAATATCTTTAAGATTTATTTTTTGATTTGTCCCTTAACTGTAACGTAATCCTATTTTAGCGCGAAGCGAGCAAAGCAAAAAGCCCGTAAACCTATATTTACAAAATAATCCTATTATTATATACAGGCAATCGAAATATAATCAAAAATCTGCTAATGAAACCCAGAGAATTTCTCATGTTCATGAAATGGTTGTACTATATATGTATATATACCCAGAAATGCGATACAAATTTTCG
This sequence comes from Bathynomus jamesi, assembly GCA_023014485.1. Taxonomy (NCBI): domain Eukaryota; kingdom Metazoa; phylum Arthropoda; class Malacostraca; order Isopoda; family Cirolanidae; genus Bathynomus; species Bathynomus jamesi. Next base: position 19,764 of record JAJOZX010000311.1, on the reverse strand, counting down.
CTAAAACATTTTTAAAGACCATATAAAACGTGTATCATACTGTATTCAAACTAACAATTTACTTACGTACAATTTTTTTTTTTTTCTATATTAATCGTTATTATTATATTACAATTACTACTAATTCCAAAAGTTTTAAACAAACAAGTAAACAACAGAGGTAAGCTGAAAGGGTAGAGATGAAAAAAAGAAATTTGAGTCTTCAGGCAGCACGATAATTTTCAACTATACCCTCTCCAACCGAAATGAACAAAATTTAACGTAATAATGACTCGCAATACTGAGTCGGACAAACGAAAAGCAACGGAACTGGACGAAACAAATTGAATTCTTAGGCGCGAGTCAGGGACGCTATCAAGACGCGAAGGCAAGCGCCATTTTTAAATTTTATTTACAATGAAATTTTAAGGCATGAAAATCGACGAAATTTGCCTGCAAACGGGGTAAAATTTTGCATTTAGATATTTTAATAATCGAAATAAAATATTCATTAACGCTATTTGTTATTATACCGGGTTTTAAGAATTTTAATGGAAATACTAACACGTGGGTAAGCCTCACAAAATATGATGTAAGAGGACCACCGCTAGCACCAGATGTAGTGAACGTTTTATTATTTCTTTCTCTTCATTATTAATTTACGCTTCTTCCTACTTTACTATATCTCTATTGCTATTTCTTTAATTTATCACTTTCTTCGTAGTTTCCGGTAGCCACGCCGAGTTCTGACTCTAAAAGACCGTTACAAAACGAAGGGGGGGGAAGGTGTATTAATACTCTTATTTAACACTTATTACGTTTTATTAATTTCGAAAGTGGTTTAGTTAATTAGGGGATATGCGAGTATGAAATCTTACTAAATATATTTCGGTCGGAGAGGGCGCAAAATAATTTAACTTTAAGATCACATGGCTCTAAATCTTACGCGTATCGCGTCTACCTCAAGACTCAAAAACCGTTATAGGTATAGTCCACTCTCCGGGCCTATTTAGGATTACCAACCCTACCCATTTTAAACAATTCAAATCTAACAACCATGCTTTATCGTAATCATCACAATTTTTAGTAAATTTATATTAAACATTATCTTATTTAATTAAACAAATTAATATTCTTAACAAAGCATTACTACATTACACGACATTTAAATTAAGTAAAATTACAATAAATTTAAAAGAAATTAAAAAAAAATTAAATCAAAATTATAACATTACAATTAAAAGGAAGAGGGACAATATCAAGTTAAGATTACTGTACAAAAAATATTACCTCAAATGCCGAATCCAAAATGAAAACTTCAACCTTCATATTCAACAAGAGATTGAAACTGAACTATAGGTGAATACTAACTTTACTGTTTATTTGGTTGTTTTGTCAAATGAACTGTCAGTCAGTTGGTAAAAAAATGATGAAAATTTGTTTTGGGAAATATATAATGATTCCAAAATTTTTAACTCGGTAAGGTAAAAGGTATGTAACATTTAATAAGGCTATATATATATATATATATATATATATATATATTATATATATATATACATATATATATATATATATTATTTATATATATATATTATTTATATATAAATATATAAATATATATATATATTATTTATATATATATACATAATACCTTTTGATAATGGTAATATTTTGGATAATATTGTCGTTAGTGAAGGGGAAGTAATGCGCTATATTGATAAAATGAAAACGCGTAAATCACCGGGTCCGGATTCCATATATCCCATACAACTAAAAGAATTAAAAGATAGCATTGTTGTGCCGCTAACAAAGATTTTTAATGCGTCTATTTCTGAGGGGTGCGTACCAGATAATTTCAAGTTAGCAAACGTAACACCTATCTTTAAGAAAGGCGATAAAGGTGCGGCGGGAAATTATAGGCCAATCAGTTTAACGTCTGTTGTAGGTAAGCTACTGGAATCAATAATTAGGGATCGTATAGTCGAACACTTAGAAGTGCATAATCTAGTTAGAAATACGCAGCACGGATTTAGGCGAAACAAATCTTGCTTAACTAATCTTTTAGAATTTTTCCAAAGCGTGGTTGACGTTTACGATAGACATCGGGCGGTTGATGTAGTGTATTTAGATTTTCAAAAAGCGTTTGACACCGTGCCGCACAAAAGACTCATTGAAAAAACTAAGGCTCATGGAATCAGGGGTGTAGTAATAAATTGGCTAGAAGAGTGGTTGCGAGGCAGGAAACAGAGGGTGGTCGTTGATGGAGCGGAGTCGTGTTGGGCTAATGTAGCGAGTGGCGTTCCTCAGGGTTCTGTATTGGGCCCCTTGCTTTTTCTTATATATATTAACGATTTAGATGTCGGCCTAGTCAGTACAGTTTCAAAGTTTGCGGATGACACGAAGCTGGGTGGTAGGGCGATTAATGACGAAGATAGAGGTAAAATTCAGGAAGATCTGAATAAAATCGTTGATTGGTCAGTCACATGGCAAATGAGATTTAACGTGGATAAGTGCAAAATTTTGCATATAGGTTCGCGTAACGGTAATTTTGCGTATAGTATGTCAGGGAAAGATTTAACAAGCGTAGAGCAGGAAAAAGATTTAGGAGTTATAGTCACTGGTGATTTAAAAGTAGCGAAACAAAGTACAGCAGCGGTCAATAAGGCGAACAAAGTGTTAGGTTTATAGCTCGAAATTTTGAGTACAAATCGCGCGATATTATAGTTCCTCTTTATAAATCATTAGTTAGACCCCATTTGGAGTACGCGGTCCAATTTTGGAATCCGCATATGCGCAAAGATATAGACAAAATCGAAAGAGTTCAAAGACGAGCAACTAAGATGATTCCGTCTCTTAGGTCAAAGTCGTACGAGGATAGGCTTAAGGAGTTAAAATTGACAACACTCGAGACTAGGAGGTTAAGGGGTGATCTAATCCAGGTTTTCAAAATTATGAATGGGTTCGATAACGTAGATAGAGATAGCTTTTTCGAAATATCTCAATATAATAGGACTAGAAATAACGGGTGTAAGTTGACAAGTAGAAGGTTCGAGACAGCAGTTGCGAAAAACGTTTTTACGCATAGAATAGTAAATAGCTGGAATAGTTTGCCGGTAGAAGTAATTAGTAGCACGTCTATAAACATGTTTAAAAATCGATTAGACGCATGTTGATAGAAAGGGTATAGTTTAAGGTAGTAAAATTAAGGCTTTGTGGGGATAGATCCCACAGCTCAACACAAGTGTTGTGGGATATAGGGAGGCAGCGTCTTGGGTTAGGGGATACTCTCTGTCCTTACACACCCCATTTAAAGAGATTCCTCTGCCGAGCGGTGCCCCCCATAGTACTGTGAGGTATTGAAAAACTCATGATCTTCACTTGCCCCACAAACACCTTTAAATGGGAGACCCAAAATGGGTGCACACACATTTCTACATTACTGTACAGTCTTTACAGCCACACCTACACTTTTCCTCGTAAGTGTATATATTGTAATGTATATGGTTGTAAATTTTGACTTGGTCCGCAATCGATATGGACCGTGACATGATGGAACCGTAATGAAATTGACTGGATTCTTTGGATCTGATATATTTGCATGTCCGTTATAAATAGATATAGAGTGTAACATTTGTGGATAGTAGTCTATTATGACTTGATCCTCTGGATCCAGAGATTCTATCTTTAGTTTTAAATCGATAATTAATTAGTTTTAAATTGATAATTATTTAGTTTCGTAAAAATTGGTCGTTGCCAATTACAGGCAGTTTTTACATAAATTTCTTATGTTCTTGTGGTTCGGAACCCACGTAAAATTGTAGGTCCCTCCGCCACCACGGAGGACATACACAATACACGATTACGAACACAGTTAGGTAGACCAGCCATGAGTGGATCCTAGGGTCTTTGTTGGTCTGAAACATTATAACATTATACATTATAACATTATATATATATATATTATTATATATATATATATATATATATATATATATATATATATATATATATATATTTATATATATATATATATATATATATATATATATATTTTATATATATTATATATATTTATATATATATATATATGTATATATTATTATATATATATATTATATATATATATATATTATAATATTATATATATATGTTATAATGTTATAATGTTTCAGACCAACAAAGACCCTAGGATCCACTCATGGCTGGTCTACCTAACTGTGTTCGTAATCGTGTATTGTGTATGTCCTCCGTGGTGGCGGAGGGGACGTACAATTTTACGTGGGTTCCGAACCACAAGAACATAAGAAATTTATGTAAAAACCGCCGGTAAATTGGCAACGACAAATTTTTACGAAACTAAATAATTATCAATTTAAAACCAATTAATTATCGATTTAAAACTAAAGATAGAATCTCTGGATCCAGAGGATCTAGTCATAATAGACTACTATCCACAAATATGTTACACTCTATATCTATTTATAAAGGACATGCAAATATATCAGATCCAAAGAATCCAGTCAATTTCATTACGGTATCTATCAAGTCACGGTCCATATCCATATCGATTGCGGACCAAGTCAAAATTTACAATCATATACATTACAATATATACACTTACGAGAAAAAGTGTAGGTGTGGCTGTAAAGACTGTACAGTAATGTAGAAATGTGTGTGCACCCATTTTGGGTCTCCCATTTAAAGGTGTTTGTGGGGCAAGTGAAGATCATGAGTTTTTCAATACCTCACAGTACTATGGGGGGCACCGCTCGGCAGAGGAATCTCTTTAAATGGGTGTGTAAGGACAGAGAGTATCCCCTAACCCAAGACGCTGCCTCCCTATATCCCACAACACTTGTGTTGAGCTGTGGGATCTATCCCCAGAAAGCCTTAATTTTACTACCTTAAACTATACCCTTTCTATCAACATATGCGTCTAATCGATTTTTAAACATGTTTATAGACGTGATACTAATTACTTCTACCGGCAAACTATTCCAGCTATTTACTATTCTATGCGTAAAAAAGTTTTTCGCAACTGCTGTCTCGAACCTTCTACTTGTCAACTTACACCCGTTATTTCTAGTCCTATTATATTGAGATATTTCGAAAAAAGCTATCTCTATCTACGTTATCGAACCCATTCATAATTTTGAAAACCTGGATTAGATCACCCCTTAACCTCCTAGTCTCGAGTGTTGTCAATTTTAACTCCTTAAGCCTATCCTCGTACGACTTTGACCTAAGAGACGGAATCATCTTAGTTGCTCGTCTTTGAACTCTTTCGATTTTGTCTATATCTTTGCGCATATGCGGATTCCAAAATTGGACCGCGTACTCCAAATGGGGTCTAACTAATGATTTATAAAGTGGAACTATAATATCGCGCGATTTGTACTCAAAATTTCGAGCTATAAAACCTAACACTTTGTTCGCCTTATTGACCGCTGCTGTACTTTGTTTCGCTACTTTTAAATCACCCTTGACTATAACTCCTAAATCTTTTTCCTGCTCTACGCTTGTTAAATCTTTCCCTGACATACTATACGCAAAATTACCGTTACGCGAACCTATATGCAAAATTTTGCACTTATCCACGTTAAATCTCATTTGCCATGTGACTGACCAATCAACGATTTTATTCAGATCTTCCTGAATTTTACCTCTATCTTCGTCATTAATCGCCCTACCACCCAGCTTCGTGTCATCCGCAAACTTTGAAACTGTACTGACTAGGCCGACATCTAAATCGTTAATATATATAAGAAAAAGCAAGGGGCCCAATACAGAACCCTGAGGAACGCCACTCGCTACATTAGCCCAACACGACTCCGCTCCATCAACGACCACCCTCTGTTTCCTGCCTCGCAACCACTCTTCTAGCCAATTTATTACTACACCCCTGATTCCATGAGCCTTAGTTTTTTCAATGAGTCTTTTGCGCGGCACGGTGTCAAACGCTTTTTGAAAATCTAAATACACTACATCAACCGCCCGATGTCTATCGTAAACGTCAACCACGCTTTGGAAAAATTCTAAAAGATTAGTTAAGCAAGATTTGTTTCGCCTAAATCCGTGCTGCGTATTTCTAACTAGCTTATGGAATTCTAAGTGTTCGACTATACGATCCCTAATTATTGATTCCAGTAGCTTACCTACAACAGACGTTAAACTGATTGGCCTATAATTTCCCGCCGCACCTTTATCGCCTTTCTTAAAGATAGGTGTTACGTTTGCTAACTTGAAATTATCTGGTACGCACCCCTCAGAAATAGACGCATTAAAAATCTTTGTTAGCGGCACAAAAATGCTATCTTTTAATTCTTTTAGTTGTATGGGATATATGGAATCCGGACCCGGTGATTTACGCGTTTTCATTTTATCAATATAGCACGTTACCTCCCCTTCACTAACCACTATATTATCCAAAATATTACCATTATCAAAAGGTATTATGTCCGTGACCGTAGGGATATTTGTTACTTCTTCTATAGTAAAAACTGACGTAAAAAATTCGTTTAACAAGGTAGCCATTTCCTTGTTTTCAGAAACTAGATCTCCGTTTAGATTTTTCAAAGGCCCCAAGACGCTTTTTACTGGATTTCTCTTATTGACGTATTGAAAGAATCGCTTGGGGTTTTCTTTACCGTCACGAGCTATGGAGATTTCAAATTCGCGCTTGGACTTTTTTATTACACTTTTCGCTTCACGCCTTAGAGATATGTAGTTGCTTCGTAACCACAAATTGTCTTTATCGCACTTATGTAGCCTATAAGCCCTATCTCTACTCTTTATAATGTCTCCTACTTTAGAAGTAAACCACAAGGGCTTGTTGTTTACTTTCGCACGCTTAATTTTGTACGGTACACATTCCTCATTTATAGTCCTAAATACTGTTTCGAACGATTCCCACAATAGTTTTGCGTTGGAGTTCCCCATCACGTTTTCCCAATTGACGTGTGACAATTTATTTCGAAATTTACTAAAGTCTGCGTGCTGGAAGTTAGGAATTTGAGTCGAGTTAGCTGGTTTCGAGTGACTTACTGAGAGGACAAACTCTACCATATTGTGATCGCTATTGCCCAACGGTTCTATTATTTGAAGATCAGTAATTAGCCTATCATCCTAGTTATTACTAAATCTAAAATACTGTCCAACCTCGTAGGTTCCCCAACCTTTTGAATAAGAAAGCTATCCTCGAGAAAATTAACTAAACGATTACCTTCCGCGTCTCCCTGCATTGTATCGTAATTTACGTTAGCGCAATTAAAGTCACCCATAACTAAAGCCTGCTCACTACCGATTATTCGCTTTAGTTCACGATATAACGCTCTCCGTATCAGCTGTTTGATTAGGGGGCCTATATATAACCGCAACAAGAAGTTTGAAATCGTTCAATTTAAGTTCTGCTATAGTCGAATCTATCAGTTCTGGAATTGTGTGCTTTACTTCTATAACGTTCGCTATATTATCTTTGATATACAACATAACACCGCCTCCTCGCCTACCTATTCTGTTTTTAACAAAAAGTCTATAACCTTTAATTTGATACTCCCCTACAAAGTCACGAGTTCAGTGCTAAGCCACGATTCATTTATCGCAATTATATCATAGTCTTTACAAGCAATTAAAGAAAAAAATCGTTTATTTTATTTCGTAGGCTACGAGCATTTAAGGATAGAACCTTCAAATTGTTTGTAATTGCGACAACTTCGCGAGCGCAGTGGAAATTTATGGAATTTACGCTGGGACCGTTCAAAAAAAAAAAAAAAAAAAAAAAAAAAAAATATATATATATATAAATATATATATATACAGTATATATATACACTGGGTAGGGCAATAAAATGTTACCACTTGATATGTTTATGAACGTTGACAAAAGCAAGAACACTCTATTGACTCACCCTATATATACATATATATATAAAACTTGGTTGAATGTTTTGCTCTTAAGGAAACGTAGCTTAGCGAGGAATTGGATGACGAAAAGATGGTACATGTTTATTTACAGACGTTTCGGAAAAGTTCATTTTCCATCATCAGAGCTATGATAAAAAGTTTAAAATCAAATAGAAATAAACAAGCGGTAGCTCGCTATCGCTCGCAACCGTTGTACAACTTGGCCCTCCGGGCGGGTAGCACTGTGATCCAACTACAAAATTTTAAAAAACGCCATTACCCCCATTACCCCCCTCTCCCCATTACCCCCACTCCCACATTACCCCACACACAATTAAAAAAACGCCATTACCCCCAACTATCTCCCCATTACCCCCCACCCCACTAACCCATTACCCCCACACACAAAAGTAAAAAACGCCATTACCCACATTATCCACACACCCACTCTCCCAATTACCCCACCCCCTCCACCACTACCCCCGGGCGGGTAGCACTGTGACATATACTACTACCGGTAGCAGTATATGTCACACAACGTGAAGCTCAAGATTTTCGCGGCTGCGTTCTTTTCTGTAGTTTTATCGCGGTGCTGGGGCCTTCGGACCCAGTAATTGTGACCTAGGACCGGGAAACTTGACAGAGCACATCGGCAGGTCATGGGCTATCAGTTGGTGGTAGTTGTAGAATTTTACGATGTGCCGTTTAGGCTGTGCACGGTTCCGAAGAAAGCGGACAGACAGACACGCAGACACATTTTAGCTCAGTAGTATATAGGATAAGTATGATATAATAAACAAAAACAAACAATATATTAAAATGAACGTGCGACAATGGTTACAATATATATTAAATTAAAATTAAAAGATTAAAAATTAAATAATATAAAGTATAAAAGTGTGGTTACTAAATAAAATATAAAACGGTTAAAAGGTGAATCAGAATTAAGGAGGGGGGTCTTACCAAGTTGTTAACGTAGTGAGAGACTAATTGTACAGAAGATTGGGGATGGTTGCTTGTTGAAAAAAATCCATATTAGAAGGATGGAGCCAGGCGGAGTGATGGTGGATTTCTTTTCAATATGAGAGTTTATTTGGCAATGTTTAAGTTGAAAGCGAAACTGTAGTCGTTGAGGGTTGGCTGAATACTGAGTATATAAAGGGACTCAAGTATGCGGAGGTCGACTAGTTGGTTGGCTGAATTAACGATTTTAAAATTGGAGGGAAGTAACGGGTGGTTGTGAAGGTGGCAATGATCCCTTATTGCTGATTTGGAGGGTTTGTTCAAGGGCTGCGAAGTTCTGGTAGAAATACCACGATGCTCGTCCACTCTTATTTGGTATTGGCGGATGGTACTGCCAATATAGTTCGCTTTGCAGTGAACACAATTAAAAGCGTAGATAGTGGACGAAGCAAGTGGCTGGGGTGTTTTTTCTTTATGGTTAAGGTAAGATTTGATACTATTGTTGGTGAAGACAAAATTAAATTTAATTTGGGGGTAAAGCGGGGTGAGTAGGAGACGGAGTTCTGAAAGTATTTTGTGGCTGATGTGGTCGTAATAGGGAAATAGAAAATATTGTACGTCTTTTTTAACAGTGGGAACTTTAAAGGGGGAGGGGGTGGATAAATATTATTAAGAAAGTTTCTGGTTAAAGATTGTAACAAATGTTTTGGGAAGGAGTTATTAATGCTGAATTTATGAATGAATTCTATTTCATGGTGGAAGGATAAGTACGAAGAGCATAGATGACAGGGGCGGTGGAGCAAAATTTTAATACTGTTTATTTTAAATAGCGAAGGGGTGTGGCCCATATCTACCGAAAACAGATTCAGCAACGACACAGTAGAAAATTAAACCTATTAGGCTTAAACTCCAACCTTCGGCCCTTGAATCCTGATCAAACCATCTTCAATTTTTCTAATAGAACTCTAAGTACTAATGAAAAACGACTCCTCTCTTTAAGCCTAGATTTTAAACTGCCTAATTTTAAGATAAATTATTTTAAACACTTTTTATCTTTCGAAAAACTCTTTCATAGTTTAAAAAAATTTCAATAGTTGGCGAGACAAAACTTCCGTTTTTAAAAGTCCTCAATAACTCACAACACTAATAAATATTTTTATAATTTTAAACCTCACAAAGTTTTTTCCTCCCTTATTAATAGAAAAGACCTCTCCTGCCTTAAAGAACTATCCAAAGACGATTCCATTGTTATTTCACGTCCCGATAAAGGTAAAGCCACCGTCCTTCTTAATAAATTAGATTACATTGATAAGGTTCACAACGTTCTTAATGATTCCACCAAATTCAGAAAGATTAATGATAATCCTTTAACCCTTTCCTTAAAACTTGGAGACAAAATTAACCGTTTCCTTAGAAAACTAAATGATCAGAATAAAATTTCAGAGGACATCTACAACCAAATATGTTCCTCCGGCTCATCCTAGGTACCCTCTATGGTCTCCCCAATTTACCCATTAGACCCATCCTTTCGACCTACACCACCCACAATTATAAACTAGCAAAATTCCTAATTCTCTCATTAACCCCCCTTACCCAAAACGAATATTCCGTCACTAACTCTTACGAATTTGCCAAGGAAATTTTGACCATAAATAATTCCAACAACCTCCATATGCACAGTTTCGACATGGTATCTCTCTACACCATGGGTCGGGGAACTTTTTGGGGTATTACCCAAAAATCTATTTGAGTAAAATGAAATTACCCCCAGACTTCAAAGTAAACAAAAACAAGCCAATTGCTCTTAAAATTGTTGCATATGGTGTCTCTCATACCGCACGCATTACCCCAAAAAATTTTAAATGTACCCCATTTGGGGTAATTTACCCCTGTTCGCCGACCACTGCTCTACACCAACGTTCCAATTAAATAAGCCATCGAGATCTGTATTAACAGCCTTTTCGCCAACAATCCGAACACAGTCTGAACTTAAAAAAACAAGAATTTACCAAACTGCTTACACTTGCCGCTTCAGACACTTATTTTTTTTAACCAACAACTTTATCAACAAACGGATTCATTAGCCATGGAATCCCACTTAAGTGCCACTTTAGCTAACATCTTCCTTAGCCATCACGAAAATAACTGGCTACTCCATTGCCCCATTCATTATATAAAAGATACGTTGATGACACATTTCTCCTTTTCCACAATGCTAACCACGCCCCTCTTTTTCTTAACTACCTTAATTCCCAACATAAAAACATTAAATTCACCAAGGAAGACGAATCCAATAACACCTTACCCTTCCTAGATATTACAATAACTAAACAAAACAACAAATTCAGCACTTCCATATATCGAAAACCTACGTACACAGGCCTAGGTACTAATTTCCTAAGCCACACCCCTTCGCTATATAAAATAAACAGTATTAAAATTTTAATCCACCGCGCCTATCATCTATGCTCTTCGTACTTATCCTTCCACCATGAAATAGAATTCATTCATAATTTCAGTATTAATAACTCCTTCCCAAAACATCTGTTACAATCTTTAACCAGAAACTTTCTTAATAATAATTATCACCCCCCCCCCACCTTAAAGTTCCACTGTTAAAAAGACGTACAATATTTTTCACTTCCCTATTACGACCACATCAGCCACAAAATGCTTTCAGAACTCCGTCTCCTACTCACCCCGCTTTACCCACAAATTAAATTTCATTTTGTCTTCACCAACAACAGTAGTATCAAATTTTACCTTAACCATAAAGAAAAAACACCCCAGCCACTTGCTTCGTCCACTATCTACGCTTTTAATTGTGTTCGCTGCAAAGCGAACTATATTGGCGGTACCATCCGCCAATATCAAACAAGAGTGGACGAGCATCGTGGTATTTCTACCAGAACTTCGCAGCCCTTGAACAAACCCTCCAAATCAGCAATAAGGGATCATTGCCACCTTCACAACCACCCGTTACTTCCCTCCAATTTCCAAATCGTTAATTTAGCCAACCAGCTAATCGACCTCCGCATACTTGAGTCCCTTTATATACTCAGTATTCAGCCAACCCTCAACGACTACAGTTTCGCTTTCAACTTAAACATCGCCAAATAAACTCTCATATTGAAAAGAAATCCATCATCACTCCGCCTGGCTCCATCCTTCTAATATGGATTTTTTCAACAAGCAACGATCCCCAATCTTCTGTACAATTGGTCTCTCACTACGTTAACAACTTGGTAAGACCCCCCCTCCTTAATTCTGATTCACCTTTTAACCGTTTTATATTTTATTTAGTATTCACACTTTTATGCTTTATATTATTTAATTTTTAATCTTTTAATTTTAATTTAATATATATTGTAACCATTGTCGCACGTTCATTTTAATATAGTTTGTTTTTGTTTATCATACTTATTTATTTCTATTTGATTTTAAACATTTTAGAATTGATAATGGAAATTGAACTTTTCCGAAACGTCTGTAATTAAACATGTACCATCTTTTCGTCCTCCTATTCCTCGTGTGTGTGTATATATATATATATATATATATATATATATATATATATATATATATATATATATATATATACAGGGTGGGCGGAAAGTAGCTCCCTAATTTAAATTACATATAAATTATGTATAAATTGTGATTGTATTGTTATATTGTTATGGTGTTCTCTAAAGTGGTGCAATTATAACGGTAATCTTTTTTTCTCTAAAGTGTTCTCTTTGTGTTCTCTAAAGTGGTACAATTGTAACGTTCATTTTTTTTTTTTCATTTCAGATTGAAGGGTAACATGGCTGAGCGTTTAACACTGCAGGAGCGTGCCCAGTTGGCGGCACGGTACGAAGTTTGGCAATCTGTCGTTCGAGTTCAAAGATGGTGGCGGGCCATTCACGGACCACGTGCCCAAGTGGACCCGAAAACAATCAAGAACTGCCACTCGAAGCTCATGACCACGGGGTCTGTGGCAGATGTTCGAAGATGTGGTCGCCCTTCGACATCCAGGGCCCAGGAGACGGTGCAGGCAGTTCAGGAAATGTTCGCACGGAGTCCACGAAAGTCAACTCGCCAGGCAGCTCGGGAAAGTGGACTTTCCCGCTACTCAGTGCGAACTTTGCTGAAGAAGGAGCTGAACTGGCGTGTGTGGAAGCCGCATTACTGCCAATCTCTCTCGGACGAGGACTGCGACATTCGCATGGAGTTCGGGGAAGTCATGCTGGCTTGGCATGAAGACTGGCCCCATCTCTTCCGCAACATCCTCTGGAGCGACGAGGCGGTGTTCCACGTCGGAGGCTTTGTCAACCGCCACAATTGCCACTACTGGGCAGGAGAGGATCCCATGGTTACCGCTGAAAAACGGCAGAATCGGTTCAGTGTAACGGTGTGGTGTGGTATGACCTCAGATCAGGTTGTAGGCCCGTTCCTTCTGCGCAACACCATGAATGCTGAGCGGTACCTTGCTATGTTGCGAAACGAGGTCTGGCCGGTTGTCAGCAAATGGGAGAACATCGACGATCTGATATTTATGCAAGATGGCGCCCCTCCGCACTTCGCTCTTGTTGTCCGTGAGTGGCTGGATGCCCACTTCCCTGGCGTTGGATGGGTCGTCGTGGTCCACATCAATGCCAGCCAGGAGCCCCGACTTGACACCGTGCGACTTCTTTCTTTGGGGTGGGTAAAGGAAGAAGTCTACCGCACCAAACCGAGGACATTGGAAGAACTGGAGGACTGAATTCGGGAAGTCATGTCCTCCATCCCGCCGGAGTTCCTGCTAAAGTCAGTGGACGCCATTCCTGGGCGGCCTCCAGAAGCTGGTGAAAGAGTTGGAGCCCCACATTGATTTTAGAGAAAACTACCAGTATGCCTACCTTTTCATATTATTTATTCTGAAATAAATGGATAATATACGTATTTTTTTACCAATCCAAAATAGGGAGCTACTTTCCGCCCACCCTGTATATAACTCAATTTATTCATATAGCAGAAAGCATAAAAGAAACTTTTAAGTGCTTATTTTTTCAACTGCGACCCTAATCAAAACTTAAAATAAAATAAGGGGAAAAAATCGTAAAGTTTTATTGAAATGATAAGAAAGTTTAGTTCTCATTATCAACAACTTTTTCCAACATTAAGATTTGTTCTTTTTCCTCTTATTTTATTTCGGTTTCTATTCACATTTATTTGTACGTTTATTTTTTATCAGCTTAAGTTATTCGTTTAGTTGTTAATATTTGCTTGAGTTAATTTTAATATGTCGTTACACGTATTTTGCATATTTGTTTTCATTTGTTAAAATTTTCAATTATTTTCTTCTGACAGACAGTTGCGAGCAATTTTTACGTGCCAAATTTGGAGGGAAATAAAAATTAAACGGTTATATAAATACTGTATAACTGCCAGACCCGGATCTAAGGATGGGCTATGTGGGCTGCAGCCACGGGCCCCACATTTGAGGGGGGCCCCAAAATTTTCTACATTATTTATTTTAATTTTAGGTTTTTACATTTATTATTACAGTCACTGACAATTCTCTATGTTGAACATGCTCTGGCCAAAGAAGTCGATTTTCGAAATATTATTAATGAATTTGCACAAAAAAAGTTTCGTCGGTTCAATCGGTTGCCAGCTCATAATCAGTAGGTAGGTGTGTATAAAATTATAATTCGGAAAATATAATATGTAAAAATAAAGTAAATATTTGTAAAGTAATATGTTTGTTCTGAAAACTAAATAAATAAAGTAAAGTAATATGTTTGTTCTGAAAACCTTTAATTTTCCTCGTAAACAAAGCTTATAATCCTTATATAATAAAAATTGTAGCCAAGGGGGGCCCCAAAAAAAAATTAGCCACGGGCCCCCATTCTTCTAGATCCGGGCCTGATAACTGCGAACAACTTCTAGAAAAATTGTAGAATGTAAATGCATTCATTTTCTTTTGTAAACATTACGAACGAAACCTACTCTACAGAATCATTAATTGCGTTACCTATTAGGCTATTTCGCGCGAAATTTATTACGTTTAAGAAAAGTTGGATCACCTGAAGATCCGTCGCCCTAGCCTTATTTAGTTAGCTTTATAAAGCTAACTAACGAAAATATCACGACCTAACCTAACCAGTCGTCAAGGGCGTACAGTTGACCTACGTAAGATTGGTTAAGTTAGGTCGTGATATTTTCGTTAGTTAGTCTTATAAAGCTAACTAAAAAAGGCTGTGGTGACGGATCTTCAGGTGATCCGAAAAGTTCACTTGGATTAAGGGAGTTACGTTTAATTTCTCTTTAGAAAAATTTAAAAAATTTAAAAATATAAGGAAAATCCTTCGTCTTTTTAAATAATTAATTCTTAGTATCTGGTTCCACTGCAGTAAGAGTGGAAGATACATTTAATTTGAAACTATTCAAAGCCCTATTACATTTTTTACGCCGGAAGGAGGGGCCACGGGCGAACGGCCGCAAAAGCACTTGTCCCCCAGCAATAGAAGAAGAAGAGAGAACCTTATTTTACCGCTATGTTTATCTTTTTTATTGAAACTTTTCCATTGTTCAGACGAAACGTTGCGTGACATATACTATTAATAAATGTAAACAAATATAGAAATTAAACGTAAGGATTGAATGTATTAGAACCATATGTTATAACTCTCATGAATACGACAAAGGGCGGCCGGAAACGTTACGCTCATTCCTGATAAACTTATTTCTTAGCAAAACAAATAAATGATTTATGATTCCTTTTAAACAAATACAAGATTTTTAAAATTTCTTTACAACTATAAAACGTAAACTTAAATTGAGTAAAATAGAATAAATTACACGGTATTTAAATACGATTGCTAATAATAAATAATAAAACGATATATTAATTTCTAAACAATTATTGTGAATACGTTTTTGATAAATAATTGTTATTTACAGTATTTACAAGTTACGTATAAAAATGCGAAAACAAAAGTTTGAAATGACGAAACCAATAATGAATTCAGATTTCTCAACGGTGACATTTATCCCTTCATTCAGAATACGCGTTGACGGCGCTAATAAATAGATAGAAAGGAGAATGACAAATGCTCTTTTTAAAATTAGTTTTCTCTTTATAAGCAATCTCTTTTATTAAATAAATTACAAATCGTAGTCATAACTCTCTCTCTCTTTCTTTCTCTTTCTCTCTCTCTCTCTTTCTTTCTCTTTCTCTCTCTCTCTCTTTCTTTCTCTCTCTTTCTTTCTCTCTCTTTCTCTCTCTCTCTCTTTCTCTCTCTCTCTCTTTCTCTCTCTCTCTTTCTTTCTCTCTCTCTCTTTCTCTCTCTCTCTTTCCCAACATGGGTTTAGACGGCATAGGTCGTGTCTCACCAACTTGCTCGAGTTTTTCCACGTCATGTTGAGTGAGTACGATAAGAGTAGGGCGATTGATATACTTTATCTCGACTTTCAGAAAGCCTTTGATAAGGTACCTCACCGCCGGCTAATGGCGAAAGTGCGCGCGCTGGGTATCGGTGGGGAAATAGGTAGGTGGATTGAAAACTGGCTGAGGAATAGGCGGCAGGGTGGTAATTAAAGGGGCTAGTTCGGGTTGGGCCTCGGTCACTAGTGGGGTTCCTCAGGGTTCCGTTTTGGGGCCACTGTTGTTACCATTTACATAAATGATATCGACGGTGGCATCGTCAGTCGGATCGCCAAATTCGCTGATGACACCAAGCTTGGGGCCAATGTTGGGACGCCGAAGCGATCGAGGAACTGCGTGCGGACCTAGGTAGGATAGGAGAGTGGTCCGAAAAATGGCAAATGCCGTTTAACTTGGGTAAATGCAAAGTGATGCACATTGGCTACGCCAATCCCAAGTCGGACTATACTCGATGTTGGGCAGTAATATCGAGGTGACTGATTTAGAAAAGGACTTGGGTGTGCTAATTAGCAGCGACCTTAAGTTTACGAAACAGTGTGTAGAGGTGGAAAAGAAAGCCCAGAAACTATTGGGTTATATCAGGAGGCAATTTCAGTTTCGGAACAAGGAGATTGTGCTCTCACTGTACAATTCCCTTGTTCGGCCGTACCTGGAGTATGCTGTGCAGTTCTGGTCGCCCACCCTCAGGAAAGATATTGAGAGCTGGAGCGAGTGCAGGCGAGGGCCACAAAGTTAATCCCTTCGGTTAGGCATATGGGCTACAATCGACGGTTACGCGCCCTGAACTTGTTTCTCTTGAAACTCGGAGGCTGCGCGGTCAACTGATCGAGGTTTTCAAGCTCTTACGAGGGTTCAACGATGTCGATTTTAGAAGTATGTTTTAAATGATAACCCAACTCGCAACAATGGTTGGAAGTTGGATTTGAAACGGTTTAGGACTAGTGTGTGTGGGAATTACTTTACGTATAAGATCTGTGACACATGGAACAGGTTACCTTCGGAA
>JAJOZX010000310.1:1605000-1630000 GCA_023014485.1 Bathynomus jamesi | reverse complement strand
GGATTGGCGTAGCAATGTGCATCACTTTGCATTTACCCAAGTATAAACGGCATTTGCCATTTTTCGGACCACTCTCCTATCCTAACCTAGGTCCGCACGCAGTTCCTCGATCACTTCGGGCGTCCCAACATTGGCCCCAAGCTTGGTGTCATCAGCGAATTTGGCGATCCGATGACGATGCCACCGTCTATATCATTATGTAAATGGTAAACAACAGTGGCCCCA
This sequence comes from Bathynomus jamesi, assembly GCA_023014485.1. Taxonomy (NCBI): domain Eukaryota; kingdom Metazoa; phylum Arthropoda; class Malacostraca; order Isopoda; family Cirolanidae; genus Bathynomus; species Bathynomus jamesi. Next base: position 1,629,775 of record JAJOZX010000310.1, on the reverse strand, counting down.
AAACGGAACCCTGAGGCAACCCACTAGTGACCGAGGCCCAACCGAACTAGCCCCTTTAATTACCACCCTCTGCCGCCTATTCCTCAGCCAGTTTTCAATCCACCTACCTATTTCCCCACCGATACCCAGCGCGCGCACTTTCGCCATTAGCGAAATGTCCTCATAGACTAAATTAGCGAATGTCCTCATAGACTAAATTTTCGAATTTTAAAAATTTTATAAACAGAAGCGTGCCCACTTTTTTGCTTTTCGCGATATTCCAAGCAAGCCGATTTTTCTGCCACTCAGTGTACTTCAATTTTTTGTACAGTATTTTTTTATAATAAATGTATTAAGCAGGTGTTGAAGATTTTTCAATGTCCTCATAGACTAAATTTTCGAATTTTAAAAATTTTATAAACAGAAGCGTGCACCACTTTTTGCTTTTCGCGATATTCCAAGCAAGCCGATTTTTCTGCCACTCAGTGTACTTCATAAGAGGAAGTTAAATTTCATTCACTGTAGCACTTTTTCTTCAAATTTTTATCACCACAACGGTTTCTTCACATTCATTTTCGCCAATCTTGCAGATTTTTTAGTATCAATAGCCAACAAAAATGGTCCTCAACAGTTACTTCAGTTTTAATTAATAGCATAAGCACGCATACGATTGCTACTGACCATTCACACATTCCCTCCTCTGGCATTTTCACTTTTTAACCACCATTTTACCCATTTAAACGTTTAAGTAACTATTGTTCATCACAAAACTACCACGATCAAAACCCTTATACTAAGTCAGTTACTATTATCACTCAATCTCCATCCTGCAGAGCTGACCATCATAAAAAAAAGTTTTCCATAGTTAAAAATTTTAAGGGTATATCGTACACACACAACTCGCGAATCGTCGCACATCCGCTTCTTCGCGTACTCATTTTTTCCTACCTTTTTAAAATTTTGGATGCTCATCGCACATCTGGAGTACTATAAAGATGAGCCAAACCATGTTTGGAGAGAGAGAGAGAGAGAGAGAAGAGAGAGAGAGAGAGGAGAGAGAAGAAGAGAGAAGAGAGAGACGAAGAGAGAGAGAGAGAGAGAGAGAGAGAGAGAGAGAGAGAGAGAGAGAGAGAGAGAGAGAGAGAGATGAGAGAGAGAGGCGAGAGAGAGAGAGAGAGAGAGAGAGAAGAGAGAGGAGAGAGAGAGAGAGAGAGAGAGTTACAAGGAGTTACAAGGAAAAGAAGTACCTCAAAAGGCCTTGCGGCCCATACCGAGGAGGTACCAATGGCAACGGGTGCCAGGGAAAATTTTGTCTTTCAAACTATGCTAGCAGTAGTAGAAAACTGGATAGAAAAGTAGAAGGCTCTCTCCCCACCCTCCGCTCCCTCCCTGCCAGAGGCAGGTACGGAAAAAAGGTTGAAGAAAATACCTTGACCCTGGAAAAGTAGCCAAGGAAATTTTACAGGAAAGTGGAGAATATATAAATAGCTCTATATTTAGCTTGCTCACAGAGACACCGAGCAAGCGAACTCCTGCAGAGTTTTCTGAGGTTTTAATCTTAAACTATGAGTGGTTCTGTACTTTGTCTAGCCTATTTTTAAACAGATTTACACTTTGACTGGAAACATCCTCTGAGGGAAGTGGTTCCAGATATCAACTATTTTACAGGAAAAGAAATTTCCGCAGACTGAGGTCCTAAATGTCTTTACACACTCAAATAGTGTGCAAGATTTCGTCTAACCTTTTCTTGAACTGATCCACAGAGGAACTGTTCACAACTTCCGAAGGTAACCTGTTCCATGTGTCACAGATCTTATACGTAACGTAATTCCCACACACACTAGTCCTAAACCGTTTCAAATCCAACTTCCAAACCATTGTTGCGAGTTGGGTTATCATTTAAACTAAACATACTTCTAAAATCGACATCGTTGAACCCTCGTAAGAGCTTGAAAACCTCGATCAGTTGACCGCGCAGCCTCCGAGTTTCAAGCGAAAACAAGTTCAGGGCGCGTAACCGTCGATTGTAGCCCATATGCCTAACGGAAGGGATCAACTTTGTGGCCCTCGCCTGCACTCGCTCCAGCCTCTCAATATCTTTCCTGAGGGTGGGCGACCAGAACTGCACAGCATACTCCAGGTACGGCCGAACAAGGGAATTGTACAGTGAGAGCACAATCTCCTTGTTCCGAAACTGAAATTGCCTCCTGATATAACCCAATAGTTTCTGGGCTTTCTTTCCATCTCTACACACTGTTTCGTAAACTTAAGGTCGCTGCTAATTAGCACACCCAAGTCCTTTTCTAAATCAGTCACCTCGATATTACTGCCCAACATCGAGTAGTCCGACTTGGGATTGGCGTAGCCAATGTGCATCACTTTGCATTTACCCAAGTTAAACGGCATTTGCCATTTTTCGGACCACTCTCCTATCCTACTAGGTCCGCACGCAGTTCCTCGATCGCTTCGGGCGTCCCAACATTGGCCCCAAGCTTGGTGTCATCAGCGAATTTGGCGATCCGACTGACGATGCCACCGTCGATATCATTTATGTAAATGGTAAACAACAGTGGCCCCAAAACGGAACCCTGAGGAACCCCACTAGTGACCGAGGCCCAACCCGAACTAGCCCCTTTAATTACCACCTCTGCCGCCTATTCCTTAGCCAGTTTTCAATCCACCTACCTATTTCCCCACCGATACCCAGCGCGCGCACTTTCGCCATTAGCCGGCGGTGAGGTACCTTATCAAAGGCTTTCTGAAAGTCGAGATAAAGTATATCAATCGCCCTACTCTTATCGTACTCACTCAACATGACGTGGAAAAACTCGAGCAAGTTGGTGAGACACGACCTATGCCGTCTAAACCCATGTTGGGAGTCCCCAAGCAGCTTGTAGGAATCCAAATGGTCAACGATTCTATCAGCTATTATCCTTTCTAATAATTTACCTACAACTGAAGTGAGACTAATAGGACGATAGTTCCCTGGACTTTCGTGATCCCCTTTCTTAAAGATAGGGGTCACGTTGGCCTCTCTCCAGTCACCAGGCACCTGGCCCATCTCCAACGATTTGTTGAAGACTGTAGCCAGGTGGGGAGCCACCTGGTCGCGCACTTCTCGCAAAACACTGGGGAGAAACTGGTCTGGCCCAGGAGCCTTAAACGCGCTCAGTTTGTCTATTCTATGAGCAACGACTGTCGCGGTACATCTAACACTATCCAGGTCAGCACCTTCGTGCCTCACAGCTGGCTCGGGGATGACGCGGGTATCCTCCCTGGTGAACACTCCCGCAAAGTACTCATTAAGCACCTTAGCGATGTCCGCGTCGGAGGTCGCGCAGAACGCGCTTCCGTCCTTTAAAGGACCTATCATGCTTCTAATAGGCTTTCTACTATTAACATAACTGAAGAACTCCTTAGGGTTCCTCTTGCAGAGGCTTGCCACCCGTAGTTCTTCGTTACGTTTCGCTAGCCTAACCTTCGCCTTCACTTCCCTACACAGGCGGACATACGCTTCAGTGTTCTCGTGGGAACGATTGGCCTTCGCCCTCCTATACACTACTTTCCTATTTCGGATAGCCGAAGCGATGCCACGATTGAACCACTTAGGCTGCGTTGAAGCAGGGGTGACCAGTTTTGAGGGTATGGCAGCAGACTGCAGCACCATAAACTCATCCCGGAATGCACTCCACACTCCCTCAACATCGCCGCCAACCTCTAACCCCATCTCTGCTACGCTATCCCTGAGGCTAACAAAGTTCGCCCGCCGGAGATCGAGCTTACTGCCTCTCGAGTTACTACGCTTCACCCGAGGGACGCACACACGGAACCTAATAATACCGTGATCACTCCCGCCCAACGATTCGTCAACGGTGAGGCCAGTGACGAGGTTGTCTTCGGTCGTGAATACTAAGTCTAGAACGCTTTCGCCTCGTGTAGGCTCGTTGACCCACTGAGTGAGGAAGTTCTCATCAGCAAAGTCAACTAGCCTCCTCCCTTCAGCATCGGCAGTCCTGTTTTCCCACTTTATGCCGCGACAGTTGAAGTCTCCTAAAACTACACACACCCTATCCCCTAGCAGGCTACTGAGTTCGGTGTACAGGGCTGTATCCTCCTCGAGGAGGAGATGCGGAGGTCTGTACACCAAGATTAACCTATAGTTCGTCCCTCCCACGTTCAGATCGACGCCAAGCAGCTCCCGTTCCGACCGGAACTGGCAGTCAACCGGACTCAACGTGTCTCTGACGTATATTAGTACCCCACCCTCCCCACGGGTGCGAGAGAGAGAGAGAGAGAGAGAGAGAGAGGAGAGAGAGAGACGAGAGAGAGAGAGAGAGAGAGAGAGAGAGAGGAGAGAGAGAGAGAGAGAGTTACAAGTAGTTACAAGGAAAAGAAGTACCTCAAAAGGCCTTGCAGCCCATACCGAGGAGGTACCAATGGCAACAGTGCCAGGGAAAATTTTCTACACCTCAAATAGTGTGCAAGATTTGGTCTAACCTTTTCTTGAAATGATCCACAGAGGAACTGTTCACAACTTCTTAAGGTAACCTGTTCCAAGTGTCACAGATCTTATATAGGTAAAGTAATTCCCACACACACTAGTCCTAAACCATTTCAAATCCAACTTCCAACCATTGTTGCGAGTTGGGTTATCATTTTGACTAAGCATGCTTCTAAAATCGACATCTTTGAACCCACATCACGTAAGCATCGATTGTAGCCCATAAGCCTAACGGAAGGGATTAACTTTGTGGCATTCTTCAGCCGGTTTTCAATCCACCTACCAACTTCCCCACCAATACCCAGCGCATGCACTTTGGCCATTAGCTGGCGGTGAGGTACCTTATCAAAGGCTCTCTCATCAATCGCCCTACTCTTATCATACTCACTCAACATGACGTGGAAAAACTTGAGCAAGTTGGTGAGACACAACCTATGCCATCTAAACCCATGTTGGAGTCCCCAAGTAGCTTGTAGGAATCCAAATGGTCAACAATCCTACCCGCTGTTATCCCTTCTAATTATTTACCTACAACTGAAGTGAAATGATGTTATTTATAGAGGTTCCAAAGCCCCTCTTCCCACGCACGCAGTAGGGTCCTAATAGTAAGAATAGAGAAAAAGACTCAATACTAAAAGTTTTTTTTTTTTTTTTTTTGCAGTCAGAGGAGAGCATCCTTAACCTAAGCTAAAAGGACAGAGAACCTAAAGCAATTGGCAGCCAATTTCTCTAGAATCCCACGACTCGGGACTGGAGGGCTGTCACACCCCAAGTATACCTGCGTGCGGAGTTAAAAGGAGTTACAAGGAAAAGAAGTACCTCAAAAGGCCTTGCGGCCCATACCGAGGAGGTACCAATGGCAACGGGTGCCATGGAAAATTTTGTAAAAGTTTATTTTTCTTTCAACTATCCTAGCAGTAGTAGAAAACTGGATACAAAAGTAGAAGGCTCTCTCCCCACCATCCGCTCCCTCCCTGCCAGAGGCAGGTACGGAAAAAGGTTGAAGAAAATACCTTGACCCTGGAAAAGTAGCCAAGGAAATTTTACAGGAAAGTGGAGAATATATAAATAGCTCTATATTTAGTTTGCTCACATGAGAGTATTCAGTACTTTGTCTAGCCTATTTTTAAACACATTTACACTTTGACTGGAAACAACCTCTGAGGGAAGTTGGTTCCAGATATTAACTATTTTATAGGAAAAGAAATTTCTGCAGACTGAGGTCCTAAATGTCTTTACACACTCAAATAGTGTGCAAGATTTCATCTACCCTTTTCTTGAACTGATCCACAGAGGAACTGTTCACAACTTCTGAAGGTAACCTGTTCCATGTGTCACAGATCTTATACGTAAAGTAATTCCCACACACACTAGTCCTAAACCGTTTCAAATCCAACTTCCAACCATTGTTGCGAGTTGGGTTATCATTTAAACTAAACATACTTCTAAAATTGACATCATTGAACCCATGTAAGAGCTTGAAAACCTCGATCAGTTGACCGTGCAGCCTCCGAGTTTCAAGCGAAAACAAGTTCAGGGCGCGTAACCATCGATTGTAGCCCATATGCCTAACGGAAGGGATTAACTTTGTGGCCCTCGCCTGCACTCGCTCCAGCCTCTCAATATCTTTCCTGAGGGTGGGTGACCAGAACTGCACAGCATACTCCAGGTGTGGCCGAACAAGGGAATTGTACAGTGAGAGCACAATCTCCTTGTTCCGAAACTGAAATTGCCTCCTGATATAACCCAATAGTTTCTGGGCTTTCTTTTCCACCTCTACACACTGTTTCGTAAACTTAAGATCGCTGCTAATTAGCACACCCAAGTCCTTTTCTAAATCAGTCACCTCGATATTACTACCCAACATCGAGTAGTCCAACTTGGGATTGGCGTAGCCAATGTGCATCACTTTGCATTTACCCAAGTTAAATGGCATTTGCCATTTTTCGAACCACTGTCCTATCCTACCTAGGTCCACACTCAGTTCCTCAATCGCTTCGGGCATCCCAACATTGGCCCCAAGCTTGGTGTCATCAGCGAATTTGGCGATCCGACTGACGATGCCACCATCGATATCATTTATGTAAATGATAAATAACAGCGGCCCCAAAACGGAACCCTGAGGAACACCACGAGAGAGAGAGAGAGAGAGAGAGAAGAGAGAGAGAGAGAGAGAGAAAGAGAGAGAGAGAGAGAGAGAGAGAGAGAGAGAGAGAGAGAGAGAGAGAGAGAGAGTGTGTGTTTCAGGAGGAAAGGTCAATACTGTACTTCAGGAGGTGATAGTATCGGTCATTGTGAGGAAAAAAGTTCATATGAACATGTGTCTAATTCTGAATGGTTATGGAGATAGAGCTGTCTGAATCTACAAATACAAAAGCATTGTTAATGGTAAGCAGGAAAGAGAAACCAATTACTGTTTCTAACATATAATGTTTAAACATTGACATTTTGAATGGTACCAGATAGAGAAATGACAAATTTGTTACAGTTTACAATACGTTTTCAAAAATCCCACCGTCAACCTCAATGCACTTTGCAACTCATGTGCGAAAATCGCATGTTGTTCGTCTGAGTTGCTCTTGATGTTCCTTTATGCGGGCAGCAGCATCCAAAATGCACGCAAGCAATTTGTCTTGTGTGTCCACCTTTCAATTGTAAACTTGACTTTTCATCCACCTCCACAAACAATAATCTAACGGAGAGAGGTCTGGAGATCTTGGTGGCCATTGAATGGGACCACCACGGGGTGAGGAAGAGATGCGCATGCATCAGATTCAAACAGCTCTATCTCCATAACCATTCAGAATTAGACACATGTTCATATGAACTTTTTTTTTCACAATGACTGATACTATCACCTCCTGAAACACCCTATATATATATATATATATTATATACTTGGTGGTGTAGTGGTTAGCATCGCTGACTATGAATCCATCGGCCTCAGGTTCGAGACCTGATGGCAGCTGTGCGCAGCAAAACCCAGCTGTTCATCTTTCCACACAATAAAGAAAGTGGTTGGTAGATAAATGGGTACCCTAGGTGGCCTAGTGGTTAAGACGCTGGGCTGCTGATGGGGTGTGGTTCAGATTCCATGTTAAACTGTAGGTCTAAGGTGGAGTGAAAAGCTTGACCTTTGTCAAAATGAAGTTTGGGTGGAAGCTAACCAAAGGTCACACACATACATATTATATACAGTCGGCCCTCCATATCCACGGGTTCCGCATCCGTGGATTCAACCAACCGCGGATCGAAAATATTTGAAAAAAAAAATTCCAGAAAGTTCCAAAAGCAAAACTTGAATTTGCCGCACGCCGAGCACTACGCTGAATCCACGCGAATGAAGTGATGTGTAGGCATACCCTGCTGTAGCCTCCCGCCATTTCACAGATCCTCAGTCTCTCTCCAGCACTCGTTGTTTGAGCATTGTTTGCCTATATTTTCTATATGTACTTGTATTTTAAATATTCTGTTTTATTCTATGTATTTCTCTTTCAGGTCATTAAACGAAAGCAATCTGTAAGTGTTGAAAGAAAGAAAATGTTATGTTGTTGCTGACATGTACTATGTAGTTAGGCCTACAATGGTTGCATCTGTACTGAACATGTACAGACTTTTTTTTCTTGTCATTATTCCCTAAACAATACAGTATAAAACAACTATTTACATACCTAGCATTTACATTGTATTAGGTATTATAAGTAATCTAGATATGATTTAAAGTATACAGGAGGATGTGCGTAGGTTATATGCAAATACTACGCCATTTTATATAAGGGACTTGAGCATCCGCGGGGGTCCTGGAACCAATCCCCTGCGGATACCGAGGGACGACTGTATATATATATTATTTAAATACACAGAGACTGTGCATTAGAGTGTCCCAATTTTTTTTGTTCCTGAAGTTTGTCATGCACACCCCCTAATTTCTTCCACTCGTGAAAACATGCCAGCAAGATGAATTTCATTCGTGTTCTTTAATTTTAAGGGTCCCCTCAAACCATGTGTTACTATTGCTGAATGGCTACTCTCTACCTTATACTAATTGTAGCATATTTCTTTTCAGATTATGGATACAAGAAAGCAGGAGACTGTGTGGTTGGTGGGGGTATTGCGAAATGAACCCCTGGAAACGCTGTGTCAACTCCCGACAGTGTGAGATGTTCTTCGACGTCTGTTGTTCTTCACTCGGAAGAAAAAAACGTCCACGGCGGAAGCTGATGAGGTTATGGCGGTGTGGGCTCGGCATCTATTCCGACCTCCCACAAGCCCAAGTGCGTCGAGAGGATCAAGGCCCTCTCCACGGACTACGAGAAGGTTGCCAGAAACCGAAACCGTGGGGGAGAGAAGCAACTGGAGCGGAAAAAGGGATTCCAAGCCAACCTGAATACACTGTTCGAAACAGCTCATGCCAACGCCATGAAATTCATCAAAGTCCCCGAAGATCGAGACTTTCTGAATGACCAGCGAACCGTGCGGAAGATGTACATCGGAGGAGAGGACCTGGAGTTTGCTCGCAGGGCAGCGGAGCGGGAGAAACGCCGATCAGCTGAAGAGAAGAGGAAGAAAAGCCGCGAAGAGATGGACTCACTGCAAGCAAAAGGAACGGTGAAAAGTGGGTCTTCTTCTTCTTCGGAGTCCATGGCTGAAGCATCCAATGATGATGTCCAATATTCCTCTCCTGGTCCTTCGGCTCCTCGATCCGCTCCCAAGGACGGCCAAGTGTCGGCAAGGAGGATCATCCAATATCCCAATTTTGCTGCAGCCCTGGATCGAACTGGAACCTCAGTACGCCAATCGATGCACATTGTGGCTCCAGCACTCGCTGCCGTGGGAGTTGAGTTATCCTCGGTCACCTTGTCCAAATCAAGTCTTCACCGTTCACGGCAGAAGTCCAGGAAGAACTTGGCAGCCGGAATCAAGACCAAGTTCAATCCTGATACGCCGCTTGTCGTCCACTTTGATGGCAAACTCCTCCCTGATTCGGATGGAGGGAAATCGGATCGCATACCAGTGCTGGTCAGCGGGAAGAATCTTGAGTTGTTGGCGATCCCAAAAATCCCTGACAGCACGGGACAGCGGATGGCTGGAGCTGTTCTGAAGGTGCTGGATGATTGGCCGCAAGTTCAACCATGGATTGCCGGTCTCTGCTTCGACACAACAGCGGCGAATACTGGTATCCACAGCGGCGTTTGTACGATTATCCAGGACCAATTGGACCGCCGCGTTCTTTTCCTGGCTTGCAGACACCACATGATGGAATTGGTATCACCTCAGTCTTTGACCTGTTCTTCAGGTCTTCTGGCCCCGAAATTGCGCTGTTCGCTCGCTTCAAATCCCAATGGGAGTTCATCGACCAGAAGCAGGTTTCTCCGTTCAACGGTGATGGCCCAAGCGACATCCTTTCGGAATGGGTGGCGTTAAAAAAGAGCAGATTGTCCACTTCATTGAAGACCAGCTTGAAGTTGGCCACCCAAGAGACGATTACCGGGAGTTCCTGATCCTCGCTCTGGTCTTCCTCGATGGTCATGGCAAACGAGATCTCCGGTACAATCGTCCTGGAGCATACCACCGGGCCAGGTGGATGGCCAAAGGCATTTACTGTCTTAAGATGTTCATCTTCCGAAGCCAATTCCACCTGACTGCTCACGAGGTCCGGTCACTACGCAGGATAAACGTCTTTGCTGTCACCATCTACCTCCAGAGGTGGTTCGAGGCTCCATTGACGGCGGACGCGCCCGTCAATGACCTGGAGCTGTTGGAGGACCTAGAGCGGTACAAGGCGGTGGATCATGATGTAGGTACCGCCGCATTGACGAAATTCCGGGGCCACCTCTGGTACCTAAGCGAAGATTTAGCCAGCCTCGCTATGTTCTCCTCCAAAACCACCGATGCAGAGAAGATGGCCATGCTCCAAAACCTGCACAAGAAGACCGAAAACCCAAAAGATCTGCGTCGGCTGGAGGGAAAGAGTGTCTTGACCGTGAGACGGTCGGATTTGAGCACCTTGGTCAAGAAAAGGACTCAAAACCTTTTTCATTGCCTGAAGCTGCCAGTTCCAAAAACCCCCAAAGATCTTGAAGGATGTGCACCATCCTTGAAGTCTGTGAACGACGCGGCAGAACGGGTGGTGAAACTGGCAGATTTCAACGAGGGCCTGACAAAAAACGAGGAGGAACGGCAGCTCGTGTACCAAGTCGTCGAATACCACCGCCAGCAGTTCCCCTCAGCAGACAAAATATCCTCTGTCCCCCGAAATGAAATGTGCCATTAGGAAGAATTTCCATTTCCTTTAATTTAGTCATTAGAAAGAACTTACATTTCATTCTTCCATTCTAGAATGATTAATGCTGAGCATTTACGTTTGTTCATCTTCTTCTTCTTTCTCTTCGCCCATTCCCGCCTCTATGCTGGGTCGGCGTTTCTGACCAGCCTCCTCCACACAGCCCGTCCTGGGCTTCTTCCTCCGACAAACCCTTCTCCCTCAAATCGTCCCTCACCTTCTCCATCCACCTTCGCTTCGGTCTGCCTCTCTTTCTCCTGCCATGCACCTCCATATTCATCGTTCTCTTACCCACATAATCTTCGTCCCCTCTCATCATGTCCATACCATTTCAGTCTACCTTCTTGTATCTTCCTCGAGATTTCTCCAACCTTTGCTCTGCCCCTTATCCTTTCATTCCTTACTCTATCCAACCTTGTCACTCCGCACATCCATCTCAGCATTCTCATCTCCGTTACATCTAGTCTTTTCTCATAATCTTTCTTTATAGCCCAAGACTCAGCCCCGTACATCATAGCCGGTCTTACCACAGTCTTATACACCTTTCCCTTAACCCTTGCGCCTATTCTTCGGTCACACAACACCCCTGAAACTTTCTTCCAATTTTTCCAACCAGATTGCACTCTGTGTGTTATTTCTGTGTCCAGCTCACTGTCCTGGACAAATAAACAAGGTCAATGAGGGGACCCTTCCCCTCCTAATAGGCCAATGAAATTTCGCCCATTTTTTCCTTTCTTCAAGTGTAATTAATTAAAGGGGTGTGCGATTTGACTCTTGCAAATTTTTATTTTCACATGTGAGGCTGGGACACCCTACTGTGCATGGAACAAGGAACTCTTCTGAGAAAATTAAATCCACTATAGTCTGAATAAATAATGGTAAAAGTTTTCTTTTTCATGATGTTAGTTCAACGTGGGCAATGGGTCACTTGCGAGGAGGCCCCAAAGCTGGATCCTATCTGCTTTGAACTCGGAACCATTCTGAGTTCAATCCCACATATATATGTGAAAAAAAAGTAACTAAATTTACAAAAAAAGGAAATCCAGGTTTATATACTTTTGCTTTTTCCACAGTAAAACACTGGGCATACCTATATTTATACAAATTTAAAAACTATAAATGAGCTATATTAGAGAGAAAAAAAAAAATGCTACACTTACTTGAGGAGTAAATAATTGAAGACATGATATTTTTCCATATATCGTAAGTTCCTTTAATGGCTTCAAACCTTCAGGAGTTACCAAATGAAGCTCAACTCTATTATGTCTGGCAATTACAAGATTTAAATCAGTTGCAGAGGTCAGATGTCCTGAAAAATTAAACAGCATTATTTATCTATGAAGAATAGATGCAAGAGTAAGGGTGGAATGAATGATATTTCTGAGAGAGAGATAGTTCCACAAATGAGAGAGAGAGAGAGAGAGAGAGATTGTAAAATATGTGTAATCTTTTAGCCAATACCTAATAACTCACTACACACTACAGTCATAGTTTATAAATAGCCTCATGATTAATTTGGCTTAAAAAGAGGCTATTTAAAAAAATGGAATCACAAAATATCACTCGAGTCTGTTTATCTGACTGGCCCAGATGGTTTTGTGGGTTTCAAAGTTCTCTAAGCAGTACTAGGAAGCTAGAAATAAGGCAACTAAAATGTTAGGTATTATTAAGAAGAATATTAGTTACAAAATTAAGGAAGTCCTCTGTAGTGTATATAATTATTATGTTAAGTCTCACTTAGAATACTGCATTCAAGCAGAATCCACTGACCATATGCATGATATAGATATGCTTGAAGATGTGAAACATAGGGCAACCAACTTGATCCCTAGCTTAAGAAAGTTGAATACAGTGAAAGATTAAAAGAATTGAGCATGTTTAGTTTTGAGAGAGTTTGAGAGGAGATATGATACATATTGACAGGACTCAAGAGCATAATATGAAAATTATAAAAAGACTTTTTTAGTCATACAATAGTGAAATTTTGGAATGACTGATGTGGAACGAATTTTTGAATTTGATTGATATGATGTGGTAAACAATATTGTACCTCCTTAGATGGTTTTAAGAAACATTTAGAAGCTTTTATGAATGACAGAATTTGTAAATTGTGTAAATAGTGTATATTTTAGCTTAAATAAGTACTGTCAGCTACTTCAGTAACTTTGTAAACAGCCAAATAATAATTAACCAATTAAAATTGATTTTTTTCAAAATCCTACAATAAAATAGAGCTTTAGACTGCTGATCTTATTTGGATAACCTTGATAGTCCTAAGTGGCTTCATGCTGTCCAAATGTAATGTAATGTAATCCTTATAAATATGATGCAAGGCAGATACTGAAGTGTGGAGTAATACAGGATATAGGGCAAAGTGGGAAAAATTGCGAGTGGTAATGATGCAAAATAAGGGGCAGGTAAAATGTTTTCCTTCTAAACAGATTCACTAATACCAAAACTTCACTAATTCCTCATATTGATACCAGTACAGTAACTAAGCACAGTAAATACAATATAACTAATTATTTTCTTCCAAGATGAATTTTTGCAATGACCTAGAATACAATAAAAACAAACTAGCCCATAATTGCCTTTATTACTCAAATGTTGACATGCAAATTGATGTTTCACGTAAAACCTTGTAAAAATAAAAACTTTATCTTTGTTTGATGAAAGAAAACTAATAGCTATTATATATTCTCCATAACAATTTTAGGGAAGACTCGTAAGCTAATGTTTAGTATTAGTAATCAAAGTCAAATATTCTGCAACAAGAATATGTATGGCCCTACAGTGCACATCACTCCATCAAACCCATGATGACTTTATTTAAGAGTAATTTTGTCAGATTTTATTTAAAATGTTTGAAATCTTTTTCTTTTTTAGCTGGCCTGCCCTGGTGCTTGGGAATATTAGGTACTATTTCACAGATCAAAATGAATTACAAAATTTTGTTCTATGATAATCTTGTTTCATTACTCTGATTAATGTTAAAGTGGGGGTATTGGCAAACTATCAGCCAAATTTGGTCAATGCCACAGCACTGGTGAAATGACTGATACCACCAATGCTGATGCATTGGCGCATTGCTACTTCTAAAGCAAATCTACAGTTTACCCATCCCATAACTCCAACCAATTTATCCATTCCATACCCTGCATTTATCATAAAGTAATACTAACGCATTTTATGCTTTGCCATTACAAGAAGTTTGACAGAACCACACTGGAAACTTCACACTTTCTGAAGGACCAATTTGCTGCAAATGATTCTTATTTCATCACATAAGAGAAGGCCCACCAAATTCTTTAGCAGTAAGGTTCAAGCTAAGGGGTCTGCCATAAATGTATGTATGAAATGCACAAAGCAAACTAGTTCCATACAATTCATCATAAAAAATTCATGGAAAAACCCAAGATATTTCTTCTGCAACCATTCACTCCCAAGTGTAAGAATCAAGTGTAAAGCAATGACAATTTTTCTGAGTGGCATTGTGTACATTTATGAACAAATAAAAGGTAAGTAAGGAAATGGGAGCTCACTTTACTTTCATACATTGGAATGGTCATTAGTTAAATACGGTATTTGGAGAATTTCCAGAATCTTGATAGAATTCAGGAACAGAGTCTGTAATAGCTTAGTAACAGATTAGGTTAGATTTCAGGTGGATATCTCATTAAGCCTGATGAGCCAAGGCCCTATAAGCCTATCATATATTGTCTTATTCAGACCAAGAAATAGTCTAGGCCCTGAAGTTGTAAACCGAGTTGTACAATAAGCATTTAGGATCATCTGACTATGACTGTAGGGTTTGTTAAAAAGAATTTAGTATTTAAGGATAAAGCTGAAGCATGCAAAAATAACAACGAGTGCACAGGGGTATGAAGTCTTCAAATATTCCATGGTTTTGCAATAAGTGTTTAGATAGGGTTAAGGATATGCTTAGGGTAAGGCCTGATCAAGCTGTTAATGCAGCTCTTAAGACAATGGTCAGTCAACCCTAGTCACAAAACAAGTGACAGTGCAGCAGTAGGTATAGAAGTTAATATAAAATTAAGTTTGATACAGCATTAAATGTTGGCAACAGTAAGGTTAAGCCCAATGACAAGGATGTAGATCCAATAAAATAAGGTTTGATGTGTGGCACAAAGTCAAAGGTCAAGAGAGAGAGAGAGATAATTATGTGGTAGCAAATAGCAGTATATATAAAATATTTGGCAGTTTAGATGACATAAATTTGAATTTACCATGGCTAGGGGCTATCATAAGAAATAAGGAAAAGGAATTTTGAAACAAGGGAAGGAAATGAGCAGAAGAATATGTATTCCAGGAGGTAATATTGCCGATCTCAATGAGTAAGTGAAGTTGCCCGAAAAGCAACCTAAAATTATTGTGCATGTAGGTACAGGTAGGTCTTGTTATATGTGGTACCACTTCATGCAGAATTGCTATATAACACTAAATTATTTAGGGAACAAATTCATTTCACATACTATATAAACTGATATGTGCTTCACCCACAACCTCCACACTGCTCCACGTAAATGAACAAGTTTCAACATGTGCAAATGCTTGTTAACTCCCCCCTCCCATTTTTCGGAACCTGTTTGACCACTCTGCATTGCTTCAGATGCCCATTTGTATAGTGACTCCTGTTGTCTTCATATTTGCTCTCTTTTCTGTGTGTATTTTTTGGTGTTTATTCATCAAAGTGACTTTGAATAATGGCCCCTAAGCATGCAAATTCAAATGCAAAGGATAATTCAGCTTCTAGGAAGCAATGTAAAGCCAATCTCCTGTACCTAGTAAGCTGACTTCAGGCCCTTTCTTAGGCGAGTACAGCACAATATTAATTAGGATTAAATAGTATTAAATATTATTTTTTAAGTTATTTATTACGTTGAATTGATCCTATGAGTACAGTGGGCCCTTGTTGTTCATGAGGTTCTCTGTTCACAATTTTGCAAATTCGTGATAACCCATTTTACTACCATGTTTCAGTAAATTCGCAACTGACTCCGCAAATCTGTGATTTTGTCACATGGCATCTGCAATGCTGCCCACGCAGGTTGACACAGGGTCAGTCATGCTGTGTCTTTCACCAAGTGAATGTCAGTGTACTATATTTAGTGTGTTATAAAATATTATTGCTTTACATAATTGTTTATGTAATAATATTGCTTTATATTACATAGTAAAAAGCTTTATTTACATAAAATATCACTGTTTATGTAATATTACAGTAACGTTATTGGTTTTTATTAGTGTTTGATGCAAATCATTGTTTAATAATATGTATTGCTTTAGTATATTCTGCGCAGTGTTTTACAAAATTGTTCAGTATTATCTTTTTTATTTCAGGGTAATAATAATAATCATGACTACTAAAAGAAAATCTAGCAATGATGATAAGTCTAGTTCTAAAAGATCAAGAACATTTTCTGATTTACAAACAAAAGTTAAAGTTATTGAATGTAGTGAGGAAGGAGCATGTACCAGTGAAATTGCCCAGGAGTTTAACTTATTACTATTTTTATATTTATTTTATTAAAAAACTTTTTTGGCATTTTAAGGATATTTTACACTGCCATCCATGAACTTTTGGAACCAATTAGCCATTTTACATTGAAAATAGATCTTCTTGTTCACGATTTCGTAATTTGTGACATTTTTCTCAGTCCCAATTAATCATGAACAATGAGGGCCCACCGTATTATGATGCACATTTATTAATATTTGACTTTGTTTTTATAATTAAAATGACTTCTCATAATGTTTCCTGGGTGGCTATGTGCCACTCAGAGGAACATAATGTGCATTTATAATATGGGGCCTATGGGAAATAAGGATTCATTTTATGTGGAATTGTGCTATGCTCTGTTTTCCAGGAATGTAACCCGCACACAAATAAGAGACCTACCTGTATAAATGAGTATGATTAATAAGGATGAAGATGGTAAGTTAAAGTTAAAGAGAAATTCACAATAAATTAGATGAAGGTATGGAAAAATGATTGATAATTTAAAACTAGGCAGAGCAAGTGTTTTGTAGTAGGTACCATATTCTTCTCCAAGGGTTGGGGTTAGCATGACATTTTGAAGTAGGATTTTAGCCTTAAATGATAAAATTCAAAAGCTTTGTAGCAAAATGGGAGTGGATAATTTTAGTGATAAGAAGGATCTTTACCATAAAGATGGATTACAAGCAGAAAGCAGACTAATATATATATATATTATATATATGGCAGACTTTTGGTAGACAAATTGAGTGCTTTGTGGTTTTAAAAAATTACTTCAGATTAACAGGACAAAAATCATCAGGGTACCAGGCTCGGGGTCAAGTATTTACTTGTACTTGAAATTTCACAATTAGTCATACTTGTACTTGAAAAAAATCCAAGTATTTTAGATGCAATGTAAAACTTTTTTCCCACCCAATTTTAAATACTCAGCTGATGTAGTTTCACTAGTAGCCTATAGGGGCCACCTCCTGTGTGCCACATTGGTGTGAAAAAGCCTGCTCTTCAGTAACCTTCCAGAGACAATGGTGAGAGCTTTGAAATGGTTGTTTGTGAAGTGTAATGATCATACTTTCAAATGATTTTGATGTATAACTTTTCAACATAATCTTAGGTGATACTGTATAGTGTATACATTCTTTACTGATGAAGACATACCATGTTTATTGTTGATGTAACCATGAGCCATATAACTATGCAATACATGGGCCTTGTAAAGTGTTTTAATGTTTTTGTGTATTGCAATAAAATGATCAACAAAATATGGAATTAATTTTTTTATTAATTTCTTCTGCAAGAGTACTTGGTACCTGATCATTAATTACTTTGAATTACTTGACCAAATTTCCTATATCAAGTACTTGTACTTGTACTTGTACTTGTACTTGCAAATTCTAAAAGTACTTAAGACCAAGCCTGCAGGGTACAATCTAATATTAGCAATGGTTTTGGGGTTAATAATACAAATTATGAGATGGCATGATTAAAATAAGTTTTGTAGGAGTGTGCACAATTAGGAAGGATTTCCAAGAGCTCCCAAATCCCTGTCAGCCCTAGGAGGTCTCAGTAATTCCACTGGGCCTGAGCCTTCTTAGAAAGCCAGGCCACCAGAATTACTAAAAATATTTTTCTCCTTTTTTTAATCAATTATAAAAGATTTGAAATTCTCTGAATATTGGGAAAAATCTGAACTCTTGAGGCAATTTAATGTACATTGCACATCCAAACAGAGAAAAGAAAGCATCGTGCTTCTTGATGGTGGTAGGTGATCCTACAGTTTTATTTTTACTATTGGTGCTTTGTATTACTTAACCTTTATTTGGGCCACATCTAACTTTTGAATCACAAAATTATCATGTAAATAATCATTTTTTGAATGCCTGATTTCCTTTATGAAGACCTTTCCGTAAAATCTAACTTCAGTTATCAACAATATGTATCAGAATGGACTCTAAACAAACTTGGGCTATCAACCAAAATAAATTTTTAACTGCCTTATAAGCAAAATATTAATGCAAATACACATCCAAAATTTTAGAATCTTCTTTATTATTGTTGTTGTTAACTCAGGGTTTTTTTAACCCTCTACCACCCAAATTTTTTTTTCCCTTTCAAAATTTTTTTATTTTTAGAGTTGTATGGGGCTCTTATAACTGTATTTAATATTAATTATTTGGAATTTGACAAAATACACAAAATTACATTAATGGATGAATTCATCCAATTGGGAAAAAGATGAGAATTTTTATAGCAAGTCATTTTCTATTATGTTTGGAAAAAAAAAAAAAAATTGAATGGAAAGTTGAAATAAAACATCATTAAAGGTATTCCAACATTTTTAATGCTTAAATTATAAGGTAACTCTTACAATTGACAATAAACATTTTCTAAGTCTAGGAAATGCATTCAACTAAGATGGAAATTTTCAATTATTATGGAAGTCTGTAAAGCAGTTAGTTGTGGTGTTTAGACACAAGTTTACATTACATTTTGAACAAAAGATATTTATTTTTCCTTTGCAACCAGGTTTTTTGCACATTCTTCAAATTTTTTCTACGCTAGGCCAATGACCAACATTATCAAACCTTATTGGTTTATCAAGAAGGGCCTGACAGGGCCTCCCCTTTTTGTTCATTGCTTCTACCTTCAGAAGTAGGTCTTCCTCTTTTGAGCCCTCTCATTGTTTTACCTTCTTTCATCAAGGAGAATGCCACCCTAAGTTTGAATGGGGCCAGTGAAAGAATTTCAGATCTTGGTAACTTGAGATTAAGTGTATCCTGTCTGTATAGCAGCCAACTGTTAATTACCATGTCAATCATATGGAAAATA
Source organism: Bathynomus jamesi (assembly GCA_023014485.1). Lineage (NCBI taxonomy): Eukaryota > Metazoa > Arthropoda > Malacostraca > Isopoda > Cirolanidae > Bathynomus > Bathynomus jamesi. Next base: position 1,610,665 of record JAJOZX010000310.1, on the reverse strand, counting down.
AGATGTTGATAATATTTCTTTGATTTTATGTTGATTCTGTAAAGTGCAATTAAGCAATCAGCTAAATCAACTCTTCCCATTGATGTGTTATAAAGCTTTATGATGTTTGGACACTGAACATCAATTTTGTGACACTGCTTATAGTCATATCAGGATATGGTTGTAAGAGGATTTGCCTTAGCAAATGTTGAAACAATATTTACTATCTTCTTGTTATACCATTTTACATAGGTAATTTCAACTTCCTCACCTGCAGACTTTTGTTCTTCATACAGACCTCTTCCCTTCTTTATAAGGTCTTTATCAGCATCCTTCCCTTTTCTTACCCCTGGTATGCATGGAACACGCACTGTTCCACAACACCAAATGCCTCGATTGGCAAGATGGCGCATCAATGGCAGAGAGGTGGACCAATTGTCAAAATATAAAAATTGGTTATTGTTCAAAGGAATTGCCTGTGCTAAATGAAGAACCAAGTTTGAACTTGTTTTTAGATCTGGCACTCTAGGATCATTCACAGGCTCAATCTTTCCTGTACAGTATATGGTATAAAGTCATACGTCATACCTTGACTATCAGCCAGAACCAAAAATTTATATTCCCACTCATGTGGTTTACTTGCTATGTACTGCTTTATCCCACTATTGCCCTTGAATAGTACAAGCTGCTTGTCTATGCATAAGCTTTATGTCATAGGAATTTGTTGAAATTTTGCTCTTAGATCATCTACCATAATTATTAGGTTTGTTTAACCTCCTTTGCAACATCTGAGGTCATATGATGGAGGGAACCTACAGCTTTACGTGGGATCCAAACCACGGGTCGCTACATAATCTGGACACGGAGGATGGTCTCCCATCCAACTACTACCCAGACCCAATGTCGCTTAACTTTGCTGATCAATGGGAAGTGGTGTTACAACATTGGTGGCTATGATGCAGCCCAGCCAAACTGGAGTGACAAGACAGGAAACAGATATAAGATTGTGGTCAGAGCAGCCCAATGGAGAAAAAGTAGTTAGTAGTGATCTGAAGTTTACTAAGCAGTGCTTAGAGGGTGGAAACAAGGCAAATAAAATACTAGAAAAGTCACTCCATGTCAAATCAATCACTCAAAACAGTGACCCTTGCCAATTTTAAGGAAACTTGGATGGTACACTTGTAGACCTTAACATTACATTTGGAAAACATAAAATCATTTGGCCCTATCAAGGTTACCCAAGACAAACTATATTTTATAGTAAAATTTTGCAAAATGACAATCTCAGGTCAGCTTACTAACATAAAACTATTTACTGAACTACTAAAGTAGCCTACATAACTTAAGATAAAAATATACACTTTTATAAACTCTCTGCTATTCAAGAAAGCATCCAACTTTTTCTTAAAACTAACTAAGGAGGTACTATTTACCATATCATATGGCAAGTTACTCCAAAAATCTACTACTCTATGACTAAAAAAGTATTTTCCTAGATCCAGTCTATAAGTCAGTTACTAATTTAATCATGTCCTTGAGTTCTTCCATCAGACTCCAATAAGAAAAAGCTACTTGCATCTATATTGTCCAAACCTGAAAACATTTTGAATGTCTGCATCATATCTCCCTCAACAATCTCTCAAAACTAAACATACCCAGTCTCTTTGATCTTTTCCTAAATTCAAATCTTCTTGAGCTAGGGATAAGCTTGGTTGCCGTGTTGCACACCTTCAAGCATATCAATATCATGTCTATGGTGAGGGGACCAGGCTTGAATGTAGTATTCCAAGTGAGGCCTAACATAATTATATAATTTACAGATGACTTCCTTATTCTTGTAATGAACATTTCCCTGAATAATACCTAGCATTTTATTTGCCTTACTTCTAGCCTCTAAGCGCTGCTTAGAAAACTATAGATCAATAGTAACTATAATACCAAGATCTTTTTCTGGTCCAACATCCTCTAACCAGTTTCCTTACATATCATAACTAAAGTTTTAATTATTTCTACCAAAATAGATGACTTTGCATTTTTGAACATAGAATTCCATCTGTCATTTACTAGCCCAACCTAGGGCACTAAACTATGAAGATCTTTTTGTAGTTTATAAGAATTTTCTCTACGGTAACCCCCCCAATTTATGCACCCCCGACTTGCACAGTTTCAGATTAATGCAGTCCAAAGTCCAAAAAATATTCAATTTTTTTTTATAATTAAATGTGACAATGGAGCTAAGGCACTGGTAGTTAAGAAGCCAGCTCCAAGAGACCCTAATTGGCGAGTGTTATTTTTTTTTTATCTATTACATATTACTAATGAAATTTTCCAAAAATGTACTAAAATACTCGCAAAAAATATTTTGGAAAAAAAATTTGGGGACTGTATACAGTTTTTCCATTAACTAAGATCAATTAAAAAAAATCCAGGCAAATGAAAAGATCTTAAGTAGCATATTAAATGAAAGACTGATTTAAGAGCTTTACATTGGTACCAGAATAAGCTCTCTAACTTAATTATCACGAGAGTTATAAGCATTTCAATAAATAAAATAAGAAAAATTTCAACAAAACTTCAAAATTCTGTATCTGCCAAATTAAGTGACAAAGGGAGATGAAATTTCATATTTACCACTTACTTACCATACACAGCAAGCTTGCCAAATTTTATTAGAATCCAAGATGGTCATGATTTCATCCCCCCCCCCCTTATCTGTGTTGATTTGACATGGAATGACCCATCTAACTTAATCTAACATTATCTTACAATCTACCTTAAGTAACAAAATTCAACACTTCTTGAATGAATGAATGAATGAAAGACACCTGGGCCATGGTGCAACTTGGGAACTGGCAGGAAGTGCTGTATTATTGTGATTGGTCGGGACAAAATTCCGCATCTTTCGCTATGTTCTGACTGGGTGATCCAAATTGAGCCCATGGCAGGTAGTTACTCCCAAAATGTAACAAGATGACTTGGACAAAAGTAACAAAGTAAAAGTACCATACATTACTTAAGCCAAAAAGTTACTCTTGAAGTAAAAGTACCAAAAATGTAAAATACTTTAAAATACTAAAAATCTTTCAGAAAGTTATTTGAGTAAAGTAATGAAGTAATGAAGGACAGTAATCCCTTGTTTTATGCAGGTAAGCCATGCCATACCTAAAATGCTAAATCTGAACAGATAAATATTGCATGCCAGTTCCACGTATAGTACAATTACATACTGTGCAGCGCACTTAGTGAGTTAGCCGCTGTGCAGTGGCTAGTGATGCACCATGGCTGGTCAACCCAGTTTGTTATATCTCCAGGAGTATAACTTTGTTTTTCCATTAAAAACACTATTTTTTGGATTAATATGGCTCCAAAACATCCAGCCAGTTCTCCTGCAGAGGGTGAGGCTAAAAGGTCAAGAAAAGTAGTGACTTTAGTGCAAAAAGTGGAGTTGTTAGATAAATTAAAGTCAGGCATGTCAGCAGCAGCAATCGGTAGGTTGTTTGGGGTGAATAAATCAACAGTGCAAACAATAAGGAAAAATGAATAGAAACTAAGAGATTCCGTTAAATCATCTGCCCCCCATAAGTGCTAAAATTGCACAAATTGTTAGAAATCCTGTTGTGGGGGTTGTGAAGTTTCTCACAACCCCCCTTGATTTTCAAATTCCCCTTTTGGGGGTTGTGGAGTTTTTCACAAAAACCTCACCCTAATTTTCAAGTCCTATCTGGTTCTTCTCAAGTTTTTCTCTCCTGTGGGGAAAAAAAAAAAAACCACCAGCGTAACATCCAGACTATTTATGATTAAGGCTATGAAACCCGAGTAGACCATTCATACGGACGTGTCCTGTTGGAAGCCAAGGAAGTGTGGAAAGCCTTTAAAGGTATGATGTCTTCGTAATCCTTGGCTAGAGTACAATAGGAATAAAGATTTGTTCATAATCTTTATTCCTAGTTATTGTGGTGTTGTCATTTGTATTTCACCATCATTATCATTGTTAATTATTATTATTAAAAGTAGACATATATATAGGTTGTTGAAACTGTGACTGAGTATAGATAGGTTTGCCACCCTGTCATGTAACTAGCTAGAGAACCAATCATTATTATTATAGGTCACCAGTCATATTATTCCAGTTAGGTTTTTGCCCATGCTTGTTTGGCACTGATTAACTCATGAGAGATAGGTTTGCCATAATTGTCAATGTTTATAGTTATTATTTTTTATGTTGGTTATTTTATTATAAATATGTGCTTTGATTTCATGAGTAAATTATGTTTTCCAGTGATCAATTATGAAGTCATGATTCCAGTTAATGTTTGTGGTTAATTGCCTGTTGTTATGTTATGTTATTATTGTGATTAATGGTGCTTGGTGCATGTAACTAATAATCTTGTGTCGTCTAGGCAAACCAGTTGGGATTCAACTCACGTGGTCCAGATTCATCAGGCTTGGATTGTGGATCCAATCCAGTGGGAGCTACGCAGTTTGTGTCAACCACTGTTGGCCACTGGATCTGCCCTGAAATCAGGCCTGTGACCCTAACCCGACTAACTAGCCAGCCAATAAAGGAATTGAAACTCAGGTCATAAAGGGGTGGTCAAGTTTGGAGGGCACCTAGGCTGGGACAAGGGTTAACATTCTGTGCAAGTCATTTCTGGTACTTGTCTCCCACTTGTTTTCTATCCTTTCTGCCAAATCTCACTAAGTGTTATTGGGGCTAGTGATGAGTCATTTTTATTGTCATTTTTTTTTGTCATTTTTTTTGTTTAAAACGAAGATAGTCTTTTTTTGTTTTTTATTGTTTTAAACTTATTCCATATTTTTCTTCCTTTAATCTAATAAGTATATTAGTATTACCTATAATTTACTATACTACCATGCTTATACGGTTATACCTAGTATATATAGTCATCTTTTAGAAAAACTGAATCATGCAAAAAGTATATAATAGAAAGGAAAAACAAACCCTCATTTTTTATATGTATATATATTTTTTAACTAGAACATAAAACATTCTTCCTCGTTTCAAACAATATACATAATTGTGATTGGCAAGAGTACCAATATATATATTCCAGATAGAAAAAAAAATATTCACCTTTTTTTGAACCTTTTTGTTAACCTAATGTTGTTTAACCTTCATTTCCATGGAAGAATCATCACTAGATTGGGTAGAGCATATATGCTAGCTTCAATATCACAGGTACTGGTATAATATACATAATAAAAAATACATACGGTAATACTGGTATAAAACAATATGTATAATTGTGATTGGCAAGAATACCAGTGTATATATATACAGGGTGTTTGAAAACTTTCTGTACAAATTGTAATGGGGGATAGGCAACACCAAGACAAACCCTTTTCGTCTATAAGTGTATGTCCGCTAACGTCACCATTCGGCGCGAGATGGTGCCACTGCAATTGGCTAAAAGGTGAAGTAGTACGCGTAACATGGAGCGCTTCATGACTGCTGAGATGGCTGACATGCATATGGTGTATGGGGCTGCCAATGGAAACAGAAGAGCTGCTGTGAGGTTGTACTGACAGCGCTTCCCAAACAGACGTGTGCCAAACCGCCAAACATTTGCGCATTTGCATCAGCGACTGCGAGAAACTGGAACATTCCATGCAAACATGCATGACACTGGTCGGGAGAGAAACATGCGCACTCCTGACATGGAAG
>JAJOZX010000310.1:1440000-1592500 GCA_023014485.1 Bathynomus jamesi | reverse complement strand
AAGGACCTCACCATCTTTCAAAGACATTTTTGTTTCACGGTAATAAGTTGCTTGCATCTTTGTCTTGAAGTCATGTATCTGGTATTCTTTCAGTTGGTTACAGAATTGGTCAATATATTCATCTGTATTCAGTTCTACTGATTCAAGATTTGACCGATCTGTATTGGTCCACTTTTTAAAATTTATGATATCAATGAAGTTGTTTGTAAATATGTCCAGTAGTCTGTTTTTTAAATCTGATGGATCTCCACATTGTTCACATTGTCTGAGGCAGCATTTCTGTGAGGCAGGATTGCATTCCATAAAGGCAACACAATGACGTACATTCTTAATAGGTGTGTCATCATTTGCAGTTAGTTTTTCTAATTCAGCTCCTACAAACATAAGTTTGGCATTCTGATGAATTGTACAGACACATACTGAGTGAGTTCCTGTTGCTCCAGCAATAACACACTGCTTTGGACGCAATTCTGCAAATTTACTGAATCCCACCTTAACCAAAGGATTTCTTTCTTTGAAAATATGATAGGCTTCTTTTAAATTGCAAAGTAAAAGATGCTTTTGCAAATGTATCCTTCCTCTTTCATTGTCAATGATACTACAATAGTCTTTCTTTCCTGGCATTGTTCTACTGATGTCTTCTGAAAGATAAAATGCTTTAATAGCGTCAACAGTATCCTGTTTAATTCTTTTCCCACCCTTTGGATTTGGGTCTGAAAGGACACCTTTTTCTTCAACTATTTTTTTAGCAATAGATGCTGTATGCCTTGTTGTGTTAAATTCTGAAGCAATTTTCCTAATGCTCCAACTTTTGGGCAATACAGTGAGGATTTTTATTTTATCACTTCTTTTAGTATTTTCATTTTTCCTTGAGTTGATTTTTATTTCTAAACAGTCTACATCTCCAGATGGCTCCTTAAATTGTGAGTCAGAAATCTCTTTTCCTGCAACTGTTTCCATTCTCTTCTTAACTGTCTCTGTCACCTTGCTTAGTTTTTTAGCTCCATATGACTTTTGCTCTACAAGCTTTCTCTTTTTTATGGGTGATTCACCAATTGAAACAAAAGAAGCATTCAAAGTACACATCTCATGGTTTTGCTCTGAAGTTGATGCATCACTATTGTCAACATTTTCAATTTTCTCAAGATCTTCAGGTGGTTCACTACTACAAGAAGAATCATCATTTATGTCTGAATTCAAAGTGCCTATTCCTTTCTCAGGCAAGGACTCAAGATGTTCTCTACACTGCTTACAAAGTCTGTGATGTAGTGTTAAGTGCAGATCGGGAAACTTATTTACAAGTTCCTGTGGTACAATTCTCAAACTCTTCTTTCGACACTGACCTTTGTGACGCAGCAAAGGATCAGCACACTTCTGTTTCAGTTTTAAATGTTCCATGTTTGTACTCTGAAATCACAAAAGCACAAAGAAAATCCTGAAAAGAAACAATGAACAATTAATGAATTATTAAATAAATTTTTATACATGTATTTAGTAAAAATAAATTAACTTTAACTTGAAGTCAGGAGTCAACTCTGTAAAGTTGACAGTACTTATATACTAGTTGGGCCTTTGGATCAGCGCTACTCCAGTAGATTTGGGGCTGTTGAGGGGTTTAACCCTGGTTGTCTTTTAAAAGTTCTTTTGGCACAGGTCACAAAAGGTTTTTGAACTAATAATGTTAAGTTGAACTAAGTCTTCACTGACACTATATCAGAACAGAACTTTTAAATAAATGAACTGACAAAAAAAATCTAAAATTGAAGAATGATGCCAACTTCATTTATTTTTTATACATTGAACTAGTTATCACCACTTACAGCTTCTTGGGATTTTGTTGTACATGACTCAAGGTATTAATGTAAAAAAATTGAATTTTTTAGGAGAAGGTATTTTCTTTTATTCAAGGTCAAAGGTCAACTTTTGAAGGGATTTTTTTTATTTTTCACAGTAGAGATATTTAACAAGGACAATAAACAAGGGGCTACTAAAGAGCTTTAAAATGAGACCAAAATCAATGCTCTAGCTTTAATAGTTTTTTAGTTACACCATTTTGAAAATAGTCATTTAACAAAAAAAGGTCAAATGTCACACACTTTGTGACCTTGTATCTCAGTAACCAAAGGTCAGTCAGCTCTAATAATTTGGGAATTTAAGTTTGGCATGTATATCTGCTATTGTGCCAAGTATGAGCAAAATTGAAAGGGGTGAGTGCAAAAGTGCCATTTTTTGGCTGAGTTGACATATGACCCTAATATACAGTATATATATATATATATATATATATATATAGATATATATTAGGGTGGTCCTTGCTTAGGGGGTGAAATTTCAAGTTGAACATTTTTCAGCTCCCACCCGCGGAAATCGTTCGAATGGTCGAGAAAACTCTCTAGGTGATTTATGTTTTTAATCGGACAACGTTTACCCCTCCCTCATTGAGCATTACCATTAAGCTAATTTTTTGACTTTCAAGTAAATATTACATAATTTGTAATGTTTGTTTTTTTCATTCTTTCCAGTTTTCAGTGGTTGGATAACTAATGTGTGTAAAACTGTAAATTCTAATGATTATAATTTAAACTGAATAACTCCTTTAACCATAAGTCAAGCTACCCGTCAGTGGTTGGATAACTAATGTGTGTAAAACTGTAAATTCTAATGATTATAATTTAAACTGAATAGTGAATAACTCCTTCAACCTTTAAGTAGATAACCTGGATCATGGCAGCGAAGCTGCGCTACCTGATTGCCCCGCAGGAATCGATCGCCAGGTCGCAACTTCCTTCGCAAAAAGAGGTCTTGGCCCTGACGGTCTACAGGATCGACGTCCAGAAGAAGTCACTTCGAGAGGCCGCCAACCAGGTCGTCGAGCTCGTCACCGAGGTGTGGTCCAAGGCGCGAATCCCCCTCCGCCGGAAGGACCACATCGTCACCAAGATTGAGAAGCTCCACAAGGAGTTCAACGATGTGAAGAGGAACAAGGGGCGAGGTGGCGCTCAAGCGAAGTGGGAGGACGAGTTCAGCGAGCGGATGATGAACCTGTTCGACGTCGCTGCCGCTAACGCCATGGAGCTGCTCAAGAACGAGGAGGACAAGGCGTTCCTCCTCGCTCAGCGCGAACCCCATCGGCGCGGCAAGCTGGGGTCCGTCGACTCGACGCTAGCCACTGTCGATGCCCACGCATCTCAATGCCAAGGGGAAGAAGACCGACGGAGGCAGCGAGCCGAGGAAGAAGCGACGACATCTATGGCCCGAGTGGAGCTCGAGTGGTCTTCGTCCTCTTCCAGTGGTGCCGCAAGCGCAGCGGAGAGCGACGACCATGGAGAAGAAGGGAGCCCTCGGGCTCCGAAGCGCTCCAGGCGGGGCACGACGAACATCGTTTCGGCGGCTGTGGCGTCGTCGCTGGATCGCACAGTGACCGACCGAGGAGCTGTCTACGTCCTGACAGAGGTTGCCCAGTCGCTTGGGCACGACGTTGCAGAGCTCAATATCAACCGCAGCTCCATCCGCCGACACCGCCGCAGGCACCGCTCCAGGCTCAACGTGGCGCTCAAGGAAGAGCTGAGGGCCGGCAATCTTGTCGTTCACTGGGACAGCAAGCTCATGCAGGACTTGACGAGCAAGGAGCAAGTCGATCGGCTTCCCATCTTGGTCTCCGGTAACAGCGCGGTGCAGCTCCTGGGCGTCCCGAAGCTGCCGAGTGGAATGGGCTCTGAGATGGCCAAGGCCGTCCTCAACGCGTTGGAGGAGTGGGAGCTCACTGAGCAAGTGAGTGGCTTGTCATTCGATACCACCGCCTCGAACACCAGCCGGAACAACGGAGCGTGCGTCCTCATCGAGCAACACCTCGCGAAAGACTTGCTCTACTTCGCGTGCCGCCATCATGTGCTGGAGCTCCTCCTCGGTGCGGCGTTCACGGCTGTGATGGGCCCCACGTCTGGTCCTGACGTGACCCTCTTCAAGCGTTTTCAGGAGCACTGGGATTTCCTGGACAGAAGCCAGTACGAGTCCGGCGCTGCGCACCCCGATGTCGCTCCTCTGCTCACCACTGTCGACACGGAGTGGTTTGAGAAGGCGATAGTCGAGCGCAAGGACCTGCGCGACGATTACCATGAGCTGCTCCAGCTCACCCTCCTCTTCGTCGGTCACGTCCCCCCGCGAGGAGTGCGTTTCCGAGCTCCCGGGCCGATTCACCACGCCCGCTGGATGGCGAAGGCAATCTACGCCTTGAAGGTCTGGATGTTCCAACAGCAGTTCAAACTCACGGCGAGGGAGGAGAGTGGCCTCCGGAGCATCTGCATCTTCGTCTGTCGGGTCTACGCCAAGGCGTGGACGGAGGCTCCGATCGCCGCAACTGCCACCCGAAATGACTTCGCTCACCTCAAGGACCTGCTGGCCTACTCTGACATCAACCCTGCGGTGGCCAAGGCGGCGCTGACCAAGTTCCAGAACCACCTCTGGTACCTGTCGGAGGAGCTGGTGGCGCTGGCGCTGTTCAATCCGGGGATCGCCATCGATCAGAAGAGGAAGATCATCGCCTCTCTCCACAACCGGGTCGGTGAGGAGTCCCCGGCGAAGCGGCCCACGCTGCCAAACCGAGTACTCGCCGGGTTTCAGTTGGAAGACCTGGCGTCGTCCAACACACGAGGTTTCTTCGAGAAACTTCGACTGGAGGACGGCTTCCTCGAGGTTGACCCGGAGACCTGGCCAAAGCGGGAAGACTTCAAGACAGCGGCGGCACGTGTGGGAGGGCTCGCCGTAATCAACAACCATGCCGAGCGAGGAGTTGCCCTCGTCCAAGAGTACAACCGGACACTGACCCATGACGAGGAGCAACTCCAGTTCCTCCTGCAAGTCGTCGCTCGCCACCGCTGCCAGTTTCCGGATTCTCGGAAGCGAACCCTACAGACCCAGGATCGCTAACCGGGCAACAACTGCAACCGGGCAAACACTCCGGGGTAAAAGTTCAAGGTCGATGAGGGAGGGGTAAACATTGTCCGATTTAATAAAAAATTCAACTAGAGAGTTTTCTCAACCATTTGAATGATTTCCGGGGTGGGAGCTGAAACTTCCCAACTTTGAATTTTAAGGACCACCCTAATATATATATATATATATATATATATATATATACTTTTTATTTATTTACTTCTTTTATATCTGTTACAGAAGGTTTAATGAACGTACCCACTACCCAGTTTGACTTGTGCATTTATTTAAAGCATGATAGGTGCTCATTACACTTAAGGAACATCAGCATGCTCAGAAGATCTGCTGAAGTTCGACTTCTGTGGGGCCTCATTATTATGCCTCCATGGCTAAATACACACTCAATTGGAGCACTAGAGGCAGGCACTGTTAAAACAGTCATGGCAATATTGGCCAGTGATGGGAATTTATCCCTTTTCTGGTGCCAAAACTTTATTGGAGAGCAGTTGTCTAAATATGAGATTCATCAATCTCTAAGAGGTACCGCCGCAACTGTTCCCTGCGGTTCAAAATCTTCCCAGTTTCAACGTTCTTCTGCTTGGACCGATAGCTTTGATATTTTGCCATTAGTCTCGGAACTTTGGTTTGACTCTGTTTTATTTCGTCATCGCTGCTGTGAGAATGAGCACTGTCTCTCTGTATCTGCTCATTCTCTGTGCTTGAGTTTCCTGTATAGCATTTTTTCAACACCATTTCTATGAAAAATAAATTGACATATCGGTACTATAAACAGAGGCATGGCAATTAGCATAAGGTCTAAATAATATATATATATATATATATATATATAATGACACTAATTCAACATCCACTTACTTTTACAAACTTTCATAAACATTCTGAACTGTGTCTGTTCAACCAAGCCACCATCATGAGTATGCCAATAACATGTATTTTTCATTACGGTCTCGAGAGGTCTCGAAAGGTCTCGAAAGGTCTCGGGGAGAAAAACCGAGACCACGTCTGTCAAGACCAAGATCTAAATAGCAGAGATCGAGATCGAGATCTGCAAATTGGGTCTCGAGATCGAGACCGATCTCGAGACCTACATCACTGATCTGAAGTCTGTGTTTTGGTATTTTTTTTACAAGAGTAGGCCTACATTATAGGTTTTTGAGGAATTTTAGAATTTTAGGTTAGGTTCTGGTAGGTTATACCGTATATTAAAACTATATTTTTTTAATTGTATTTGATGATGTTTGAACAAAATTAACCTTCGTTCAAACTGCATCAAAAACTATCAGAAAAACATAGTTTTGATTTATAAAGCCTGTAATGTTATAAAGCCTGTAATGTACACTTGTAAAAATTTGGTACTTACATATTAATGGGGGGGGCACCACATATTGCTGATTGGTTAGGTTAAGTTGTAATATTTTCGTTAGTTGAAAATTTCTAATACATCATATTTTTTAAAACATTTTTTTATATAATTTTCTGAAAAAAAAAAATTTTTTTTAGGCTTATTCATGATGAAAATTTGGGATCTACCAAAATTTTTGGCTAAAATTAGAGCATTTGACCCTACTCCATTACGAAGTTGAAAATATGTTTTTCCAATGGTTTTTGAATAATTTTGAACTTCATTTCTATCAGAAAACAATAGTTTTTAAGATATTCTCACCCCCTTATCCAACGATAATGGGGGACCCCCAATGGGAACCTGGGATTTTGGGTGGGGGGAAAATACAAAAACTATTGGTTTCCAATAGAAATGAAGGTCAAAACCATTCAAAACAAATCAAAAACCATCAGAAAAACATTTTCACCAAACCTCTTAACTCGCGGAACGAACAGCCACTACACTCTGAAGCTATAACTACACTGATTTCAAATTGTGCAGCATCATCACTGATACGATATGGGGCTGTGATTGATTAACATGAACAAAGAACTAATGCACATAACTGACGTCATGCGCATGCCTACTGGCGATGAGTAACCAACATACAAACACACACAGGAGCTCTCTGAGAAAGCTCATAACATAAACATTCCAACTTAGAAAAAATCTAGGACCTCCCCAGAAATTATTGCAACTTTCTCAGAAACTATTCATTTGCGACAAAAGTACTATAGAAGAAAAGTGTCTTAGAATTATCTAAACTATCGGAAAAACATCTTTTTAATTATCAAAACAAGTAGGGTCAAACACTTTAATAATACCAATTTTTGGCCTCCAGAAACGAATGTTTCTAACCCCATTGGGGTTTTACCACCTCATAAAACAAATACAAGACATTCAAAGCTCACTTGGGCTCCTCATACAAAAGCAAACAAGAACCCCAGCAGGAACCCTTCAAATGCCCTATATGTGGGAGATGAAACAAATGGCTCCACAATGTATCAATAATTTTACTTAAACATCCAGGGCCTTTACCCAACTCAACCATACCAAAGTACCTTACCTAAAGAGCCTAGTGGACACACTCTAGCACAGTTTAGCCTCACAGAAACACACTGACCCCATGATCATGAGTAGTGAAATGCAATCAAAGGGTACACCACCCATAGATGTGACAGAGAAAGACCGTCTAAATGGTGGTGTCCTGATGTACATCCCTGAAAACATTCAAAGTGAACTGCTCATGGCATACTCACAAATGGAGCCTGTGAACTCCTAATCATCATGCTCAGCATAAATAAAGAAGACATAATACTAGTGAATATCTATAGCCCCCAGATAGCTCCCCATCTAGAGCTCACTGAAGTTCTGGAAAAAAATCAGGCAATGCCCAGCTATTGTAGACTCAACAAGAGACTTAATCATTACAGGAGACTTTAATCTCCCAAATTGCACCTGGAACCAATATGGTGGTATGAATCAGGGACAAAAGGTCCAAATCAAAACACCTGGATGAGTTTATGGAAAAACTGCTCCTAGTACAACATGTCCACTGCCCAACTAGAAAAAATAATATCCTAGATTTAGTGCTGACAAATAATGCAACTACAATTGACCACATTGTTATAACACAACTATACACTCCGACCACAATGTCATGCACATATTCACAAACTTGTCCCTCCACAAATGTAAGCAAGACCCATGCCAAACGAACTTGCCATACTCTGACCTAAACCTGCACAAGTCAGACTGGACATCAATAAATAACTGTCTGGGAGAATAAACTGGAAGATGAATTAGAAAACCTTAAAGCCAGAAAATGCTGGAGTAGAATACAATACCTGCTGTCATCAGCATTAGGGTCCCATTCCATGTCAACTCAGCCACAAAATGGCACTTTTTGCACTCACCCCTTTCAATTTTGCTCATACTTGGCACAATAGCAGATATACATGCCAAACTTAAATTCCCAAATTATTAGAGCTGACTGACCTTTGGTTACTGAGATACAAGGTCACAAAGTTGTGACATTTTGACCTTTTTTGCGTTAAATGACTATTTTCAAAACGGTGTAACTAAAAACTATTAAAGCTAGAGCATTGATTTTGGTCTCATTTTAAAGCTCTTTAGTAGCCCCTTGTTTATTGTCTCTTGTTAAATATCTCTACTGTGAAAAATAAAAAATCCCTTCAAAAGTTGACCTTTGACCTTGAATAAAAAAAAAACCTTCTCCTAAAAAATTCAATTTTTTTACATTAATACCTTGAGTCATGTACAACAAAATCCCAAGAAGCTGTAAGTGGCTGATAACTAGTTCAATGTATAAAAAATAAATGAAGTTGGCATCATTCTTCAATTTTAGATTTTTTTTGTCAGTTCATTTATTTAAAAGTTCTGTTCTGATATAGTGTCAGTGAAGACTTAGTTCAACTTAACATTATTAGTTCAAAAACCTTTTTGTGACCTGTGCCAAAAGAAGTCTTTTAAAAGACAACCAGGGTTAAACCCCTCGACAGCCCCAAATCTACTGGAGTAGCGCTGATCCAAAGGCCCAACTAGTATATAAGTACTGTCAACTTTACAGAGTTGACTCCTGACTTCAAGTTAAAGTTAATTTATTTTTACTAAATACATGTATAAAAATTTATTTAATAATTCATTAATTGTTCATTGTTTTCTTTTCAGGATTTTCTTTGTGCTTTTGTGATTTCAGAGTACAAACATGGAACATTTAAAACTGAAACAGAAGTGTGCTGATCCTTTGCTGCGTCACAAAGGTCAGTGTCGAAAGAAGAGTTTGAGAATTGTACCACAGGAACTTGTAAATAAGTTTCCCGATCTGCACTTAACACTACATCACAGACTTTGTAAGCAGTGTAGAGAACATCTTGAGTCCTTGCCTGAGAAAGGAATAGGCACTTTGAATTCAGACATAAATGATGATTCTTCTTGTAGTAGTGAACCACCTGAAGATCTTGAGAAAATTGAAAATGTTGACAATAGTGATGCATCAACTTCAGAGCAAAACCATGAGATGTGTACTTTGAATGCTTCTTTTGTTTCAATTGGTGAATCACCCATAAAAAAGAGAAAGCTTGTAGAGCAAAAGTCATATGGAGCTAAAAAACTAAGCAAGGTGACAGAGACAGTTAAGAAGAGAATGGAAACAGTTGCAGGAAAAGAGATTTCTGACTCACAATTTAAGGAGCCATCTGGAGATGTAGACTGTTTAGAAATAATAAATCAACTCAAGGAAAAATTCAAAAATGAAAATACTAAAAGAAGTGATAAAATAAAAATCCTCACTGTATTGCCCAAAAGTTGGAGCATTAGGAAAATTGCTTCAGAATTTAACACAACAAGGCATACAGCATCTATTGCTAAAAAAATAGTTGAAGAAAAAGGTGTCCTTTCAGACCCAAATCCAAAGGGTGGGAAAAGAATTAAACAGGATACTGTTGACGCTATTAAAGCATTTTATCTTTCAGAAGACATCAGTAGAACAATGCCAGGAAAGAAAGACTATTGTAGTATCATTGACAATGAAAGAGGAAGGATACATTTGCAAAAGCATCTTTTACTTTGCAATTTAAAAGAAGCCTATCATATTTTCAAAGAAAGAAATCCTTTGGTTAAGGTGGGATTCAGTAAATTTGCAGAATTGCGTCCAAAGCAGTGTGTTATTGCTGGAGCAACAGGAACTCACTCAGTATGTGTCTGTACAATTCATCAGAATGCCAAACTTATGTTTGTAGGAGCTGAATTAGAAAAACTAACTGCAAATGATGACACACCTATTAAGAATGTACGTCATTGTGTTGCCTTTATGGAATGCAATCCTGCCTCACAGAAATGCTGCCTCAGACAATGTGAACAATGTGGAGATCCATCAGATTTAAAAAACAGACTACTGGACATATTTACAAACAACTTCATTGATATCATAAATTTTAAAAAGTGGACCAATACAGATCGGTCAAATCTTGAATCAGTAGAACTGAATACAGATGAATATATTGACCAATTCTGTAACCAACTGAAAGAATACCAGATACATGACTTCAAGACAAAGATGCAAGCAACTTATTACCGTGAAACAAAAATGTCTTTGAAAGATGGTGAGGTCCTTGCTGTGTGTGATTTTGCTGAAAATTATTCCTTTATTCTTCAAGATGAGGTTCAGAGCTTTCACTGGAACAATGAGATGGCTACTCTACATCCATTTGTTATTTACTATAAAAAGGAAGATGAGATTGCTCACCTTAGCTTTGTTATTATTTCAGAGTGTAACATCCATAACACAGTTGCTGTACATTTGTTTCAAAAGCATCTGATAAAATTCCTAAAAGATAATATCTCATCCATCGGTTCCATCCACAAAATAATTTACTTTTCAGATGGGTGTGCAGGACAGTATAAGAACTGCAAAAACTTTTTGAATCTTTGCCATCACAGAGATGATTTTGGAATTGAGGCAGAATGGAATTTTTTTGCAACAAGTCATGGAAAGGGACCCTGTGATGGTGTTGGAGGCACAGTTAAGAGATTAGCTGCAAAAGCTAGTCTACAACGACCTTATGATGAACAGATCCTTACTGCAGAACAGTTATATACATTTGCAAGTGAAAATATTGTAAATATAAAATGTCATTTTTCAACCAATAAAGAGCATGAAGAGGAAAGCCAACTTCTCCAAGAAAGACACTCAACTGCAAGGACTATTGCTGGTACACAGAAATTACACCATTTACAGCCAGTTTCATTGACTTCTCTTAAGGTTAAACATTATTCATTATCAGATTATTCAAATATTGAGAAAGTTACTGAAAAGGAAGAAGTTGTGACTGAGGAGAAAATACATGGTTTTGTTACTGCTGCATATGATGGCCATTGGTGGGTGGCATATGTGCTGGAAAAGATACCAGAGAATAGAGAAGTAAAAGTCACATTCCTTCATCCTCATGGCCCAAACCCATCATTTGTGTATCCTGGTCGACCAGATGAATTAATCTTACCATATTCAGATATTCTAACACAAGTTGAGGCATCTACTACTAATGGACGAACATACAGGATTTGCAAAGAAGTTACTTTGAAGGCATCCAAAGCTTTGGCAGATCTACAGCACAGAAAGGTAAGAATTCAAAATTAAAATGGTCATGTAACTATATATACACTGCATACATTTTAAGTTGTGATAAATGGAAATCAATGAGCACTATACCTATACATATTGTATGTACATTTTAATATGTTACTTGTATTTGTTAATTAGGTAGCTATCTAGGTATACATTAAAAATTGTTTTCTCTTCTAGAAATCACAATAAATTGGGTGGCCCACAAGAATCTTGTCAACTACTGAAAACCATCACATACATGCACAACATACAGGTGAGGTGGGTAAAGAACAAATATTTAAAAATAAGCATTTGCTTGTTTGTAGAAGGCTGCAGATAGTATGTAGATATGGGTTGTATTTGTAAGAGATTGAGCTGACCTTAGACAAAAATGGTTACTGACATACAAGGTCACAAAGTCATGACTTTTTGACAATTTTTGTATAAAATGACTTTTTTCAAAATGTTGCTTGAATTCATTATTTTTTATACATTGAACTAGTTATCAGCCACTTACAGCTTCTTGGGATTTTGTTGTACATGACTCAAGGTATTAATGTAAAAAAATTGAATTTTTTAGGAGAAGGTATTTTTTTTTTATTCAAGGTCAAAGGTCAACTTTTGAAGGGATTTTTTTATTTTTCACAGTAGAGATATTTAACAAGAGACAATAAACAAGGGGCTACTAAAGAGCTTTAAAATGAGACCAAAATCAATGCTCTAGCTTTAATAGTTTTTTAGTTACACGTTTTGAAAATAGTCATTTAACGCAAAAAAGGTCAAAATGTCACAACTTTGTGACCTTGTATCTCAGTAACCAAAGGTCAGTCAGCTCTAATAATTTGGGAATTTAAGTTTGGCATGTATATCTGCTATTGTGCCAAGTATGAGCAAAATTGAAAGGGGTGTGTGTTTTAGGTGGCTGACTTGACATGGAATGACCCATTATACACACACACACCAAAGAAAAACGATAGTGCACAGAAGCACTGGACAAAAGAGCACAGATACAGAAGGACACTTATGAGAAAGAGAACAAAGCTATCTAAACAACTGACAAAGCAATTAAGTGATACAAGACATAGTAACATCCGGAATCAGATACTGATGTTAGAACTTAAAATAAAGGAGTCAACCATAAGAGAGAATATTGATAATGAACACAAAGCTATTGACACTATAAAGGAAAATAGCAAATTTTTCTTTAGCTATGCTAAACGCAAAGCAGTTATCAAAACGAGCATTGGCCCATTGCTTGCTAAAGATGGACTAACTCTCACATCTAATACACAGGAAATGGCAAACATTTTACAATCTCAATATGCTTTAAGCTGGAGTACCCCTGTAGTAGCAAAGAAAATAAAAACTACAGCATTTTTTGATAGAGAAGAAAATGACCAGACAGACCATTATTGGAAGATATACAAATAACCACTAGAGATATACAACAGGCAATAACAGAGCTACCGGGGAGTTCAGCCCCTGGTCCAGATGGAATTAGAGCCAAGATTCTTAAGGAATGCAAACATACTTTATCTCTGCCTTTGAAAATCCTGTGGAAATCCTCACTAGACACCAGTAGAATACCACCAATCATGAAACAGCAAATATTACCCCAATCTACAAAGGAGGCAAAAGAAAGGAAGCCAAGAACTATAGACCCATATCTTTGACTTCCCATATTATTAAAATATTTGAGAAAGTCCTGAAAAGGCACATTGTCAGTTTTATAGAAAATGAACATCTCTTAGAAGACTTTCAACATGGCTTCAGACACAAGAGATCCTGCCTTACTGAACTTATAGACCATTGCAATACAATCCTATAATACTTGGGAGAAACCACAATGTTGATGTCATCTATCTAGACTTTGCAAAAGCTTTTGACAAGGTTGACCATGGTATATTATTCCATAAACTAAAAGAACTTGGTATTTGTGGAAAAGTAGGAAAATGGATCCATGCCTTTCTCTCTGACAGAAACAAATAACTGTAAATGGAGCAAGATCTATAGAAAAGAAGTGATTAGTGGAGTGCCGCAAGGCACAGTACTAGGACCAATTCTATTCATTGTAATGCTAAACAATATAACTGTAACCTAGGAAGCTCTCTCCTGCCATTCGCAGATGATACCAGAATACTAAGACCAATTACAGAAAAAGAAGACTGTGTAGAGCTACAAAAAGATCTACAAACTATATATGCATGGGCAGATGCAAACAATATGGCCTTGAATGAAGACAAATTTGAACTAATTAAGTATGGACCAAATAAATACCTGAAAGAACAATTCAACTATACTGGACTCACAGGAAAAGATATTGCACAAACTGATCATGTCAGGGATCTAGGGATTATATTATCTGAAGATGCAACATTCAACAGGCATATTGACAAAGTAACCTCATCATGCAAACAACTAATAGGATATATACTGAGGACATTCAGAACTAGGGACAGTATGACCATGCTTACCCTGTGGAAATCACTTGTCCTTCCACGCATTGACTACTGCTCTCAATTATGGTTTCCCCACAAACAGAATGAATTGCAAAGAATTGAGGGCCTACAAAGAACCTTTACCTCGTATATTAAACAACCTGATGGGCAACAGGTGAGTAAAGACAAATTAAACTACTGGGATAGGCTTAGAGGCCTCAACCTTTATTCCATAGAGAGAAGGTTTGAGAGATACATCCTAATCTATACCTGGAAATTCTAGAAGGCTTTTAGTTGCCCCCAATACTGAACCAATTGTGCCCACCTTAACAAGAACTGGCAGAATGTGTAAAAAATATCACCTCCCACCAAACAGTCTGAGAAGGATTCAAACCCTTCAATATAATAGTATCTCTAGGCAGGGTTCTTGCCTGTTTAACTCCTTGCCTCAGTACCTTAGAGATATAAGTGCAGTCCCAGTAGATACTTTTAAAAAACACTTGGACATGTTTTTAGCCAACATACCCGACCAACCCACAGTGTCAGGGTATTCCTCTGCCAGACCAGCCCCCACAAATTCAATAGGGGACCAAATCGTATGGCAGGAGCAAGAGAAAAGAAGGGTGGTGACCCCGTCGTGGCCCCGCCTCAGGAGGCGCTGAGTGGACTTCGTGGGAGCAGCGCACCCTTGAGGCAGAAGCGCTTTAAGGTAAATTTAAGGTAAATGTGTAACATGTATTAATCATTGTAAATATTTGAAATATAAATCATTGAAAATATTTTTTAAAATATGATGTATTAGAAATTTTCAACAAATGAAAATATTACAACTTAACCTAACCAATCATCAATATGTGGTGGCCCCTCCACCCCCCCCGTTAATACATAAGTACCAAAAATTGACCTGGGTTTCTGCCAAACTCTTTAATTTGGATGATTCGCATAGATGTAAACTCAACTTCTTGCAACTCATTCATGCATGTCATTTAAGATTAATGAATCAAGGTGGCATCAAACATTAGATACTGATTAACAGCCCTTGATAACTTAACATTTAAAATTGGTTCAATTACATGAAGAGCCTGAGTGGTCTGACTCAATGACGAAATTTGAATTAACACTATAATGTAAGTTCAAGGACATTTAACATAACTGTGTCATACCTGTAGCACATGCTGTGACTGATGTAGGTTTGTGGGCCGTAACAACATAATTGTAAGCTCCCGAAGCCATTTGAAATCTAAATAATGTCTGTCAGACCGTTCAATACTTGTAACAAACCAAAGCCCTATTTTAAGACAGATAAATTGAGGTCTTGCGGAAACAAACTTCAATTATTCCTATAAAATATCTTCTTGATATCTAAAATCTATGCCGCCAAATCTAGGCCTAATCAGGCTATGCTTAGCCCTAGGCTAGGGGCCTAGTACAGATGTGATGTGATTGAATGTCGGAGGCCTAAGCCTTTTCAACGGCGCCTCCTGATGTCTTCATCCTCTGTGCTGTGTTCTAACCATTTGATATCGTATTTTCCAGAATTTATATATTATCTGGTTTTTGTGGTCTATATTTTCCTTCCCAAAGATAAACCCCCAATAATCTTCTCTTTGTCTGCCTTAAACGGCTGTTGTAATTCGATGGCTTTTACTCTCTCCTTCCTGTACATAAGAACATAAGACATTTTTATAGTGGGCACACTAGGGGCCACTTCGGCCCGTCGAGGTGGCTCCACTATGTAAAAACTGCCTGTACATTGGCAATAACCAACTTTTACAAAACTAATTAAGTATCTATTTAAAACTAATTAATTATCAATTTAAAACTAAAGATAGAATCTCTGGATCCAGAGGATCAAAGTCATAATAGGCTACTATCCACAAATATGTTACACACTATATCTATTTATAACTGACATGCAATATATCAGATCCAAAGAATCCAGTCAATTTCATTATGGTACCCATCAATACCAGTACCATGCCAACCAAAAATAAGTCACGGTCCATATCAATTGCAGACCAAGTCACAATTTACATCCATATACATTACAATATATATACTTAAGAGGAAAAGTGTAGGTGTGGCTGTAAAGACTGTACAGTAATGTAGAAATGTGTGTGCACCCATTTTGGGTCTCCCATTTAAAGGTGTTTGTGGGGCAAGTGAAGATCATGAGTTTTTCAATACCTCACAGTACTATGGGGGGCACCGCTCGGCAGAGGAATCTCTTTAAATAGGGTGTGTAAGGACAGAGAGTATCCCCTAACCCAAGATGCTGCCTCCCTATATCCCACAACACCTGTGTTGAGCTGTGGGATCTATCACCCAAATGCACATAATATTTATGAAATAAACTAGTACCATTCATGCAATAAAAATGGGCTTAAACACCATCACCAGATGTCCCTTGCAGACATCAAACTATCCAACCTTCTTTTGAAAGAATCAAGCGTATCTGAAGTCACCACTTCTTCTGTCAGACTGTTCCAAAACTTAATTACTCTGTTTGTAAAACTATGTTTCCTTAAATTTGTTCTACATCTTGGCTTAAATAATTTCATACTATGACCTCTAGTCTGATTATTGTGATCTTTAATGAAAAGAGACTCAAAATCTATCTTATCCAACCCTTTTATCATTTTATACACCTCTATCATATCACCCCTTAACCTCCTCCTTTTTAATGAGAACATGCTTAGATACGCCAGTCTTTCCTTATATGTCAATTGTCTTAGAGATGGGATCATTCTTGTTGCTCGTTTCTGTACTTTTTCCAGTTTTTCAATATCTTGTATCAAATAGGGACTATTAAATTGAATGCAGTATTCGAGGAGGGGTCTCACATGAATGTATAGTTGCTTTATAATATTGGGTGATTTGTATTCAATGTATGGAAAACTTATGAGTGGGTAGTTGGGAGGTAACGAAAATGGTTCACTGAGTAGGTAGGTAGTTAATCTAACAATTAATAAATTCCTTTTATGTCAATAACTGGGTGGATGAAACCAATTGGTTGCTCACCAGAGTTATTCTCCACACTAGTATTTATATACTGTGTGGGAGGAGCGTGCTCGGTAATGGAGATACATTACCGCTAAACCATCCGAGGAATAAACCAAGACAACGCTGGTACAAGAAGCCCCGCGAAGAGGAGAACAAAGAGAGAACGAAAACGAAGAACGGGGCGAGAGGACGTACCAGCAAAGTACGCTCTCGAATGAGACAACCGGAGAAGGGAGAGACTGTAATAACTAAAAGTAAGTGACTAATATGAGTTTTAACACCAAACAGTTAAGAACATTAAATTAAGCTGGGTCAAACAAGTTAGGCCTACATTGTGACCTAAGACCCAGCATCAACTCATAGCTTAACAAAGGTGAAGGTAGATTGCCCTAACCTAATCTTGTGAGGAATCCTACTGTGGACCTCAATTTATCTGCCCGCTCTGGACCATTTCCGGAATCTCTAGGCTGACCCCTCTAGGCTAGACTTGATCTACTCTATAGTTAGACTGGAGATATAAGGGGTGGGTTAATTGTGGACCAATTCATACAGAGCATTTTTCGCATTGGTGGTCCGTGTGTGGGGAATTTACAAACCTTAACCTTACTTAACAAAAATTGCAGAATTAGGCTAAATGGTCTAGCCTAAGCCTAACCTGAGCAAGCCTAATTAGGTCTACAACCTAGGGCCTAACTAGGAAACATTTACATTAAAGGAGTCTCATTCTCTTATAAGCTTAGACCTGAGCAATGCGAAAAATGCTCTGTATGAATTGGTCCACAATTAACCCACCCCTTATATCTCCAGTCTAACTATAGAGTAGATCAAGTCTAGCCTAGAGGGGTCAGCCTAGAGATTCCGGAAATGGTCCAGAGCGGGCAGATAAATTGAGGTCCACAGTAGGATTCCTCACAAGATTAGGTTAGGGCAATCTACCTTCACCTTTGTTAAGCTATGAGTTGATGCTGGGTCTTAGGTCACAATGTAGGCCTAACTTGTTTGACCCAGCTTAATTTAATGTTCTTAACTGTTTGGTGTTAAAACTCATATTAGTCACTTACTTTTAGTTATTACAGTCTCTCCCTTCTCCGGTTGTCTCATTCGAGAGCGTACTTTGCTGGTACGTCCTCTCGCCCCGTTCTTCGTTTTCGTTCTCTCTTTGTTCTCCTCTTCGCGGGGCTTCTTGTACCAGCGTTGTCTTGGTTTATTCCTCGGTTGGTTTAGCGGTAATGTATCTCCATTACCGAGCACGCTCCTCCCACACAGTATATAAATACTAGTGTGGAGAATAACTCTGGTGAGCAACCAATTGGTTTCATCCACCCAGTTATTGACATAAAAGGAATTTATTAATTGTTAGATTAACTACCTACCTACTCAGTGAACCATTTTCGTTACCTCCCAACTACCCACTCATAAGTTTTCCATATACTGGGGGCCCCGGGAGATAAAAATTTTGGTGTCATTGTCACCAATTTTTGTCTGAGTGTAGACTAGCTAACTATTTAACTGTAAATGCCTGTTAATCTGATTAACAGTGCCTATCCTCACCTTCTCATGGAGAAGGTGTAGCATTTAATTAGAAGAAAAGGGGGGCAAAGTTGGGAGCTGTTACAAAGGCTGTGAACACTTTTAACAATATTACACAACCAGGTAAGAAAAATATAGAGAGTGTAATTATTAAATTAGAAATTAAAAAGAAGGAAATAATAGCCATTAATGAGAGTATTTCAGAGTTAGTTGAATCCGAAATGGCTGAAGAACAATTGATAGACCTTTACGCTGATGATGATGATCAGGTAAGCTCAATTGAACAGCAAATAAGGGAACTACGGTCTCGGTTGACTGACTTAACACCAAAAAAACCTAATTCTGATTTTAATCAAAGTAGGCTAACCTTCAACAAATTTAAGTGGCATGCAAAATCCTGAGTCACAAGAATTGAGGGCTCAGTTACCCATTTTGCTAGTACCAACATTTGAAGGGGACACGGTACAATTCCCATCTTTCATTGACAAATTTGAGAATTTAATAGGTAATAAACCTTATATTTCAACTGTTGAAAAGTTTAGTTACTTAACTAGTTCCCTTAAAGGCCCAGCCTATAACCTAATAGCCTATTTACCAGCCGTAGGGGATTCATATGAAGTAGCTATTGATCTTTTAAAACGTAATTACATTAATAAAGATATGATTGTATATGAATTATCTCAACAAATTTTTGAATTTGCACCCATAAAAGATAACCATAGTGATATGGAAAATTTTTATACAAAATTAGAAGCTATTATAGGACAACTGGTTAGCAATGAGATAGATATTAAAACTTCATCTTGGCTTATACAAAGCATAGTACTTAGTGCCTTCCTTCGAGGGTTAAAGATAATTTAATTCTAAAGACGGGAGAAAATTATCCTAATTTAGAACAAATAAGAGAAAACTTCCCCAATATCCTAATTAATTACAACTTGAGAGATTTTCCAACACATAAGACCCAGACTTGGATAAACCAAAGACTGTTCCCAGAAACCAACTAGCTACAGCCAACAGACAAAACTTGATACTGGAGAATCAAATGTGACCAACTATAATACACGAACACCTACATTACAGAACTTTAATGTAACTGCTGCCTCAACTTACACACCACATTGCAATTTTGTGCAAGTAATGAACATAGTAGTACTGGGTGTGACAAATATTCAGATTTTAACCAAAGGGCTAAAAGATGTGAACAGTTGAACCTGTGTAAAAAGTGTACTGGCCAGGGACATTATAAGAAAGACTGTAAATCTAGGTTAAGATTCAAGTGTAAGTTTTGTAAAAGTTTACGACATGTCTCATCAATGTGTGATTCACCAAAGTGTCCAAACAATAATACTCAAACTCAAAGATACCTCCCCAAACAAAGGTAATCAAGAAATGCCACTTTCATGGGACATTCTGCTTGTTCAAACAATGTAACAAAAACACTGAGATTCTTTTACCAACTATTACTTTGGACTTAGTGAATAGTGAGGGTAGTACCACTCCAGTGAGATGTCTTATAGACTGTTGTTCTCAACAAACATTTGTTTCAAAAAATGTAGTTAATAAATTGGGTTTGACACCAAACCCGAATGAACAAAACCTCAATATTGCGTCCTTTGTTAAGGATAACTCGGACAAAAATAGCTATAAGACAATTGACCTGGAACTACATTTAGAAAGTAAATTCAAGAAAATTGAAGCAGTTATTATTTCTAAAGTAGGACAAAACAAACTGGTTATACCCAAACTAGAACAAACCATAAATCATTTGAAAAAACACTACAAAATAGCTGATAGACATATCACTACAACACAGTAGCTAACATTGAAATGCTAATAGGGGCAGATTATATTAATCTTATTCATAAGGGCATAGTAGAGATAGGTAATGGTATAGCTATTCAGACTCCATCAGGGATAGCCCTTTAGGTGACCTATCAGAATACAACCTAGACCTAAACCAAAACAGTGCATGACCAACAAATACTATGTGCCTCAACTCAGTCCTACATAACACCTGTAAGAATAGCAACACTTTGAATAATATTATCTCAACTGAGAACATTAATTCATCATTATCAAATGAAACTTTGGATGAGGCAATTCAAACTTTATGGTTGCTAGAATCTGTGGGTATACGTGACACACATCAAACTTCAGAAGATCAGTTAATGGTAGAAAGATTTGAAGACACCATTCAGTGCAAAGACAATAGTTATTTTGTTGAGTTACCTTGGAAAATAAATTGTCCAACTTTAAGAGACAATCTCAAAGTAGCTAAAGGACATTTATATAAAGTAATGAAAAAACTCAAACAAGATAATAATGTAAAAATATATAATAATGTCTTCAAAGAACAGCTACAGAAAGGCTTCATTGAAGAAGTAACAGATAACCCTTTTAAAAAGATGGTTGTCATTATTTAACCCACAGGGGGGTTTATCGACAAGATGCCCCAACAACAAAACTCAGAGTAGTATATAATTGTAGCCTCAAAGACAGTGATAAACACAGTTTGAATGATTGCTTGATTGAGGGTCCTAATATCATTTCTGACCTTGTGAAGATCTTACTGAGGTTCAGGTTAGACAAATATGCTGTACAAAGTGACATTTCAAAGGCATTTTTTAGAATAATCTTAAAATGAATATGATAAGAACCAACTTAGGTTCTTATGGTTCAAGGATCCATTTGATTTGAATAAAGGGTTCATAACCTATAGATTTAATGTTGTGTTGTTTGGAGCCAATTGCTCACCTAGCCTATTAGCATTGACAATTAGACATCATTTAAACCAGTTTAATAACTCTCTAACATTGAACTTCCTTAAGGAACATTTTTTACGTAGACAATCTAATAGGCTCAACGACAACAAAATCTGAATTATCTGAAGTCTATGAACACTCTCAAAACATTATGCAACAAGGTAACTTTGAACTTAGAGAGTGGATTTCAAATGATGAGGATTTAAACAAAAAGATTTTAAAAGATAATAATGGTCTTACTGAGCCATCAGACAGAGTTAAAACTTTAGGTATGAACTGGTATTTGGATGCAACTTCTAACAGTCATGATTCAATCTGTACTAAAGGTTTTAAACTTGATGAGGAAGCAAATACTAAAAGACAAATATTATCAGAGGCTTCCAAAATTTTTGATCCTATGGGTCTATTCCTGCCTTCAACAATAAAATCAAAGATTCTCCTCCAAGAAATTTGGAGGACAAATGTTGGGTGGGATGATCCAATAACAAATGAAAATCAAAAATCTTGGAAGAAGTTAGCTACTGATTTAACAAAAGTGCAGAACATTAAAATTCAAAGGTGCTGTGGGTTTAGGGATAAGCCCCAGAGGCTTCATGTGTTTGCTGATGCACGCACACAAGCTTATGGGTGCTGTGCGTATCTTGTAAGCCCTACAGAAAGTCATCTAATTTATGCAAAAGGGAAAGTTGCACCTCTCAAACCTACCCGAACCATACCTCAATTGGAACTATTGGCCGCTACATTAGCCATTAAAACCATTTCATTGCTTAAGGATGCTTACTATGATGTGTTCATAACTAATCCACGTCTGGCTTGACAGTCAGATTTGTCTTGCATGGATACGGAATGATAGCATTAATAGTAAGAATATCTTTGTAAGAAATAGGCTAAAAGAAATAGCTGACGCTAATGAAAGCCTACAAGTAAACTTTCACTATGTTCCAACTAAACAGAATCCAGCAGACTTTCTGACCAGAGGTTTATCCTACAAGTTGTTGAAGTCAACAAAACTTGGTTTATGGGACCTAAGTGGCTCTGTAATACAGACCAATGGCCTGTGGAACAAGTTAACTTGACATTAATTTAATCTTTTCAAATGAAAAGGTTGAACCAATCACTAATTATGAAAAGTATTCTGATTTCAAACAAACTTGTCAGGGACAGCCTACTGTTTGAGGTTTGCTCACAACTGTTTAGCTACAATTAACAAACAGCTAAATAAAATAATCATAATTATACCGAAGTTGCAACCCAATACTGGATAGGCCAAGCCCAACAAAAAGAGTACAATAAAGAGTTAGAATTCTTAACTAATGGGAAACAAACAAAAGAACCTGTACCATCAGTAGTTGTGGATCTAAACTTGTTCAGAGATGAGGAAGGCCTTCTAAGGTGTAAAGGGAGATTAGACAAATCAAAACTGTCATACAAAAGCAAAAATCCAATCCTTTTACCTAATTTAGCTATTTGACAACATTAATAATCAAAAAACACACAATGATGTATATCATATGGGGGTACCACAGACACTAACTACATTAAGAAAAACTTATTGGATACCCAAGGGAAGGATCACTGTTAAAACAGTCCTGAGTGAGTGTGTCACATGTAGGCGTATTCATGCTAGGCCCTATAGGAAACCAAATCCTCCTGCTTTGCCAGAGGAGAGAGTTACTCTCAACAGACCCTTTGAGACTGTAGGCATTGACTATACAGGAGCATTGACTGTAGGGGTGGGTGACACTGAACAAAAAATGTACATTGTACTGTTTACATGTGCTGCCTCACGAGCTGTTTATTTGGATGTTGTGGAGGACCTTACAGCAGATCTTTTGTTGCTGTCTTTAAGAGATTCTGTGCACGACATTCAGTACCAAAGACAGTTTGGACTGACAATGCTACATATTTCAAAGCTGGTGAACAATCATCCACGACTTGTTAAGCAATGAAATCACACAATTATATATAAAAAATTCAAACATAAAGTGGAAGTATATCCGGTTGCCTCTCCTTGGTATGGTTCTATCTGGGAGAGGAATATACAAACAGTAAAGAATTGCTTGAAGAAAGCAATTGGCAAAAAACAGATACACTTATTTGGGTTACTCACTCTCCTGGCTGAGATTGAGAACATCATTAACAATAGACCACTCACTTATGTGAGTGACAACATTAATGACCCAGACCATTAACTCCAAATCATTTGATTCGGGGAGAACAAGTTAGTCTCCTGCCGGACTACAATATAGACTCTTCAGAAGACCCAAACTGGACTCAACGACATGATGAGCTCCAGATTAAGTTACAACATTTAACTAGAGTTAAAGCTCATTTCATTAAACAGTGGAAAACTGAGTACTTGATGGGTCTAAGGGAGAGACATAAACAAATGACTAAGAAGGATTGGTCTGACACAATTAAGGTAGGGGACCTTGTTCTCATACATGACAGTACTCCAAGACAATACTGGCCTCTGGCTAGAGTTTTCAGAACTCAGACCAGGGGCAGACGGGGTAACAAGAGTGGTCAAATTAAGGACTTCAACGGGTGACACAACAAGAGACATTTCTCTTTTGTACCCTTTAGAGTCTGGACCGAAAACAATGGACTTTGAGAACCTTCTCCACTGACAGTAACAACTGGAGACACTGAACTTCCAGTAACTATTCCTTTGACAGTAGGAGTGGTAACGCATCCTACTACAACATTGACAGACACAAGACCTCAGCGACAAACAGCATTAAAGGCGCGACTATTTTTACAACAAAAAATAGATGCTGGGGAATTGTAATTTTATCTTCTAACTTTCATTTTTTCTTTTCTTATGGTAAAGACCATAGACAGTTTCATCCTATGGATGTATATTTTCTTTTCTAATTAAATGCTACACCTTCTCCATGAGAAGGTGAGGATAGGCACTGTTAATCAGATTAACAGGCATTTACAGTTAAATAGTTAGCTAGTCTACACTCAGACAAAAATTGGTGACAATGACACCAAAATTTTTATCTCCCGGGCCCCCAGTATATGGAAAACTTATGAGTGGGTAGTTGGGAGGTAACGAAAATGGTTCACTGAGTAGGTAGGTAGTTAATCTAACAATTAATAAATTCCTTTTATGTCAATAACTGGGTGGATGAAACCAATTGGTTGCTCACCAGAGTTATTCTCCACACTAGTATTTATATACTGTGTGGGAGGAGCGTGCTCGGTAATGGAGATACATTACCGCTAAACCAACCGAGGAATAAACCAAGACAACGCTGGTACAAGAAGCCCCGCGAAGAGGAGAACAAAGAGAGAACGAAAACGAAGAACGGGGCGAGAGGACGTACCAGCAAAGTACGCTCTCGAATGAGACAACCGGAGAAGGGAGAGACTGTAATAACTAAAAGTAAGTGACTAATATGAGTTTTAACACCAAACAGTTAAGAACATTAAATTAAGCTGGGTCAAACAAGTTAGGCCTACATTGTGACCTAAGACCCAGCATCAACTCATAGCTTAACAAAGGTGAAGGTAGATTGCCCTAACCTAATCTTGTGAGGAATCCTACTGTGGACCTCAATTTATCTGCCCGCTCTGGACCATTTCCGGAATCTCTAGGCTGACCCCTCTAGGCTAGACTTGATCTACTCTATAGTTAGACTGGAGATATAAGGGGTGGGTTAATTGTGGACCAATTCATACAGAGCATTTTTCGCACAATGTGTCTCTGCATGAGATTGAGTCTAGCATTTGCTTTATTTTGATTACCATACAGTGATTTGAGGGTTTAAGTTCATTTGTCACAGTGACACCCAATTCTTTCTCTTTATCATCATTTTTAATCCAAATTCCATTCATATTGTATTCAAATTCTGGATTTTTTGGCCCAATATGCATAACCTTGCACTTATGAACATTAAATTTCATCTCCCACTTATCTGCCCAGGCTGTTACTCTGTCTAAGTCTTTTTGTATTGTCATTGCTCCTGCTACTGACTTAACATTATGGCCTAATTTTGTATCATCAGCAAATTTTGAGGTTTTACATGATAGGCCCTTCTCTAGGTCATTTATATAGACAACAAAAAGCAGAGGTCCCAGAACAGACCCCTGTGGGACTCCGCTCAATACGGGTCTCCAAGTAGACTTATTTCCATTTAGATGAACTCTCTGTTTTCTATTTCTCAGCCATTCTTCTATCCAATCAGCTATATGGCCTCTTATACCATGGGCTCTAACTTTTACCAACAATCTTGCATGAGGAACAGTATCAAATGCCTTTGCAAAATCTAAGTATACTATATCTACTGGCTCTTTATTGTCCAAATGCAATAGGACTCCATCATAAAATTCAATCAAGTTGGTTAGACAGGACCTTCCATTTCGAAAGCCATGCTGGCTATCATTTATAAGGTTGCACTCTTCAAGGAACTCATAACTTTACCTCTAATGATACTTTCGAGTAATTTGCAAATAATGGAGGTGAGGCTGATGGGTCTGTAGTTTTTTGCCAAGTTTCTATTTCCTTTTTTAAAGATTGGAGCCACATTTGCTTTCTTCCAATCCTCTGGAATTTCAGTACATATCAATGATTTATTAAAAATAATTTCTAGTGCCTGTGCTATATTCTTTTTGGCAGCTTTTATGACTATTGGATGCATTTCATCTGGCCCTGGAGATTTTTCCATTTTTAATTTATCTATTGCTTTCAAGATATCTAGTTTTGTTACCCTTAATTCATTTATTTCTCTATCTTGTCCTGGTAGTATAAGATCAGGAATATTATTTAAATTTTCATTTGTGAATACTGATGAGAAGTATTTGTTTAGTTCTTCAGTTATTTCAAGATCATCATCTATAGTTTTATCATCTATATGGAGGGGGCCAATTTTCTTTTTCACTCTACTTTTCAAATTGAAGTGACTGAAAAACTTCTTAGGATTGTTTTTTGAATTCTTGGCTAGGCTTTTTTCCAGGTCACGTTTGCTATCTCTGATTACTTTCTTGCAAATGCTTCTTTTACTTTTATATATTTCGGAGTCTGTGCCATTTTTAGTTCTTTTGAATTTATGAAATGCTCTTGTTTTTTCTCTGATTGCTCTTTTTACATTGCAGTTTATCCAAGGTTGTTTTTTATTTTTTCCAGTTCTGATTTTACACTGTGGGATATGCTTCCTTTGTATGTTCATTATTATACTTTTAAATTTTTCCAACATACTAGTTACTGTCTGTTCAGGCTGTAGAATATCTGTCCAATTTATTAGACACAGATCATTTACTAGTCCATTTATATTTCCTCTTTTAAAATCTGGAACTTCTACTTTATTTTCACTAGGTCTTGAATTACAAACAATATTAAACCGAAGGATACAATGATCACCTGAACCTAGTGTTTCTGAAACCGAGATATCCTGGAAGGTATCTGGATTATTTGTTAGAATTAAATCTAGAATGGCATCGGCCCTGGTTGGCTCCTTTACTAACTGGGTTAAACCATTCTCAATTATACAGTCTAAGAATATCTCATTACTTTCTGGTGTTTGTAATATTTCCCAGTCTATATGCCTATAACTGAAATCTCCAATAATAATAATATTGCTTGTCATTGCTTTATTTATTTCATCAATAAGTTGATTTTCTACATACTTATTTTCTTCTCTACTTTTGGGGATTCTTCCAACTGAACATCCCTCAGGTGGTCTATAAATACCCCCTATCCTGATTTTCCTGGCATTTTTATGCCCAATATCTATCCATACAGATTCAACTATTTCCTCTTTAACGGAGGTAACTTCAACTGGATTCAGATTTGTCTTGGCATAAATAAATACTCCGCCACCCTCTGAATATTTACGTTCATAATAAAAAAGTTCATAGCCATCAATTTCATAAGTAATGGTATTATCTCTTTCACTAAATAGACTATTTGGTATCGTACTGAATTTTGTCCAAGTTTCAGTGACAATCATAACATCAGGATTTTCAATACCTATGTATGCCTTGAATTAATTTATTTTATCTCGGATACTTCTTGCATTTACACAGAAAAATGACAAAGAACCCTTGGAATATTTTGCTTGTAATTTAGTCTGGTTCTTGTTCTGTGATGGTATATTATTTGCATCTCTTTTACTTTCTTTGTTGACCTTTTTCTTTTGAGTTTTGATTATATTTTTTATTAGTTTATTGTTATCAAGAGTATTGGTATTTGTACTAATTTGGCCTGTTCCTTTAGTTTTTAGTCAATTATATGATACAATCTTTGATAGTAAATCAGTTCCTTTACTATTAAAGTGAATTCCATCTCTGTTATAGAACTCTCTTTTTTTGTAAAAATTATTCCACAGTTCGATATATGTAATTTCCATGCTCTGACATAGTGTCTTAAGCCTACTATTTATATATGTATGCACTACAGTCCAACAAGAAATGCTCCAGGTCTTCTTTTTTGTATGCACACATGGGGCATTTGGTGTCCCCTCCCATATATCTATTTCTGTCATTAAGTTCCAAATTATTTGCCCTACATCTGTACAATATGATTGAGGCTGGGGTGTTATCATATATATCCTCCGTGCCTCCAATGCTTCTTTTCCATTTCCTATATAATTTTAAACTTTCCTTTCCATCTATATCTTTCCTCCATTGGTCTTCATCCCAGGTACGTATTTTGTTTGCCAGTTCCTGTTTTTTGCAATCTTTTAGGTATTTTATATTATTCTCAAGTCAATCATATATCCCTCAACCTCCTTCATCCACTTCCCTCTTGTTTCTTCTTTTACTTTACTAAATATTTCACCTACCAGCCTTCCTGTGCCATTTTTCAAGATACTTTTTACATAGTTGAGCTTTCCTCTCATTATTCTCGTTCTCATCATTGATGCCCCTATTTCTCCCCTCAAACCACTCACAGCCACGCTTCTTCCTGCTGATAGTATTGTTCTGTATACTCCATTCTCATATTTCTGTAGCTGTTGAATTTCTGTTTTGTTTAGTTCTATAATATTTGTTCCATATGGTATTGATGGCAGCGCCAAGCCTTTCCAGAACGCCTTACCTACAACCAGTTTGTTACAACTCTTTCTATTTTCTATTACCGAGTAGGTCATTTTGCCATTTTCTGTGCCGTTTGGAACATCAGTTCTTTTTGCTTTTGGAAACAATTCCTTTGTATTATTAATTGTTATGCCCAGATATTTTATTGAATCTACCACTTTAATTCCCTCTATCTGCTCTGGTGCTTCTTTTTTGTTGAATATTATAAAATTACTCTTATTTTTGTTAATCTCCAGGCCATATGTCCCCCCTATTTATATTACTTTCTTGATATTGTCACTTGCCTCATCTACTGACATTGATAGCTGTAATCCATCATCCGCAAAAAATAATGTATTTATTTTAAATTTCTCATCTTTATATCCTATATCTTCTTTATCCAACTTCCCCAGGATCTGGTATGTCACCAATTTGAATAGAGTTGCTGATAGGGTACATCCTTGTCTTATTCCACTGCTTACTTCAATGCTCATCATTTAGCCTCACTGTGGTACTCTCCCCGATATAGATTTTTGCTATGACTTCTATTATGTTTGGGTGAATCTTATATCTCATGAGAGCTTCCACTAGTTTTTCTCTTTTTACCGAATCAAAAGCTTTTGCGAAATCAATTGCTTCCACTATCAAGGGTTTTCTATTTCTGAGCTATTTTCTATCGATATTTCAAGATATAGTTATTATCCTCTATTCTTCTCCCTGGTGAAAATCCAGCTTGCGTGTCCTTGTCCTCATTATTCCTAGTTAGGTGTCTTCTATCTTTTATTATAGACATGAACAGCTTGTACGCTACATCAGTTAATGCATAGGTCTTAGGTCTTTCTCTGTAGGTTTGTTCTTCTTTTGCACCATGTGGTGCCGCGTTTGTTAGCGGGCTAAAGATAAAGTAAAGGCCAATTTGAGGCTTTATTCAACATAAACATAGCATAGATCTGAAACACAGAAAACAATAATTAGTAAAGACTTGTTACACAGAAAACAATAATTAGTAAAGACTCATTACATTCCTCTCTTCTTTTATAATACGTGATCACAGAAAACAATAATTAGTAAAGACTTGTTACACAGAAAACAATAATTAGTAAAGACTCATTACATTCCTCTCTTCTTTTATAATACGTGATACATTGCACGGTAAGAAACAAAACGACAAGTTCAAGATATTTTGGAA
Organism: Bathynomus jamesi; assembly: GCA_023014485.1. NCBI lineage: Eukaryota > Metazoa > Arthropoda > Malacostraca > Isopoda > Cirolanidae > Bathynomus > Bathynomus jamesi. The sequence goes on along the minus strand of JAJOZX010000310.1, from coordinate 1,563,093 downwards.
GAAAGAAGAGTCTACAAGTTTAGGCGTTGAGCTGGGTATCTGATTCGAGTGCTTCTTCTCAGAGGGGGACTCGTCTCGGAGGTTACTGACACAGGTGGGCCTCTCTCGACTTCGACTGGAGTCGCTTCGACGGGAGCTGTTGGGACCGTGTGTCGGCGGATCTCAGCGGGTTCTGAGTCGTCCGTTAGCGGGGTGGAATTGATTGGCGGACTGGGTACGGGGGTTCATAGTGATTCGTGTCATCCGTATTGCTACGTCCCGCCGGTGCCAGGTCCCTGATGGATACGGTATCTTCTCTCCCATTCGGATGCCGTATAAACGCGTAGTTGGGGTTTGCCTCAATTAACTCAACTTCCTCGACGAGGGGGTCGTTCTTGGATCGGCGAATGAATTGGCGAAGGAGTACAGTTCCCGGAGAAGACAGCCACGTCGGTAGTGCAGAACCGGTAGAAGTACGCCGCGGGTGCGTGAATAGACGCTCGTGAGGAGTTTCGTTCGTGGCCGTACACAGCAGCGATCTAATCGAGTGCAGCGCGTCTGGTAGGACGGACTCCCATTGCGACATCGGCAACCCGCGATCTTCTATGGCTAGTTTGATGGTGTTCATGATGATTCCATTGTAACGTTCGCATTGCCCGTTTCCTTGGGGGTGATACGGCGTTGTGCGACTAGTCGCGATACCATGTTTAGTTAGGAACAGTTTTAGTTCCGAAGACATAAACGATGTCCCTCGATCTGTGTGGATGTAAGAGGGAGTTCCGAAGGTAGAAAATAACTCGGTGAGACGGGCGATAACGGTTGACGTGTTCGTATCACGGCACGGGAAGGCAAAAGGAAAGCGTGAATACTCGTCGATTACTGTTAGGATGTAAGGTCGCGAAGTTGCGCTCGGAAGCGGGCCTTTAAAGTCGATGTTAAGTCGGTCAAACGGGGACATGGCCCGTATTAAGTGACTAACTTCTGGTTTATAGTACTGTGGCTTACATTTAGCGCATGTTTGGCATTCCGACGTAACTCGTTTGATGTCATCCACTGAGAATGGTAGGTTCCTAGCTCTCACAAAATGAGTCATTCGGCGGACTCCTGGGTGTATCAGATTAACATGCAGCTGGGCGAGGGATATTCTTGGAGTAGCAGCGCAAAAGGATCGCGACAATGCGTCTGCGGCTCGGTTCTCGGGGCCCGGTCTGTATTTTATTGTGAATGAGTAGCCGGCTAGTTCTACACGCCAACGGAGAATCTTATCGTTCTTAATACGACCAGTAGCTTTTCCATCGAACATGAAAGATACGCTCCGCTGGTCGGTGACGACAGTAAAGTGTCGATAAGCTAAGAAGTGCTTCCACTTGCGAATGGATTCGATTACAGCGTATGCCTCCTTTTCAACGATGTGATGGCGACGTTCTGTGTTATTCAGAGCGCGAGAAAAGAACGCCACCGGGCGGCCGTTCTGGGTGAGGGTGGCTCCGATTGCTGAAGAGGAAGCGTCCGTCTCCACAGTGAACGGCAGTTCTTCATCGATTGAACCGACGACAGCTTTCGAGATATCATCTTTGAGTGTTTGGATCGTTGATACTTCCTCGCGAGTTAATGGGAATGATGAAACGTTGAGCAGAGGTTTGATCTTTAGGGAATAGTTCTGAATCCATTTAGCATAGTATGCGAATAGTCCGATTACGCGTTGTAGAGACGACTTGTTGCGAGGAGTTTGAAGTTCTTGTAGTGGCCGGAGGCGTTCGGGATCGGGCCGCAATACGCCATGAGAGATAGAATATCCGAGCAGGTGCACTGATGTCATCGAAAGCTTGCATTTTTCCTTGTTTAGACTCAGATTTACTCGTTTAGCGGCTTCCCAGAAATGTCGAAGGTTCTCATCGTGCTCTTCCCAAGTGGTTCCGCAGATGGTGAGATCGTCGAGGTAGGCGTATGTTGATGATAAGTTGTTCGAGGATATGAATTCGTTCATGACGCGCTGGAAGGCCGCGGCTCCGTTAGTTACTCCCATAGGGATCCTTCTGAATTGGTATAGATTTCCGTCAGCCTCGAATGCTGTGAAAGGTCGTTCAGACGGATCGATTTCTACCTGGTAGTATGCGCTTGACAGATCAATTACGCTGTAGTATTTGTGTTGTGAGACTTTGTTGGCTATATCATCGATTCGCGGAAGAGGATATGCATCTAGCATGGTAAATCGGTTGACGGTTTGAGAGAAATCGATTACCATGCGTTTTTTTTTTGTTTCGGTAGATGTGATGACTACTTGAGCACGCCAGGGTGAGTTACTGGGTTCAATTATCTCATCCCTGAGTAGCTTTTCGATTTCTTTCCCAATGAAAATTTTGTCCTCAGAGCAAAATCGTCTGGACTTCGTGGCGATGGGACGACAATCGGCAGTTAAGTTGCCGAATAGTGGTGGGGCTGAAATTCTTGATCGAGTAAGGCCGCATATATGGAGTGCTGGCTCCGGACCTCCGAAATTGATGTTCAATTCCTTGTGTCTGATTAAGAATGGGGTACCGAGTATTATGTCAGCGCACAGATCCGACAAGACGGATAGTTCGAGCTTTTCGTAGTCGCGGTCTCCCATCGTAACCTTCACTGTACATCGACCTGAGATGGCTGCGGATAGATTAGGCGAAGCCATTGATACGACGCCCGAGTGCGGAAGAATGGGCAGCTCTAAGTGTTTGGCTAGATCCTCACGAATGAAGTTGTCCGAGCTGCCAGTATCCAACAAGGCGAGACACGAACGGCCGTTGACGAGGATATCGACTGTTGAGTTGGTAGGCATGGAGGAGCTACACGATAGAGTGGTACTAATGGTCGCTAATGCTGCGGCTGAATGAGACGCTGTGGTTTTATCCTGTTTTGACGTGCCGAGGAAGTACTTGAGCGGCAGACTTTGGCCCAGTGGCCGGTCTTTTCACATTTCGCACAGATAGAATCCTTTGCCGGACACCTGCTTCGTGGGTGGCGTCGAGACCCGCAGAAGAAGCACAGAGCGGCTTTGTTGTCGAAATTCGTAGCGGCTGAAGAGTTTGGGAGATCGTCTCCTTGGACGCAGGCAGGCCGGGCAGAGTCAGTAGTCGGCGACGGTTCGTGGCGAGAGCCAGTGGCTGCAACAGCACCGTAATGAGTGAGGTACGATTCTGAGTTTTTCTGGGCCTGATCTAATGTTCGAGCCTGGACGATAGCCTTTTCCAGTGAGAGTGTGTCATTTTCGAGTAAGCGGGTGCGGATGGCGCTATCTCTAATTCCTCGGATGAAAGCGTCTCTCACAGATGAACTCCTGTTTTCGTCGGCGGAAACCGATTTGAAGTTGCAGTCATTGGCTAGTTGTTGAAGAATTTGCAAGTACTCATCGAGGGTTCCCTCTGGCTTTTGGTGACGGGTGGACAACAGGTGGCGAGCGCATACCTCGTTTGGCTTCTTGACGTAGGTGGCCTCTAAGGCTGCCATGGCATTCTCATAAGTAGAGCAGTCTTGAATGATATCAGCGACATCGGGGCCGATATGTATGAATAGAACCTCCAATTTATTGGGGTTGTGTTCGGCGATAGTACTCAAGAAATATTTGAATCCGCGCGACCATAATTTCCATAGTTTCCCAGCTTGGGGAGAATTCGGAGAAGTAATAAATTTATCCGGGCGAATCACCTTCTCCATGATATAGTAAGATTACTGGATGAATATTTGCTTGCTGTATCTGAAAGGCCGACTGAATGGCTGATTGAAATGTTGAATAAATTGTGGTGCCGCGTTTGTTAGCGGACTAAAGATAAAGTAAAGGCCAATTTGAGGCTTTATTCAACATAAACATAGCATAGATCTGAAACACAGAAAACAATAATTAGTAAAGACTTGTTACACAGAAAACAATAATTAGTAAAGACTCATTACACACCATTACTGTGTTTGACATCTTCCAATTCCTTGGTGGACTCCCTGTTCTCAAGATCTGATTGTAGCAATTTGCTAATGCTTGGGTGCACACTTCACTCTTATTCAATGCCTTGAGGAATTCTGGCTTTACACCATTTGGTCCAGCAGCTTTCCCATTTCTTATACTTTTTAATCCTTCTTTTATCACCTTTATTGTTATAATAGGTTCATCCATATATCCCATCTCACTTCTCACCTCTAACGCCATATCTATATGTTCTCTCAGAGTAGGTGGTATTTGGTATTCAAGTGTTCCTATTGTTAGAAAATCTAGAAGAGGAAGAGCCATTGTTGTTCCAAGGCGATATGATGACTAAGCTGATTGATGCAGCATTGCTTGTATATATTAAGTTAAGGTGTATATATATATATATATATATAATATTTAGGAGAAATCCAATGACAAGGAGGAATGTAAATGCCATGAAAAGTCTTCTTTAATGCGCAACGTTTCGAGCAATACGCTCATCATCAGGCTAGATAATAACAATATGAAATTAGAATCAATAAATAAATGTGAACAAGACAAAATAATTTCCATAAAACCTATTCAGTAAAAGCAAATTTTAAAAAGACTAAAAGAAGAGGGTTAAATTCAAAGTTATAAAAATTTACATTTATTTATTGATTCTAATTTCATATTGTTATTATCTAGCCTGATGATGAGCGTATTGCTCGAAACGTTGCGCATTAAAGAAGACTTTTCATGGCATTTACATTCCTCCTTGTCATTGGATTTCTCCTAAATATTAAATTGAAGCTTTGTAGAAGCAAACCGCATGACATATATATATATATATATATATATATATATATATATATATATATATATATATATCTCCATCTCATAATTGTAAGGTTAGTGAAATATTCACTTAATTTAGAGCTAGCATTTTTGGGCTCTTGTGGCATCATTGTTTGGGCACTCTTGTGTCATCATTTTTTTGGGGCGCTGCGCGTCCTTCCTACTCGTTTGTTGAATGCGGCACTTACAGGGTGTGGTCTTATAGAGAGCTCTCTTGCAATTCAGTTTGGTTGTTTAGATACAAGATTGTTGCATCGTGCAATAGTGCAGGTTGTGTTGTTGTTGCAAAGTTTAGAAAGAAGACCATAAATAGTGTCCCTTTTGTTTTTTATCTTAATTTTATGCAACTGAAGCCTAAGGTAGGCCCACATCGAGTCAGCAACCCTGAGGTAGGACCTAATAGGACCTCCAAGTCCGTAAGTTTTTAGTCTAGCTTAACTTGGGCTGTAGGTTAAACTGGCCCTGCAGAGTTTGGCCGTTCACGGCTCAGCTTGGATTCTGAACCCAATAAAAAAAATAACACCTATTATCACTCCTTGGTCATCTCTGTCATTGCTTTATTGTATCTTTAACTCCATACTTATATGGTCTCTTAGGCTGGAGGGTAGTGTATATTTCTTACTCACCATGACCTCGTGGGCAGAATCATTCTGCCTGTACCTTTCTATAAACTCTGCCTTCATACCCCCAGTCCAGTTGGTTGGTTGTTCCCATTATTGTGCTTCGTCCAACTGAGGGTAATGGTAATATAATACTAACAGTATAACCACGTTGGAGAATTTTTTCAAATTTTGCTTGAATTGAAATCATAAATTTGATAAGTGCTTTCAGTATTCACCCTTAGTATCAGGTACCATAAAAACCATATTGTGTACAGATGCATCTTCAGCTCATGTTGTCAGGGGCGTTTTTAAGGTTTTGAATTGGTCGGGGCAAGTTTTGCCACAGGGGGCCCGGGCTCCGTTTACCAGTTTTCTTTAATGGAAATTCTTGAACAACTCCTTAGTGTTTTCACTAATCACCACATATTTAAGTAAAGTTATTTCAACTAAAGTAAAAAAAAAAAAATTACAAACAGCATTGATTTTTTTAAACTTTATTCAGGATGCAAATATATAGAGCAGAAGAATTAGAGCAACCAACTTACATTATAGCAACCAACTCAGTCCTGTACACTAAATTATATCTAATTTTTCATCTCAAACTTTTAATGCTTGGAAAAAAAAGCAACAGTAAATACTGTATCTAGATTCAGATGACATGTATTACAACAGTTAGAACCAATGACTTACATCCTCACAGGAAGGTAAATGACTAAACATGAGCTAATGGTAAATTTTGCGAAATAAAATGTGCTCACATAATAGTTAATATGTCTGTTCAAACTACAGTCAAGATTAAAGAACCATGGAGTAATGATCAGTGATCTAGAACATGCTTCTGCTCCTAGTCTTACAAGTTACAAAAGTAGACAAAAGGACCCGGGGTAAGGGGGGCCCGTCGGGGCCGTGCCCCGTTTGCCCCTATGTTAAAAATGCCCCTGGTTGTTGTTACAGGCCACGTCATGGCCAGTACACCGTTTCCCGTCGATCACCGAAGTTAAGCGACACTGGGTTTGGGTAGTAGTTGGATGGAAGACTTTTCTCTGTGTCCAGATGATGTAGCGACCGGTAAAGTTGTAGATGCGGCGACCAGTAAAGTTGAAGGTCCTCTACGTCACTTGATCTTAGCTGTTGCGAAGAAGGTTAAACAACTCCATCATTACATTACGTTCTTATTGCGAAAAATTCGTGATACTTTTGAATAGATCACTTATTGAGAGTTATCAGTCAATGATTTAATTAAATAATTATAGTTAAAATCAAGTCAATGATTTAGTTAAATAATTATAGTAAAAATCAAGTTGTTCTCGTAATAATTTGTGACTCTTAGCAAATGCAATATACCAGGTGATTCATTTAAAACCGTACCCAAATAAATTTTTTTTAATTTGGGTACGGTTTTACATGAATCACCCTGTATATATAACCTTGGTTAACCTTGGTTTTGCTTCTGACCGAATTATTCATTCTGACGAAGGTCAAGCTTCTCACTCTACTTTAGACCTACAGTTTAACGTTGAATCCAAACCACGCCCCACCAGCAGCCCGGCGCCTTAACCACTAGGCTATCCAGGGTACCCATTTATCTACCAACCAATTTCTTTATTGTGTGGAAGGATGAATAGCCGGGTTTTGCTGCGCGCCGCCTGCCGTCACCGGGTCTCAATCCCGGGGCGGATGGATTCGTAGTCAGCGACTAACCACTACACCACTGAGGAGTATATATATATATATATATATATATATATATAAAACCGTAATACTTTAGGGTGTTAAATGTTAAATAAATAAAAGTAAATATTTTCACAATGGCTTCGCAGTGATTTAATTTCACTGTCGAATTTTCATCTATTCGTTCGCTTATGTATTTGAAACTAATTAATACTTCTTATTCATAATTCATCCATTCATATATTACATTCATATATTATTATTATTATATTACTCATTCATATATTATACATTCATATATTATAAATTATAACTACCTATGAAGTAATGTTTTATCTTTAATTAAGCTGAGAGCCTTGTAAAGCCTAAAGTTTAAAGCCCAAATTAAATAAAGTAAAGTTGACAATAACAAGTTTCGTGTTAAAATTATTGTGCTAAAAACATTGAAATATTTATTTTATAAATAGAAAATGATTCATTCATTCTTATAAGAATTTTCAATATCCTACACCCCCCACGTAAAGTCAGGTGACACGCAAACCATATTGCTAGCAAAAACCTCTCCCACTAACGATGTTCTTACACCAGATCGGTATGGGTTTTTTTTTAGGGTTTTTTTTTTTGGTGGTGAGGAGGAATCATTTACCGAGTTGTCAATAATTTTTTTTAGTTAAATAATTACTGAAACTCAAATTCTTAATTTTTCATCATAATGTTAACATACTGCATATAATATTAATTGATGTATGCATATGCTGTATATCTAAATAAAAGATAAGAAATTGTTCATACATTTTATACGAGATTCTGAAATAATGTGTTGATTTGAATGAGAAAAAATGAAGAGTAGAGCCATGAATTGTAGAGTTTAATTACAAATGTTTACAGGTTACACAAACTATATATATATAAACCTTGGTTAAACCTTGGTTTTGCTTCCGCACCAATTGCTTATTCTGACGAAGGTCAAGCTTGTCACTCCACCCTAGACCTATAGTTTAACGTTGAATCCGAACTACGCCACCACCGGCAGCCCAGCGTCTTAACCACTAGGCTATCCAGGGTACGCATTTATCTATCAACCAATTTCTTTATCGTGTGGAAGGATGAACAGCTGGGTTTTGCTGCGCGCCGCCTGCCGTCACAGGGTCTCGATCCCGGGGCCGATGGATTCTTAGTCAGCGACGCCAACCACTACACCACCGAGGTATATATATATATATATATATATATATACAGGGGCGTAGCCAGAATTTCTTTTCTGGAGCTTAGTTTTAATGTATAGAATACCAGGTACTACAAATCGATGAATCGGTACAGAATTTAAATTCTGTCCCGATTCATCGATTTGTTGTACCTGGTATTCCATACATTAAAACCAAGCTCACCCTCTCGTCTATTGTTAATTTCGCAGCCATCCCCTACCTAAAAGAAAAAATAATATATTATAGTCAACACTGAAAATTCCTATGATGCCCCACTTTTGCGCCACCCTGTATATTAAAAGTATGTAAATTAGTAAAAACACATTCATAAATGTATTACAATAACTAAACATGTGCTGAGGGTACTTGGCATGTCCTACTTATAATTTATTTATAATTCCCCCCTGTCTACGTCCCTGTATATATATATTAGTTGTTATGCTCAGCACTTGCTTGGGGTGGGCCGAATGTATTAAATTTTAATTATTCAAATCTTTTTTATTTTTCGTCGTATCACTCCTTAGGTTAAAAATATTTTACATATACCTGGCGTTGTGCGGTTGTATTATCTAATATATATATATATATATATATATATATATATATATAGATGATGAAAATAACCACGAAGAAAAAAGGAAACACAGAATGGTGTTCAAGCGCTTTCGTCTAATGACATCCTCAGGATTTTCATAATAAATATTATTCACGTGTTACTTTCGTGAAATAATTTTCATATATATATATATATATATATATGACTTGACTGACTTATGTCCCATCTGGAGGTCTCCAGGTTGGGTCCCGTCTGATGCGTCGATACTTTTCCCACTCGCTCCTGTCTCTGGCCAGATCCATTCGCTCTCGCCAGCTTAACTCGCTGCTCTCTCTCTCCACCGTCTTCAACCATGTTGTTCTAGGACCTAGGTCGTCCTCTTGGTCGTGTTCCGTGAGTTCTTGCATACAATAGTCTTCTTGGCAGCCTTCCTCCCTCCATACGTTCGACATGACCAACCATATATATATATATATATATATATATATAAGCAAGTTGTGGGTGAATCTGTCTGTCTGTCTGTCCGTTTGTTGTTAATTTTTGGGCTTCTCTAAAAAAGAGCCGAATTTTAGCTAAACAGGGCCCTACGGGGTGTGGGGCTGGGCCCAGTAATTAGGGTCGGTGGGGGGCCCAGTAATTGGGGGACCGCAGGGTCCCCAATTACTGTCGGTTCAATTATTTGGTCAATAAAACTATACGCATTGGCGTAGGTAACTGTATGCTCATTATGCACAGTGATTCACTGGCCTATTTAGTCCAGACAACTATCTCTTAATCTTCTATGGACTTCTTGTATAATGTTTGTACCTGTTGAGTTTGAAATAAAATGTTTGTTTGTTTGTGTTTGTATAGAAAAGAACGCAGCCATGAAAATCTTGAGCTTCACATTGTGTCAAGATTTGTGAAGCTTAAGATTTTCATGACTATTCTTTTATTGACCAAACAATTGAACGCCCAGTAATTGGGCGACCTACACAATGTGAAGCTCAAGATTTTTATGGCTGCGTTCTTTTCTATAGTTTTATTGACCGAATAATTGAACCTCCAGTAATTGGTGGGCCCACAGGCCCCGCCATTACTGGGGGTTCAATTATTTGATCAATAAAACTATAAAGAACGCAGCCATGAAAATCTTAAGCTTCAAATTTGATACACTCAGCGCACACTAAGCAAGTGCTGGGCATAACAGCTATAGAAATGACTTCACAAAACTAAAATTACCCCCAGAAAAAATAAAAAATCAACAACTTGATTATCTAGCATGTAAGCCTAGCAGCACGGGCAAAAAAAACTTGTCTACTATATAAAAGCAAGTTGTTGTTGTTGTTGGTTAGCCGCTCAGCCCATCCTGATCGAGCAAGCCGGCGCACAGTGCCACAAATGGGTTAAAAAATGGTCAAAAACCAAAAATAACAAATTTAAGTAAATTCGATTAAAACCATTTCCACGTCAAAATAAAACACTTCTACTTACTGATTTAAGTATTTGAAATTTTATTCTCTTACATTAAGGCAAGAAAAATCTACGAAATAATATACATTGTCTTAAAATATCTTGGAGGGGACAAAATATGTTTGTTCTAACGACTTACTTGAAGTTACTATATCACAAAAAATTGTCTGTAGTTTCATGTTCTGCTTAGTTCTATTGAAAGAATAAACAGTTTAGAACATTTTCATGCATATTTTTTTATTGAAAACTAAAAAGATAGCATTAATTAAAAAAACTATGGCAATATCATAGATTACAGATTAAATTGTTATCTAGAAAATGTGTAAAATTAGCAAAACAAAAAATGGGGGATTTTGGGGAATGTAATTTTTGTGTTAAACATTAATGCAACCTTTAAATAAATCAAAGAAACAAAACGTTTTTGCGACTATTTGCGACTTTGCGTGTTAGAACATGTTTTTCATGTATTAACTAACATTGCAAAATTTGAATCTTATTGTCGAAAAGCTGCTACGGCTATTGTAAATTTATATCCATGGTATAAAATTCCTGCTTCAGTACACAAAGTTCTTCTACATGGAGGTTTGGTGATGAAAAATCATCTATATCCAATTGGTTCTTATTCAGAAGAATGCCAAGAATGTCTACATAAAGTAATAAGAAATGTTCGTCTCCATCATTCCAGAAAAACATCTCGACTGAATACTATGCAAGATCAAATTCATTATCTTTTAGTATCAAGCGATCCAGTCATTAGTACAGTTCGAAAAAAGAATAGAAACCCCAAATTGAGAGAGATGTCAGAAGAGGCACGTTCACTTTTAAAAGAGAGTGAAATATTAGAGAATTTAAATGTTAGTTCTGATGAGGAAGATATGTTCTAAATATGAAGTTTTTGTAATTTTGTTTACACTATTTACACTTTTTTTCATATCAGTTGTCACACTTATTTTGGGGGAATTAATTTCATAAACTTTAAGAGGTATTACGATGTTTTTTATTTACCCCTTCTGATATAGTGGCAGGTTATCAAATAATGTTTTAAACAATAGATGTGTATAGTGATTAAAATGAAACCATACTTATTTTAGTATGTCATTTGACAAAATCTGCAAAACATAGGCCTAATTAACAATTATCTGTTTAGTATATTTTTAGTAATTTGAGAAACTTAAGAAACTACAGTAGGTCATAACCTATTGATTTGGATTATTATTATTATTTATAGAAAAATCACTCAATATGTCACCATTACATATATACAAAAGTACTAAACATAATTTTTTATTAAAATAAATCATAATTAAACATTTCAACTACATAAAACTAAGTACAATTGAAAAAAATAATTTTTGCCGTTTTTTAACCCATTTGTGGCACTGTGCGGCGGCACGCAGGTAATCGATCGCTCTCTCAGGAGTGGGTCAGAGGTTCAGGGCACTAGTGATGTTGTGCTGTGTTCTATGTTGTGCTAGAGCGTTACAGTCTGTCAATGTGTTCAATTGTTTGTGGTGTGTCCTGGCACAGGTGGCAGGTGTCGTCTATGGAGTTGTCTAGTCTGTGTTTATATGTTTGTAAGTTGGGGTGATGTCCACATCGGAATCGCACTAAGTTAACTCGATCCGATCTGCTCAGGCTGGTCTCTGACCTGTCAATGAGTGGCGGCTTCGCACCTAGGACCGCATTCGGCCGAGTTGTGTCAGTGCTTTGTGGTTTAGTTGTGTGTGTAACGTCACTGTGTATGTGTTTTCTGTGCTGTGTGATGTCTGTGGAGCGTGGTATGGAATGGAGTATTTGGTTATTATTTGTTTATTTTTATTGTGTTCAGAATCCCAGCTGAGCCGTGAACGGCCAAGCTCTGAAGGGCCAGTTTAACCTACAGCCCAAGTTAAGCTAGACTAAAAATTTACGGACTTGGAGGTCCTATTTGGTCCTACCTCAGTGTTGCTGACTCGATGTGGGCCTACCTTAGGCCTCAATTGCATAAAATTAAGATAAAAAACAAAAGGGGCACTATTTATGGCCTTCTTTCTAAACCTTGCATCAACAACAACAACACAACCTGCACCATTGCACGATGCAACAATCTTGTATCTAAACAACCAAACTGAATTGCAAGAGAGCTCTCTATAAGACCACGCCCTGTAAGTGCCACATTCAACAAACGAGTAGGAAGGACGCGCAGCACCCCAAAAAAATGATGCCACAAGAGTGCCCAAACAATGATGCCACAAGAGCCCAAAAATGCTAGCTCTAAATTAAGTGAATTTTTCACTAACCTTACAATTATGAGATGGATATATATATATATACACACACCTTAACTTAATATATACAAGCACTGCTGCATCAATCAGCTTAGTCATCATATTGCCTTGGGACAACAATGACTCTTCCTCTTCTAGATTTTCTAACACTCCCCACCGAAGAGGCATTGTTGTCATTACCTTCTGCAAATTTAGCCAAGACTTCTCCATGAGGCTGTAACTCAAATGTTTCATCTTGACTATCCATGTTTTTGCTGAATTCTAAAGCATAGAGTTTTTGTATAGGTCTCTTTAATTTTCCTCCTGAAGTCTTTACCAGTGCAGATCTAACTAAATTGTCTTTGCCAACAAACAACTCTTCAATTATGCCAAGCTTCCAGCATTGCCTTGGTCTTTCATCCCCAATCATTAACACTTCTCCCACCTTGATACAATTTGCATTGGAGCCCTTTACATTGCCTGATGGGTAATAATTATAATCAGTGCTGTGCTCGTTACTTTATAAATGTAATGCCATTACGGTTACCGTTACTACAGTCTAAATGTAACACCGTTATCGTTACAGTTACCATTTTTAAAAAGTAACTAGTAACGGCACAGTCACTCGTTACCGTTACTTTCAATGAAATGTAAATATATTATACAGTATATATGCATAGGTATATTATAATTTATATATACATAAAATATTATATTATATAAACATTCGCTTGTGCGAGTATGTGTTGGTTTGTATCCACTGGTTAATGCATAGGCTATGAAGTCTGTGCATGCCTTCATTGCGTTGTTATGACTTATAAGGCATAATATTTAAAAAAAAAAGTGAAACAAAATTACTGCAAGATTTATTACTAGGAATTGCAACATAACAGAGGATGTAGCATACTATTGATGTTAATTTACTAATGCTAGAATGTACCAGGAAAGTTTAGTTTTGCAAAACAATAATACGAAATACAGTGAGGCCTTGCATAATGAACGCCTTAAAGAGCGAATTTTTGCTTAACGAATTACCTCCATAAGGCTCCATTGATTTAAATAACGATTTTACCTTGCAGAGCGAATTTGGTAACGAAAAACGTAATAACACGTTTTCTGTTCAGTTGGAGGTTGGTAGCTGTCGTGAGCAGTTGTGTACAATTGCTATCAATTTTTATTAAATTTTGCTTTACAGTGATTTATCATTATAATATCATTAATTAATATAGTGAATAAATAATAATTAATGCTTTTAAGCATTATTAGTGCTAAATAAAGTTAATTACAGTGCGCATAATAAAGATAAAAAGTGAATTACAGTGAACCAAGTGGGCTTACGATAACACGTGTTGTTACAATAATACAACACAATTGCTCACTATTAAATTTTAATTTATTAGCTTTATATGTGTATAAAACGTGTAGTCATGGCCCCTAAAAGACCTTCATCATCTGCTAATGCTCCAAAGAAATCCAGGAAAACTATCAGTCTCCAAATGAAGCAGGACATTATTAAAAAAAGTGAATCTGGAATGAGCACCAAAGATCTTGCTGCTGAATATGGATTGTCTGCCAGTACAGTTTCGACGATTTTTAAGAAGAAGGAAGAAATTATGAAAACTAAAGTAATTGATGCTACAAGTAGACTTATTAAAGGAAGGGAAGCTATTGCTGAAATGGAGAGAGTTTTACTGATATGGATTAGAGAAAAGGAAATGAAGGGGGAATCCATTACTAAGGCATTCATTAGTGACAAGGCAGTGCAAATGCCCCCACTGCTTCAACTTCAACATCTTCTGTGGATGTGGTTGATCCTGATGACCCTCAACCAGGTCCAACTGGCAATAGGACACCCAGGAGAGAATCATTTGACCTCCCAGATGTCCTAATGGAAGGAGATTCTCCTTCCAGAAACCATTAATTCCCATCCTCTTCCAAGCCTCATCTCCAGCCCACTCAAGCTCATCACCTCCAAGACCAAGGTAAATAAAAATATTTTTATTTTTAACTGAGTTTAATTTATTTATTTAGCATGTTTATTTAAAATATATACATAGAATAACATTAATATAACAATAAGAACACATTACACTAAAAAACCTTTAAAAAATGGGTAAACAAGTGCAAAAAGGGTCAAAATTTGGGCTCTGGAACGAATTACTGAAAATCCCATTGAACTAATGCATTGCATAACGAATTTTTCAGTTAACGAATGACCTTCTGGAACGAATTAAATTCGTTATGCAAGGCCTCACACTACTAAAGAAATGAATCAAATGAGTTATTGTGCATGGCAATGATAATTGAAATTTATTAGCTAAATATACAAACTTAAGAACTATTATTCAAAAGATCTTTATTGGCCTTTAAGAAAAGAAGCTTCTCAAAAGTTGCATTTAAGAACGAGCCTCGTTTCGGATGCAGTATATCCTTCCATACTGAAAAAACCGCTCAACAGCGGCACTAGATGGTATAGCAGTGTTAAGTTTAATAAACATATTTTTAAAGTTAGTGGATGGGAAGGATGCAGAGCTAATGTGCCGTAAAGGCCAAGATGAGAGGAATGACGAAACCTCTGGTGAACTTAGGTCCCTCCCTGCTCCAGGGCTCTTCGCCTTTTTACTTTGACAGTGCTGTCAGTGTAGGGAGAGAGGGTGGATCGGGGTAGGGCCAGCATGCCAACGGCCAACATGCACACCTCGCTCATAGTGAAGGGACAAATTTTTAACGGTTAATGAATAATGAATGAGGATCGAAAGAAACTAATTGCGAGGTACGATAAAAAAGTAACGAGTAACGACTAACGAATGTATTTCCTAAAAAAGTAACGTCGTTACTGAAAGAGTTACTTGATTTGAAATGTAACGCCGTTACTAAGAAAGTACCGCGTTACGTAACGGCCGCTACTTGTAACGCGTTACTGCCCAGCTCTGGTAATAATCGAGTTCTGGCAAGTATTCTATCTGCCACCTCTTCCATAACTGATCTTGTTGCTCTTTAAGGTACTTGAACCTTCTGGTTAACTCTTCTTGAGTGCTCTGGATAGGCTGTAAGTCTTCTAGCAAACTGGGGCGTGATGTTAATCGGCTACCACAAAGAAAACGATTTGGTGTCAATGGCTCTGCATACTGTTATAAACAAAGGTAATAGGCCTACTGTTCATCATTGCTTCTACTTCACACAAAACAGTGCAGAATTCTTTGCTCAAATGAGCATTAGCTAAAAGTTTCTTTAATGGACACTTTACACTTCTCACTAGCCTTTCCCAAAATCCTCCCCACCATGGTGCTCTCTCAACAATAAACTCCCACTGTACCCCATGGTATGAAAAGTAGGATTGGAATCCCTCCTCTTTCAGCAAGGACCAAACTTCTTGGAGTTCTTTTGCAGCCCTTTTGAAGGTTTTTGCATTATCCGATATGATTTTATTTGGGAAACCCCTTTTGTTCACAAACCTTTTAAAGGCCAAAAGAAATCAGTGGCGGATTTAGGGGGGGGCCGAGTAGGCCATGGCCTACGGCCCCGCGCCTGTGAGGGCCCCGCGCCCTCACATATAATTATAATGTTGGATTCCACTATAAATAATACAATTGATTAATGATTAGTGATAATTATGGTATCACTCTCTTTGCTGGCGGGAGTTTAGTTCTATTCAGGCCGCTGTGGAGTGCACATGTGAGTGTGTTTAGTGGTAAGTAATGGTAAAAGTCGTATCTCGAAAAAGTCGCCAGTCAATAAATGGGGATGGGGGAGTTTTAGTCAGCTTTATAATAACATAAATAAGTTGAAAAATGTTAAATTAATGTAATTAATTTTTTTATATGAAACGTACTTAGGCTAGGTTAGGTCAGTTTAGCTTAGATTTCATAATAAATACATTTTATACATATTTAAGGAAAAAGTCGCCACTGGTGGGGGCTGGCGACTTTTCCCATAAAGCGACTTTTTCACCCGAACAACTGTTTAGTGTCTGTATTTAATTAATTAATTAAACTGTATTAATTAATACTAAACCGAGGGTCAAGTGTAAATAGTTTGTTTTTTATGTTTTTATGTTTCAGGATAAGGCAGTGAGGCTGCACTGAGGCACAATGGAGAAATCAACAAGTCGTGATCGTGATCAAGGGAGGAAGTATAAAGCTGGCTCTGTTAAACGACAAGAAAAGGCAGACGTAAACCAAAGAGTAAAAAAACTACCAAAAATAACTCAATGGTTGACATATCCAACAGTATCTGAATCTGCAAAATCACAAACTCAAACTGAATCCGGTCAAACTGAATCTGAATCAGTAGAGACACCAATTACGCCTGAAACAACTGGAGAAGCCACAACTAGTACTGAACCTAGTGTAGTTAGCGCAATTGAACCTGAACACAGTGACAGTGAGGAGACACAAGAGGAAGTGAAAGTTATGAATACCGGTACTGAACAAGGATTTGAAACGGATCTTGGATTATGGCCTAAAATAATTACTGAAAATGTGTGTGACTATTGGTTGAAAAAGGGAAGCGCAGAATGTCGACACTGTGATGGTGACTTCAAAGAGTCAGCTGTGAAAGAGCTAAACAGAACCCGTCATTGTACAGAGACATTATTCACTCGAACTCATTCATTATCTGGCCAAGAAATTAATCTTAAATGGCTCTGTTACTCTAAAACAACTGGTAAAGTGTATTGTTTTGCTTGCAAGCTTATGTCAAAGGTGGAAAGCTCATTCACAACTGGCTTCAATGGTTGGAAGAACGCTAGGTATGTCATAGAATCTCACAGTAGGTCAGATCAGCACAGGAAAAGTATGGTCGAAATGATATATCGAAAGACTGCGGGTGCCCGTATTGACTCTAATCTAGTACAACAATATGAAAGTGAATGCGAGTACTGGCAAGCAGTATTGAGGAGGTGTGTAGATGTTTTAAAGCTACTTTGCGAACGCGGGCTAGCCATTCGAGGTAAAGATGAAGTAATTGGATCAGTACACAATGGAAACTATCTTGGGATTCTAGAGCTGCTGAGCACATACGACAGTTTCTTGGCAGCACATATCAAGAAACACGCAAACAAAGGTAGTGGTCATACTTCCTACTTGTCCCATGTCATTTCTGAGGAAGTCATTGGAATAATGGCAGAAAAGGTTATGTCCTCAATAACAGATGAAGTAAAAACAGCAAAGTACTTCTCAATTTCTGTTGACTCCACACCTGATATTTCACACATGGATCAACTTACTTTTACAATCCGCTACGTACTGCCTACTACAGGTCCAGTTGAAAGGTTTTTACAGTTTATTCCCATGCTAAGCCACACTGGCAGAGATATTGCTACAACTGTTCTTGATTTTCTTAAAAAGAAGAACATTCCAGTTATCGACTGCCGAGGACAGTCCTATGACAATGCCAGCAACATGTCTGGTAAATATCTGGGGACCCAACAGATAATCAAGAATGAGTGTAGTGAAGCTGAGTACATACCATGTATGGCTCATTCCTTAAACTTGGTGGCTAAGTGTGCTGCAGAAAGCTGTCCTGCTGCAGTGTCATTGTTTGCTCTGGTACAAAATATGTACTCCTTTCTTGTTGCATCTACTTATCGTTGGAGGAGACACCGTGAGGTACTAGAGACTAATAAAGATAAGAAGTTGAAAGTTGATAAAATACTTTCAGACACTCGTTGGTCAGCACGAGCAGATGCTGTAGCTGCTCTCAGTAGAGCACACAAAGAAAACATCATTGTTCTGGAAGAGTTATTCTCAGATCAGAATCAGCCAGCTGAAACAAGAGCTGAAGCAAGTGGTCTTCTCAAAGGTTTGAAAAAACTTGAAACAGTGATTCTTCTTGAAGTTTGGGATACAGTATTGGAAAGGTTTCAGAGTAGCAGTATCCAGCTGCAAAAATCTGGGCTCTCCCTCAACACAGCTGTCACACTGCTAGAGTCTCTTTTACAATTTGCTAAAGACCTGAGATCCCAGTTCGATGACTTTGAAGCAAAAGCTATGGCTAAGTGTGATCCCTGTGATGTGACGAGTAATGATGCATACTACGCCGACACGCAGCGTATTAGGAAGCGCAAGCGTCACCACGATGAACTAGACTCCGCGGAGGATGTTATGCTGACAGGGAGAGATAAGTTTAGAGTGACTGCATTCTTGCCCATCATTGACAAGCTCTGTGCTGCCCTACAACAACGCATTGCTGCTTACAGCGACCTTCGAGAGAAATTTGGGTTTTTATCAGAAATCTCAAACAAAACGAACACTGAGCTTAAAGCATCTGCTGAAAAGCTTGTGTCTTCATATTCTAAGGACTTGGAGGCTGGATTGGAGTCGGAGCTTTTGCAGTTTGCACACCTTATGAAATCCATTCCAAGAGATTCACCTGAAAGTGCTCCTTCATCAGGTGGTGCAAAGGCTGCAAAAAGTCCTGAACTAGAAATGTATGAGATAATTCACAGACATGACATGGTAGAAACATTTGCTAATGTTGAAATTGTATTACGACTCTATCTCTGCATGTTTGTCACAAACTGCACTGGGGAGCGATCATTCTCCAAGATGAAACTAGTCAAGAATTATCTAAGAAACACCATGGGGCAGGACCGTTTGTCTTCACTCACCCTGTTGAGCATTGAGCATGAGAAATTAAGGGTGCTTGATTTTACTGATGTCATCAAACAGTTTGCAAGTAAGAAGGCTAGAAAAAATCTTTTTTGACTGAGAAATAGTTAAGTGTACCGTACAAATTGCCTGCAATAAACAAAACCCACTCATTGCATCATTTGCATGTCAGTCAAGTGGTATTCTCTTTAGTTAATGGTGTATTATTATAGTTATTTTTTGTTAATGGTGTATTATTATAGTTATTTTTTATTGTTAAGCTTCAAAAAAACAAATGTGTAATGTTCAACTATGAAATGGTCATTTGGCTAATTAATTATCAATAAATTGAATATTGTTTAAAAAGTAAATTTATTTTAACGCTTCGCTCGCCCATTGATTTGAGGGCCCCGTAAGGTCACCACTGGGGGATGGGGGTGTAAATCTTCATTTCAGTTAATTAAGCTACCTTTGCGTAGTTTGGGGCCCCGCACTCCAACCGGCCTAGGGCCCCGCGCACCTTAAATCCGCCACTGAAAGAAATACATCACTACTTAAGTTGCTTACCAACTCCAAATGGATTGCTCTGGTGGTAGCACATGTGAAAAGACATATATAACCTTTGTTAGACTCCCCTTCCTCATATACATAGACTGGACCTGCAAAGGCTACTCCCACTACATCAAATGGGGCAGTATAGACACATCGTTCTCTTGGAAGTGGAGCCACCTTTTCATAATAAGGCTTCTTTGCACTCCAACGCTTGCAAACCACACATTTATGCAAGACCTTTTTTACTACTTGTCAAATTTTGGGAATCCAAAACTCTTGTCTGATCTCTATTATCACTTTTCTAACTCCAGCATGTAACAACTTATGATGAGTATCCAGGATCAAAAGTTCCACAAAGTGCAGAAGGTAGCAAAATTGGATGTCTTTTCTCCTCTGGAAGCCCAGAAAACTGTAGTCTACCTCCTACTCTCAATAAATCCTGATCCAAAACACATCCAAACCCTTGAGAGCAGAATGTGTTGGTAGAACCTGTAATGGACGGCTGGTGAGCAATTCCCTCTCTTCACCAAATTTTTCCTTCTGCACATATACCACCCAGTATTGCCTGGCTTGCTGAATCTCCTTACTGTTCAGAATTCCTTCCCTTCTTGTTTCTCCCTTAATGTTTTTTGTAAATCTATATACCCATGCTGTCGTTCTTAACAACCTTTTCAGACTGCTAATGTCCTCAAGCCTCAATATGGGGTCCTGCTGCATAACTTGACAACTGTTCACAGTGCATTTTCTCATTTCACTCACCCATTCTTCTTGAGCCTGGCATTCTCCTACAATAGGCTGATTAGAAGGTCAGTTTTCACTTCCAAGTTTTAGCCACTCTGGCCCATTCCACCACAAACTTGACTGTGCAAGATCTTTCACTGAAATTCCTCGTGTTGGTAAATCAGCTGGGTTTTGGGTGCCTGGACAATGCTTCCATTGCTTGAGATCTGTGTGTGCTTGAATTTCCTCCACCCTATTGGCAACAAATGGTTTCCATTTCCTTGCCTGGCTTCTTAATCAGTGCCAAACTATAGTGGAGTCTGTCCAATAATAGCTTGGAATTTCATAGAGGGCCAAAGACTTTTGCACTGTAATTGCAAGCCGACTAGCAATAACTGCACCCATCAATTCCAACCTTGGAATAGAAAGCCTTTTCAAAGGTGCTACTCTGCTCTTTGCAGCAACCAATCTGCATCTTACTTCTTCTTTGAATGTGCCTCTTATAGAAATACAAGTTGTATAGGCTTCCTCACTTGCATCACAAAAGATGTGCAGCTCCAAATTGTCTGGACTATTGTTCAACTCTCCAAAGTACCATCTTGGGATTTCAATGTCTCCAAGATGTGCCAATTCTTTGAACCAATATTTCCACCTTACCACCATATGATCAGGTAACTCTTGGTCCCAACCAAGTCCAATTTCCCAGAGGCTCTGAAACCAAATTTTTTACTTTATCACAAATGGAGCCAGGAATCCAAGAGGATCAAAGACCTTTGAAGCCAAACTAAGAGCTGTACGTTTTGTCCACCTTGTCTCATTCTCAGCCAGCTCTACTAAAGATTTCCCATTGAAGGTAAACAAATCCTCTCCTTGCTGCCAAACAATGCCTAGCACCTTTGTGTCTATTGCCCACAACTCCTTAATACCAGAATCCTCAATACTTTCTGCTGCATCAGGTACTACACAGGACTGACTCATAAACTGTTGTAATTGAGAATGATTGGTCTGCCATTTTCTAAGCTCCATGCCAGCCTCCCTCACTATAGCTCTAGCCTCCCTGAATATCTGTTTAGCCATTTCTGTATTATCCACGGAACACAGCAAATCATCAACATAAAAATTTTTCCTTATGTGTTCAATAGTGTTAGGATAGACTTCAGAATATTTCTTAAAATGGTACTGCATAGTAGCTGCCAACAGAAATGGACTAGAGCTGAGGCCAAACAACACTGATTTCATTCTATATGCTTGCACCTTAGGTTCATTTTCCAACAAGTCTTTCGTATCAACCCACAGATACCTTACTGCATCTCTGTCCTCTGGTTTTAACTTTATCCGCAAAAAGGCTTGCTTCACATCTGCAGTCAATGCTACTCTACCAAACCTGAATCTCAGTAACAAGGAAAATAAATCTGCATTTGAATTTGGCCCAGCATCCAAACAGTCATTCAAGGACACACCACCTTTGTCCTTGGCTGAGCCATCAAAAACTACCCTCAGTTTGGTGGTAGTTTTGTCTCGCCGTACCACTGCATGGTGTGGCAGACAATGTGCTCCTGGCTCACCAGTTCACCTTGCACCCTTTCAGCATAGCCCTCCTTTACATAGCTTAGGATGGCCTCATTGTATTCAATTAACTCCTCATTTTTTCTTAGCCTGTGCAATGAAGTCTCCAACCTCCTATTAGCTAGCTGAAGGTTTGAAATGGGTTTGCAAGAATCCTTCCAAGGGAGGCCAACTTCATAGCAACCATCTGTAAACCCAGTCCCTTTTTCAAATTGCTCTAAAACATCACTGTTCACTGGACTCGCCTGCTTCTCCTGTTTGTCTTTTATGTCAATGGATTCAAGTTCCCAATAGGCTTTCAAACGCCTTTCCAAACCATGGCTGTTCTCCTCAATCTTAACAAAAAGAGCTTTAACCTCCATTTCATTGCAATAGCTCCCATGTAGCATCCAGCCTAGCTTACTTTCAATAGCTACCGGACCTCGAGATGTGCGGACAATATTACCAGTGATGAAGTCCCAATAATAGTCAGCTCCAATCAAAAGACTAATATCTTCTGTTCCTTCAAACTTATTATTGTCCAAATTAATTCCTTTAACTTGCAATTCTTGGACACATGCCATATCTAAACAAGTAGTGACTGGAGCACAAAGTTTCTCAATCTCTACAGCTTGGACCTTGATAGTGGGACTTTGTGGTAACAACCCCTTAACCAGAACTTCTATCTTCTTAACTTTGGTTCGGTTTTGAACGGAACCCCCAAACCCAGAAATTCTTAAATTTTCCCTCTTAAGTTCTTTAAACTTCAATTTTCTGGAAATTCTGGTCTTAATAAAGCTACACTGGCTACCACTATCAAACAACACTCTTACAGTAGCTTCTCCATCATTCCCAATTAATAATGCTGCAGCTGTTTGCAATAGTCCCCCTTTACTTTTACTCCCTTTCATAGCAGTGGCATGTGCCACTGATGTCTCTACTTCTGGGGTGGGCCTACTAGGAGTGTTTTCACACAATAATAGCTGATGCCGGCCATGGCATTTTTTGAAAAAAATTTTAAACTTACAAAACCTTGCTCTGTGACCTTTCAAAAACATTTAAAACATGCTGTGGACTTAGTTACCCTGTCCTTTCTCTCCTCAAAAGGTAAAGCCTCAGCCACCTCACATTTATATGACTTGTGGTTGCCTTCGCAAAATATGCATTCCTTGATTCCCTTTAATTTATTTTCAGAGGATGCATGTAGAACTGACACTGTACCTGGGCTATTCCTTTTTGTAGAAACTTTGGTGCTGTGCCTGCCTTTGTCACCTTGTTTAACATCCCACTGTGCAAACTCAATTCCCTCTCGTCTTGCTAATTCTGTGCCTAAAAGACTTAACATCTGCTGAAGGGGGATGTACACATGTTCTGTAGAGTGTCCCCTACTTAATTCAAACAAAATTGAGCTAGACAATTTAGACTCCAGTATAGTGACCAACATTATACCATACCTTTCCATTCCTACACCCAAGTTGTCCAGGGACCTAGTTTTAACTTCAAATTCATCATATAACTGCCGTAACTCCTTGACACTATTGGGATTATTAACAGGAGGTATAGCTAAAAGTTCGCGGAGGTGGCTTTTAATTAAGATCTCTGGCTTACCAAACCGTTTCTTTAATATATCCCAAGCCACATTATAATTAGCCTCTGTTAATGCTAATTCTGCTATTGTCTTTGCTGCCTCCCCTTCCAAGAGGGACTGCAAATAATTAAACTTCTCCACCGCGCTTAACACTTGACTAGAATGAACTGCTGATTGAAAACTGTCTGCCCATCCTTGCCATTCCTGAATACTCCCAGAAAATGTTTTGAGTACAAGCTTCGGTAATTGAACTGCAGATCTGTTAACCTTAACTTCGCAAACACCATTTGTTGAGGGTTGTGTCTCATTATTAGACCTGGTCTCTAACTGTACTGAGCTGCTAAACACTTTTGCTCTGTGGCATACTTTAATTATATCATCAACAATCTCTTCAAAGTAAATTATGTTATTTTCTATTTCATCCTCTTCTATAAGAGCCTCAATTTTAACATTTACTTCGCTTAGAGCAACCTTTTTAGTTTCTAATATGGAAAGCTGCGTAGTCACTAAACTTAAATCCTCTTGCTCTATGGCAGAATCTATAGTGGCAATGACCTTGTAATTAGACCTTTGTAGGCGCTTCTCCTTTTTTTAAACTTGTTCAATTCAGCTGCACCCATCTTCAATGCAAACAACAATTGGGTTCAATGCCAAATAAGCTGAATTGGCAAAAAATACTTAACCAAACTGATCAAACTCAAATTTTGCTTTTTTCAAATAAACTGAATTGCTTGGTTGTGGTACTGACCAACCACCAGTATGGAACACCAAATTTTCCACCCAAGTAACTGGCGCACTGAAGTCTGCAACCTTCGCCTACGAATAATAAACCAAAATTAAACAAACCGGTAAAAATGTAGGCCCAAAACAACGACAGACGAGTGGCCAAGTTTCGCAATTGGGCGACCAAACTTTCTACCCTGGGACCTTAACTCAATTATGCTCAACCTGTCTAGGCCTAACTTGGGCTACAATTTGCACAATCAGAACTTTGCAGGAAAATGGTCACTGACTCAGTCTTGGGCTAGAATCCGGTTTCGAAGGACCATGTTATTTTTTTATTTTTATTGGGTTCAGAATCCCAGCTAAGCCGTGGACGGCCAAGCTCTGAAGGGCCAGTTTAACCTACAGCCCAAGTTAAGCTAGACTAAAAACTTACGGGCTTTGAGGTCCTATTAGGTCCTACCTCAGGGTTGCTGACTCGATGAGGGCCTACCTTAGGCCTCAGTTGCATAAAATTAAGATAAAAAACAAAAGGGGCACTATTTATGGTCTTTCTAAACCTTGCAATAACAACACAACCTGCACCATTGCACGATGCAACAATCTTGTATCTAAACAACCAAACTGAATTGCAAGAGAGCTCTCTATAAGACCACGCCCTGTAAGTGCCGCATTCAACAAACGAGTAGGAAGGACGCGCAGCGCCCCCAAAAAATTATGCCACAAGAGTGTCCAAACAATGATGCCACAAGAGCCCAAAAATGCTAGCTCTAAATTAAGTGAATTTTTCACTAACCTTACAATTATGAGATGGATCTATATATATATATATATATATATATATATATATATATATATATATATATATATATATATATATATATATATATATATATAGTTTATATACACACCTTAACTTAATATATACAAGCAATGCTGCATCAATCAGCTTAGTCATCATATCGCCTTGGGACAACAATGGCTCTTCCCCTTCTAGATTTTCTAACAGTTATAATGTCTCTCTGGTGTTACCTTAATGGTGCGAGGTGTTGGTGCATGATTGTACGTGTAGTGGCAAGGGTGTTTTGGGTTAGTTGTCGCTGCTGCCATGAATTGTGTTCCCCTCATATCTAAATGTTCCCTAACTTTCAGTATTTTTGTTTCTGTGTGCAGGTGTCCTATTGATGTTGTTTGAGTACATCCTGTAGTGATACAAAGTGCGTTGTTTTGTATTGTCTGTAAGGTGTTTATGTGTGTGTTTGAGATATTGGGTGCCCAGCATGGGCTGGCATAGTCCATAACTGAGCGAATATATTGTTTGTATACGAGTGATGTTGTTTCCTGCTGGTGTCCAAAGTTTGTGCCTGTTAGTACCCTAAGCGTGTTAAGTCTTGACGTACATTTGTTTTTAATGTGCTGAATGTGGTTTCCAAAGATAATGATGTGTTGTATGTGACCCCAAGTATTTTGGTCCTGTGAGTGAGTGGAATGTTGGTGTTGCTAAGTGTAAGCTGTGGAGTTACCTGGTGTTCTTTTGTGTTGCTTGTTAGCAAGGTGATGGTTGATTTTGTGGGCGCTACTTTGAGTCTATTGTGTGTGAGCCAGTCTTGCATACTGTTTATGTATGTTTGTAGGTTATTTGTAGCGGTGCCGATGTTGTTGTGGGTGGATGTTAGAGTGATGTCATCTGCATATGATGGTAAGGTAAGCTTGTTATCTATGGGTGTTGGAATGTCATGCATGTATAAGTTGAAGAGTGTTGGTGAGAGAACAGAGCCTTGACGGACCCCGTTCGGAAAAAGTTTGTTTTTGGATGACTTGCCATTAAATGTGACATGTGAGTATCTTCCTGAAAGATAGTTGCTCACTGCTCAGCCACCTTTTGGTGTTATTGTGCATGTTTGTGTTGAGTATTTTGTTTATGAGAGGGAAACGTGGGACAGCATCAAATGCTTTACTAATGTCTATTGTTGCTAATAGTGTATGTTGAGCTGGTCGTCTGGAGTTAATGCCATCCATGATGTGCTGCGTGAGTTTAGTGAGTAATGTCGTGGTTGAGGGGTGAGGTCTGAATCCATGTTGAGTAGGCGATAGTGGTATGTGTGGGTTGGTGATTTGTAAGATTAGTCTTTCTGTTACTTTGGAAGGTGTGCACAGTAAAGTAATGGGTCTATAGGAAGCTGATTCTGTTGGATTTTTGTTTGGTTTGAGTAGTGTAATAATTTTACCTTGGTTGCATATGTCAGGAATAATAGAGTGTTGGTATGAATGTGCTGATGTTTGTGAGAGCTAGTATTCCCTGTGGGCCCAAGTGTTTAAGGTGTATGTTAGATATGTTGTCTGGTCCAGTAGCCTTCGAATTCTTAATGTTTTTGATGATCTTGGTGGTCTGGTTTGTATTGAAGGGTGTAATGGCCGTATCGAGTCTGAAGGTTTTCTTGTGTCTGGCTGTTTGTCTGTCTGCGTGTTTCTGGTTGTTGTCTCTGTTTAAGTGACTTATCTTTGCGTAGTGATTAACTGGAATGTTAGCTTGTTGTGTGTTTGTTGGGATATTATTTTGGCTGCGACAGATAGCCGCGTGTGAGGTGTGAATGCCATTGTTAGAGTGGGTAATGCTGTTTATAGTCTTGTATAGCCTGGATGTATTTCTGGAGTGGTTTAGTGTTGTTAGGAATTCCCTAAATGTTTCTGTTTGTTTTTCTTTAAGTTTGTTGTTTATTTCTGTGTTGAGCTGTTGTATCTGCTGCAGTAGCGGATTATGTGAACAAAGTATACATTTTCTGTAGTCACATCTTTGTTTTTGTTTCGTTTTCTGTTGATCGATCACAGTCAGCTGATCACATCACTCATGTATGATATATCAGGTAAAGAATTGTGTTTTTCTAGTGACACCGGCCCAAAAATATTCATTGCCCCCGGCCCTAACAATGCTTAATCCGGCCCTGATCTGCTGTTTTATAGCTTCTGTGTGTGTGATGTTTGTGTGCTATGTTTGAGGTTGTTACGTTGCCTTAGGAGGTGGGCTATTTCTCTAGTGTAATTTGAGTTGTATTTCCTAATTTTCCCCTTGGGTATGTATTTGTTTGCATTATTGATGATCTGATTAAATGTCTTGAGTGTTGTATTGATGAGTTGTATTGTGGTGAATTGTTCCTCAGTCTGTATTTTGAACTGTTCCCAATCATAAATGCAAAAAACTTCACTTTTTTACGTGAAGGTCAAAATATGAGAATAAAAACCCACTCTAATAGACAGAGTTTATTTCCACGACAGTTTCGACGCCCACTGGCATCCTCCTCGGGTGGATACAGAAACACAAATGAAACAAAACAAGAGGGAAAAACAGTTCAGGGATCGACCGTTAAGAAATTCGCACCTAGGTTAGATTCCATTCTCTCGAGACAGGAGGGGCATTTTCATTAAGTACATTCGCACAAATTTTTTAAAAACTATCTTCCTGTTCTAAACATACAGATTCTATTATTTTTACATAATTATTACATTTATAATTAAATTTATTACATTTAATATTGCATTTGTGTTTCTGTATCCACCCGAGGAGGATGCCAGTGGGCGTCGAAACTGTCGTGGAAATAAACTCTGTCTATTAGAGTGGGTTTTTATTCTCATGTTCCCAATCAGCTTTCTTGTAATTTCTGTAAGTGTGCCTAAGGCTGTTGGGGCAGAGTGTAGAATGTGTTGTAATGATGATGGGAAGATGGTCTGATGACAGTTGTTTTTCTGTTCTCCAGTGTGTATGTGTTGCTAGTGAAAGGGAACAGAACGTCATGTCTGGGGAGGAGTTTGATTATCCTGCTTGATACTTTGGACCTGCTGCTATGTTGTCGTTTTCGTAAGTTGATTTTTTGAGACATTTTGTTTTCCACAAGGCCTGCGAGAGCTGCCACGGGCCCCGGGGAAGGATTGGTATATGGGCCCCCTGTTTACTCAATATTTTATTATGAATGTTTTTTGTGTACATAACAAGCAAACTGATTATGTCCAAGTCACTATTCAAAACATACAGTATGATAATCTCTATAAAATGTATGTTCATTAATTATATTTCCTCTCTGTTATTTAATCAATTGCTTTGTTAATATTTTTAGATTTTATCCCCCCTCTTTCAGGGCCCCCTAGAGGCCTGGGCCCTGAGGATTCAACCCGGCTTCCCCGCCCTCTCGGCGGCCCTGGTTTTCCAACTAAAAGCCATAAAAGTAAATCTGAAATAAAAAATAAGGAAGATTATTTAAGGTGATTGGAAAAGTAAAAGCGATAATGCAAGCTATGCCACAAAACTCTAGTTTTTCATGAAGTATGAGAAAAAATACAGTAATATAAATTATAATGATGCTATTATGTAAATTACTCTTCAGTTTTATGTATTTAAAATCAGATGCATACAAGACAAGACAACTGTACAGGCATATACAACCGTACAAGTGGTCAAATAAAATGAATTTGTTAAATAATTTCAGTTCACAGTTTTGCCTTCTAATTCTGTTTTCCTCCTTTCAAATTTTTCTCTCATTGACATAATGCGATGGACCTGACAAAGTGAGGCAAAATGGACCCGACACAAAGGTTGACTGGGGGGTCCAGGAACCCCCAGACCCCCCGCCTCCTACGCCCATGAGTCGAGAGGAAATCAGTAGATATTATATATTTCAATTTTCAAAAGACGTTTGATAAGGTACCCCATAGGAGATTATTAGCTAAACTTCATTCTCACTGAATTGATGATAATTTTCTCAAACGGATCAAAAATTGGCTTAGGGAACGTAAACAAAGAGAGGTCATTGATGGCAAAGCGTCTAACTGGAAAAATATAACGAGCGGCGTGCCTCAGGGATCAGTTCTGGAACCAGTTCTTTTTATTGTTTATACCAATGACATCGACAAAGGAATTAAGAGTATAATTTCAAAATTTGCGAATGATACCAAACTCCGGAGGACGAACAAAGTCAGCGGCAGGACGTTTTCAGATTCAAGAAGATATTATTAAATTAGTCGAGTGGGCAAAAGTTTAGCAAGTTAACTTTAATATACTGTAGATAACTATATAACGTTGCATATCGGTAGAAATAATGTTAAAGAAAAGTATTCTATGCGCAACAAGACACTAACGAGTGTTATGGAAGAGAAAGATTTGGGTATTATTGTTGCCGACACTCCTAAACCGAGTAAGCAATGCATCGAAGCGGTTAGAAACGCAAACATAATCTTAGGATTTATTGGTAGATCGTTTGAATTTAAGTCGGAGAAAACAATGCTAACATTATGTAATTCCTTAGCACGATCCCCACCTGG
Source organism: Bathynomus jamesi (assembly GCA_023014485.1). Taxonomy (NCBI): domain Eukaryota; kingdom Metazoa; phylum Arthropoda; class Malacostraca; order Isopoda; family Cirolanidae; genus Bathynomus; species Bathynomus jamesi. The sequence goes on along the minus strand of JAJOZX010000310.1, from coordinate 1,533,586 downwards.
AATATTGTGTTCAGTTCTGGTCCCCATATTTACGACAGGACATAGACAGAATGGGTAGAGTCCAGCGACGGGCTACTAAGACGATTCCTAGACTTAGAAACAAATCATTCGGTGCCGTTTGGAAACGTTAAATTTATTGTCACTCGTAAAAAGGCGTATTCGAGGAGATTTAATGCGGGTGTTTAAAATGATTAAAGGTTTTGATAATGTCGACGGCGAAAACTATTTCACCTTCAGAAATGCGGACAGAACTCGCGGTAATGGTCTCAAATTAGTGGATAAACATTTAATTCTAATGAAGCTAAACATTTTTTCTTCATTCGTATAGTTAATTTGTGGAATGGACTGCCAGCCAGTGTAGTTCAAAGTAATTTGATCGAATGCTTTAAAAAAAGACTCTACTGTATGCTTATCTTGCCTTGAACCCCGAGTTAGAAGCATTTGTTAGCGCGTAGAAGTATTGTAGAATTTTCACTCGGATTCCCTCCTCTTTACTTTAAATTTTTCACTTTATCTTTAAATTTCTTTCCTACCATTCAACCTCTTTTCTCTTCTTTGCTTTAAAACTTTCATTTGTTCTTAAATTTGTTTACATCTTTTAACCTTCGTTCTTAATTAAAGAGACAGTCTCGTAGGGACCAGCCGATCTGTTGCTCTTCGATGTCCTTTGTGTTAGCCGAGAGAGTTAATTTAAATGAAAACTGTCACTACTTCAGTTAATTTTGAGCACCTTTTTCGTGTTCTAATTTGCGTTGTCGCTTCTGTCTCATATCAGATCTCCAGAAGAAGCTTAAAAAAAACATTTTCGGGAATTGTTCAACGTTGATATGATTATAATACTGCAATTTTTAAGAATATTAGTTAACTAAGAAGTTACATCATAAAAGGTACCTGATCTGCCGTCATTTAGGAAACCTACATACTTATTTGGCTACTCACTGGGGGTATATATATATAGTCTTGGCGATTATCACCATAGACTTTATTCAGATTTACGAGGTCTACGAGTCGAAATGGTTTATAAGTAATGTTTAATTACAATGTAGATATGTTCGATAATGTTCGAATAATAAAAGTAATAGCATGTACAGTTAATCAAAAAGCTATCTTAAAATAATTAAACTGAATGAAGCTACATTAGCCAATGGTGCGCGACTTCTGAGACACCATTGGCTAATGTAGCTTCATTCAATTTAATTATTTTAAGATAGCTTTTTGACAACTGTAAATACTATTAATTTTATTATTTGAACATTGTCGAACATATATTGTAATTAAACATCACTTATAAACCATTTCGACTCGTAAACATCGTAAATCTGAATAAAGCCTATGGTGCGCGACTTCTGAGACACCCTGTATATATATATAATATATATATATATATATATATATATATATATATATATATATACAGGGGTTAGACAAAATAATATGAACACCCGCCGATTTCACCGGTTATCTTTACGGACTGCTCAGAGGTAAACGGTCAAATGACTGGCAAACCTATTTAAATGCGTAACAGAGAGTGTATACGTCATGTTATAACCCTCACGTTGTTTTTACAGATCTGAGTGAATTATGAATTAGCAGTTATGAAAGACCTGTCAGACTTCCAAAGAGGGCAAATTGTCGGAACGCGGATGGCTGGTGCATCGGTGACGAAAACCGCTCAGATGTTCAATGTATCCAGAGGAACTGTCTCTATGGTCATGTCTGCATACCAAAACCATGGAAAGACAAGCACCGACAAATGCAATAGTGGACGCAAGAAGAAGCTGTGTGATCGAGACCGCCGGGTGCTAAAGCGCATTGTGACAAAGAACCATAAGACCACAGCTCCAAAAGTGACTGCAGAGCTTAACCAGCATCTTGCAAGCCCGGTATCGACCAGAACTGTACGTCGCGAGCTCCATGGAGCTGGATACCATGGGAGGGCTGCAATTGCCAAACCCTTCCTTTCGCACATCAACATTGAGCGGCGCAGAAAATGGTGTAATGACCATAAGAATTGGTCAATGGACCGGTGGAAGAATGTAGTCTACTCCGACGAATCCTCCTTTACGCTATTTCCATGTTCCGGTCGAGTTTACGTCTGGAGACAGCCTAAAGATGCTTATGACCCCGACTGCCTGACCCCAACCGTTAAGCATGGAGGCGGATCTGTGATGGTTTGGGCAGCAATATCGTGGAATACTCTTGGCCCAGCTGTAGTACTGCATGGTAGGGTTAACCAGGTCCATCCCATGGTCCAAACGCTGTTTCCCAATGGCGGCGCCGTCTTCCAGGATGATAATGCACCAATCCACACCGCTGGGGTCGTTAAAAACTGGTTTGAAGAGCATGTTAGTGAAGTAGAACGCTTGGATTGGCCTCCACAATCCCCGGATCTTAACATTATCGAGCATCTGTGGTGTCAGTTGGAGCAGCAGGTCAGAAGCCGATTCCCACCGCCGGCGTCTTTGGAGGAACTGGAGCAGGGTTTGCTCGAAGAATGGCTTAGGATTCCTCTAGCCACTGTCCAAAAGCTGTATGAATCAATTCCCCGACGCATTGTAGCTGTTATTGCCGCTAAAGGAGGACCAACTCCATATTAAGAATAAAAACCGCCATTTATCAAGGTGTTCATATTATTTTGTCCAACCCCTATATATATATATATATATATATATATATATATATATATATATATATATATATATATATATATATATATATATATATATAAACGGATGCCAAATTAGAATGAATCGCATCAAAAAACATAGGAAAAACATAAGTTTCATGTTCAAAACGAATTGGGGCCGAAACTGCAAATTTACCGTGAGTTGCCCCTGGTCAATTGAATGCCAGGTTAGGTCAATTGAATGCTCGGTTAGGTCGATTGAATGAGCCCGGTTAGGTCAACTGTACGCCTTTGATGGATTGGTTAGGTTGTCATGATATTTTCGTTAGTTTTGACGAAAATATCACGCCTTAACCTAACCAATCGTCAAGGGCGTATAGTTGACCTAACCGGCCATTTGAATGACCTAACCGGGCATTTAATTAACCTTAGTTATTTAATTGGTGATAATTATTGTTTTATCTTCATTATTTGGTGATAATTATTGTTTTATCTTCATTATTTGGTGATAATTCTTGTTTTTTTCTGCTACTTTTTCGTGCTTTGTGTAGTGGTACTTGTCTATCCAAAACACCTTAAAACTGGTATATTTTCATAATTGCACAACTATTGACAATATCTACTACACAAAGCATGAAAAACCATGCAGAAAAAACAAAAATTATCACCGAACTCGGCGACGCCCCTTAGCTGCATAATTACCAATTATAGAATGCCCGGTTAGGTCAACTTTATGCTCTTCATGATTGGTTAGGTTAAGTTGTGATATTTGTTTGTTTTTATTAAATAGGGATGAAACCACCGAAACCCTTTTAAGCCCCAGCGAAATTAAGCGAAATTGGGTCTGGGTAGTAGTTGGATGGGAGACCGTCCTCCGCGCCCAGATTATGTAGCGACCCGTGGTTCGGATACCACGTAAAGCTGTAGGTCCCCTCCGTCATATGACCTTAGATGTTGCGAAGGAGGGTAAACAACCCCAATTAAAAAAAAAAAGCCCCTAAAATGTTAAAGGATTTTCTAATATTGTTATTTCTGATAGTTCTAGCGTTGATAATCTTCATTTCCTCGTTTGCTCAAAAGAAGAAAATAATGTAAATTGAATTCGTGTCAGTGAGATGGCGGGTGAAACGTACTTTGAAAATGGATATAATTTTTGTAAATTAAATCGATATTTCGTATTTAAGTGTATTGATTACCGAGTTTACCACCTTAATTACATGTAAAGTTTAAAGTCGGATCTAGGCTAGAGACCCTAGTTACAGAAAGCAATTTAATGAGAAATGAGGAGGTTTAGTTCTACCTTGAATTTCCTTTGGAAATATAATAAAAACCCACTCTAATAGACAGAATTTATTTTCTCAACAGTTTCGATGCCCACTGGCATTCTCTTCGGGTGGATACAGAAAAACACCCGAAGAGGATGCCACTGGGCATCGAAACTGTTGTGGAACATAAGACATTTTTATAGTGGGCACACTAGGGGCCACTTCGGCCCATGGAGGTGGCTCCACTATGTAAAAACTGCCTGTACATTGGCAACAACCAATTTTTACGAAACATTAATTATCAATTTAAAACTAATTAATTATCAATTTAAAACTAAAGATAGAATCTCTGGATCCAGAGGATCAAAGTCATAATAGGCTACTATCCACAAATATGTTACACTCTATATCTATTTACAAAGGTGGGCAGTTGCGGCACAACTTGCGGCTCAACATTTTTGGTTGCGCTTGCGGCGCAACTTTTTGAAAAGGGTTGCGCTTGCGCGTGCGGCGCAACTATTTCAGCAGAGTTGCGGTTGCAGCTGCGGCGCTACAAAAATTGTTGCGTGTGCCCACCACTGGGATATACGTTAAATGCAAAGGTGGGCAGTTGCGGCGCAACTTCTGGCGCAACATTTTTGGTTGCGCTTGCGGCGCAACTTTTTGAAAAGGGTTGCGCGTGCGGCGCAACTATTTCAGCAGAGTTGCGGTTGCGGCGCTACAAAAATTGTTGCGCGTGCCCACCACTGTCTATTTATAACTGACATGCAAATATATCAGATCCAAAGAATCCAGTCAATTTCATTATGGTACCCATCAATGCCAGTACCTTGTCAACCAAAAATAAGTCACGGTCCATATCAATTGCGGACCAAGTCATATTTTATAACCATATACATTACAATATATATACTTAGGAGGAAAAGTGTAGGTGTGGCTATAAAGACTGTACAGTAATGTAGAAATGTGTGTGCACCCATTTTGGGTCTCCCATTTAAAGGTGTTTGTGGGGCAAGTGAAGATCATGAGTTTTTCAATACCTCACAGTACTATGGGGGCACTGCTCGGCAGAGGAATCTCTTTAAATGGGGTGTGTAAGGACAGAGAGTATCCCCTAACCCAAGATACTGCCTCCCTATATCCCACAACACTTGTGTTGAGCTGTGGGATCTATCACCTAAATGCACATAATATATATGAAATAAATTAGTACCATTCATGCAATAAAAATGGGCTTAAACACTATCACCAGATGTCCCTTGCAGACATCAAACTATCCAACCTTCTTTTGAAAGAATCAAGTGTATCTGAAGTCACTACTTCTTCTGTCAGACTGTTCGAAAACTTAATTACTCTGTTTGTAAAACTATGTTTTCTTAAATTTGTTCTACATCTTGGCTTAAATAATTTCATACTATGACCTCTAGTCTGGTTATTGTGATCTTTAATGAAAAGAGAATCAAAATCTATCTTATCCAACCATTTTATCATTTTATACACCTCTATCATATCACCCCTTAACCACCTCCTTTTTAATGAGAACATGCTTAGATACGCCAGTCTTTCCTTATATGTCAATTGTCTTAGAGATGGGATCATTCTTATTGCTTATTTCTGTACTTTTTCCAGTTTTTCAATATCTTGTATCAAATAGGGACTATTAAATTGAATACAGTATTCGAGGAGAGGTCTCACGTATGAAATGTATAGTTGCTTTATAATATTGGATGATTTGTATTCAATGTGTATGTGTGTATGCATGAGACTGAGTCTAGCATTTGCTTTATTTCTGATTACCATACAGTGATTTGAGGGTTTAAGTTCATTAGTCACAGTGACACCCAAGTCTTTCCTCTTTATCATCATTTTTAATCCAATTCCATTCATATTGTATTCAAATTCTCACTTTTTTGGCCCAATATGCATAACCTTGCACTTATCAACATTAAATCTCATCTCCCACTTACCTGCCCAAGCTGTTACTCTGTCTAAGTCTTTTTGTATTGTCATTGCTCCTGCTACTGACTTAACATTATGGCCTAATTTTGTATCATCAGCAAATTTTGAGGTTTTATATGATAGGCCCTCTCTAGATCATTTATATAGACAACAAAAAGCAGAGGTCCCAGCACAGACCCCTGTGGGACTCCACTCAATACGGGTCTTCAAGTAGACTTATTTCCATTTAGATGAACTCTGTTTTCTGTTTCTCAGCTATTCTTCTATCCAGTCAGCTATATGACCTCTTATACCATAGGCTCTAACTTTTACCAACAATCTTGCATGAGGAACAGTATCAAATGCCTTTGCAAAATCTAAGTATACTATATCTACTGGCTCTTTATTGTCCAAATACAATAGGACTCCATCATAAAATTCAATCAAGTTGGTTAGAGACGACCTTCCATTTTGAAAGCCATGCTGGCTATCATTTATAAGGTTGCACTCTTCAAGGAACTCAGTAACTTTACCTCTAATGATACTCTCAAGTAATTTGTCTATTATTCTGTCTATTAGAGTGGGTTTTTATTATCATATTTTGACCTTCATGTAGAAAAAAGTGAAGTTTTTTACATTTCCTTTGGAAAAGTTGAACTGAAGATAAAATTTAAAAACTAAATTGAGGAGTAAACTTATTAGGACTAATCCAGCTATGACTTGGCCTAATTTAATGGGCTTACCCTTAGTGTAGCTTAACTTAATCCTGCTTTTAAAATGTTAACACGAAGAGCAAAACTTGCTAAGACTAAAGAAAGTAAGTTCATTAAACTAGTTTAAGATCATAAGTGAGAGCTAGAATCAGTAAATAGGGGCCAAATAGCGGTATTATTATAGTATTACACCCGTCTAACGTCCAGCAATTATTATATGTTCATTAAGTAGATTTTTTAATTCTAAGATACTTTCCTTCTATAGCGTTTCCGTCGCAAATGCTTCATTTTCGAGATATAAACATTTTTGTGGGGTGTATCTAGTGTGTGTTCGTACGTTCGTTTGTGTGTTCGTTACATGTCTGCACATTCAGTGCGCTCCATCCATTTTTAATTTGAATTACTTTTGTACCGGAATGGAACACTCATTCCACTTATTCAGAAGTACATTAGGCCTGGCTCTGTGATTTATAGTGATTCCTGGGCTGCCTACAAGACTATAAGTGATTTAGGATAGGTTAGGTTAGGTTAGGTCAGGTCAGGTCAGGTCAATTTTGAAGGTGAAATTTGTTTTTCCTATGGTTTTTGATGTGTTTTAAACGAATCTGACCTTCAAAACCATCGGAAATGACTCGTTTTCAATTGCCGGCTGGGGGGAGGGGGTTATCTCAAAAACGAATCATTTCCAATGGTTTTGAAGGTCAGATTCGTTCAAAGCATATCAAAAACCATAGGGAAAACATAAATTTCACCTCCAAAGGGAGACGGGTGTAATACTATAAATTTACCCAAATAGCAAGATTTCTTTTTACTAGGCTGCATAATCTGCTAAAATTTTCAGATGCATTGCGTAAGAATTTGTTTTGGTAATTATGTCACAAATGACATGGCCTGAAGTTGAAATAAAAAATATACTTTTCTCGTGTATTTTGGTGTGCTCTGTTCAAATATAACCTTCATTTCCTGTGCAAATGGAAAGTAATATGATTATTTGTACTTTATTTCAGAGTCGTATTTGTTCATTTTTGGTCATGTGAATAGCAATATATTGACCAAAAATTATGAAAACTAACGGGTAATTCGTTTTTATACCCAGTCTGTTTTTATGATGAGAACAAACTTTTCTGGTCAATTTTGAGGTGTTTTGCATGAATCTACCATCTGTTTCCTGTGCAAATGCGTAGTTTTTGAGATATCATCATCTCAAAAACTACACATTTGCACAGGAAATGGATAGCAGTTTCATACAAAACACCTCAAAATTAACCAGGAAAGTTTGCTCATCATTTTCATTTAAACTAATGAAAATATCGCAACTTAACCTAACCAATCATCAAGGGTGTACAGTTGACCTAACTGGGCATTCAATTAACCTAACGGCATTCAATTAACCTAACTGGGCATTCAATTAACCTAACTGGGCCTTCAATTAACCTAACTGGGCCTTCAATTAACCTAACTGGGCCTTCAGTTGACCTAACTGGGCCTTCAGTTGACCTAACCGGGCCTTCAGTTGACCTAACCGGGCCTTCAGTTGACCTAACCGGGCCTTCAGTTGACCTAACCGGGCCTTCAGTTGACCTAACTGGGCATTCAATTAACTTAACAGGTTAATATTGGTTATTTCACCCAAATATCTTCTGATCTTTTCGTATTAGGCACTCACTGTCACATTTTGGGCAAATTAAGGATGAGAGAATAATGCTATAATTGATAAAAACATCCAATCCTTTGTCTTCATCTAGGGCACATGATGAACCAAGTTCTCAAAGTCAAAATCACACGAATGGCATGTCATAATTCTATCACAAACACCACTAAACTGAATCCAATTAGAAAAAAAAAATAGCCAGAACAAAACCCAACCAACTAATTAAGTCGCAGAGTAGCGAAAAAATAGCCCAATCAAGAAAAATATTTTATGAAAAAAGTATATTATAGCCAAAACAGGAAATATATTTTATTAAGAAAAGTACATTTGAACAAATTTGCACAACATAAGATATATTTTCTTATTTAGTTTTGAATGGCAATTCAATATATTATACTGTTTTAACCGCGTGTAAGTGGGTTAAAAGATGAATATTAACCAACTAACTAAACTTAACACTAACAAGGGGGCTCTGCCCCTTTGACCCCTTGAAATTTGTTGTTAATTCATTCCAGAATAACATGATGAAATTTGAGGTAGATTATAACATGTTTCAATGAGAAAACATTTTATGGTACTATATTATGTTATTAAACAGATTAATTAATCAAATTCTACTAATTTTTTGGCAAAATATAATGTATATTGCATTGGTAAACAGTTGAATTTCGTCAATTTTGATAGTTTTTTTTCACATTTTTAAAAAAAATGACAAATCTACGAATATGGACAATGGATTATGAAACTATAGGTAGTAAAAGAAGATTGACAATGAATCTGCGAAACAACAAAATTCAAAATGACAAATTTTGAGGTATTCCTGTATCTCATAAGTTATTTTGATTTACAGGTCCAGCCCATGTCATTTAAAACATATTAACCTTTGTGTTCATTAACACTTGTACCTAACACATCAAGCGAGAGTTTTAACTGAAGTTTACTCGTACCTGAGGCTATCTCAGAAACTAGTGATTTCCGATAAAAATGAAGGTTATATTCGTTCAAACTGCATCAAAAACCATCAGAAAAACATAGTTTTGATTTACAAAGCCTGTAATGTACTCTTGTAAAAATTTACCCCCTACTTTATATTTCTCTATGTAGCTATAGCCTGTGCATACTTCTTTTCATAATGTCACATAACTTCTTATTAAAAGCATTTTGCTCTTTTATTAGGTAACTAGCCAGACTGGAAAGTTTATAGTTTCTAAAGGACATATCCACTACACATTCTTCTCGTGAAATTCAAGCTCAGTTTATCATAATGCACTTAGTGATTTCTATTTTTTACTTATGGTTCAAAATTCTATCAAATTGTTGGCCTCTCCTCTGGATGGGACTTCAAACCTTAGATAAGAAGAAATAGAGATCATCATCAGCAAAACATGAAAATCTGTTTCAGAAAGAAGGGGCATTCCAGGAGAGATCACCCAATGCATGTCACCACCCTGACTCAGATTTTGATGAAAATTGACATATGGGGTTCTTCCGGATGCTGATTTCACTGGTCTAAATTAATAAGTTCTATGATCCATAGTTTTTGAGATATGGGCCCCACTTTACCACCTAACTTTAATAGGCAATAACTCCCAAACATCTTACTGTAGACCTATAAAAACTATACATTTTTAGAATCAGCATGAATAGATCTATTAAATGATACCACATTCAAATGTGTAGAACAATAGGTAATGAAAATTTTTCTCCCCTTTTTTTTTATTTGTATTTTTGATCCCCCCCCCCCCCCCCCCCCCCCCCCCCCCCCCCCCCCCCCCCCCCCCCCCCCCAGGCAGTGAAATCCCCCCAAAAAAATTTTCATTTATTAAACTTCCATTGATTGTTAAAAGATACAAACAATAAAAAATGTGGGTATCAAGTTGCAAGATATTTTAAAAATTATTGAAAAAATATGTATATACATTGTGAAATTTTGACATTTTTACACCTGCAGACTAAAATAGAGAACTACAAATGATACCGTATATTCACATGGATGAAAATAAACAGCAAAAATACAAATTGAACACACATTACATCAAGTTGATTCATAATTATGTGAGTCTTTTCAACTCATTTTCTGGGAAAACATATTGAATATGCATTGTTTAAAGTTGGTGTGCTTAATAAACCTAAAATTTTATCTCTTGATATGTGGCATGTATCTCTAATTTGTGGAAAGTAATAGTAAACACTATATCCTGATGGGTGCAAAAAGCTAACCTCAAAGTCATCAAATTCCTCATTATAGGAATGTACAAATCCCAACCATTTCTGATCATTGTAAGCAGCGCCGTAACTACCTATGAGGTCACCGAGGTCCGGACCTCGGTAATTATTTCCTAAAAAAAAAAAAAGACTGAACCATTCTCCATGTATGAAACACATATTCACTTTTCTTTTGAAAAGAGGGAGCGTCGAGCGTTTTGTGTTTAGTGTACAGCTTGGGTTGTGTTTGTAGATGTCATTTTGGTCTGAATTTTGCTTGTCCCGCCGCGCTCGAAAAAAATCTGGACCTCACTAATTTCTAAACCCTAGTTACGGCCCTGATTGTAAGTACAAACTATGTACGGTAATCTCCTATTTTCGGATTAACTTCAACATTATCTTCATCCAGAAAAGCTTTGCTTATAATCCTCACCTCACCAACTTCATCAGAAGATAATTCAAATGTTTTTATGTTATTTGCATTAATAGGTACAAATCTGTGGAATTTTTGTGTTCCTGTTAGCCACATACTTTTTTCATATCTGTCACTTAAAAATTTTTCCATAGCTTCAATTTCTTCAGAATTTATTACAAAAAAATTTATGCTGTCACTTATATTGTTTGAACAAAATTCAAACATGTCTTCTGGTGTTAATATTTGATTTGCGAATGTTCTCTGCATACTTGCTCTGGCTACAGATCTTTTCACTGTACCCCCAGTCCCATCACAAGCACTCTTACCATGGCTTGTGACAAAGAAATGCCACTTGCATTCCAGCCCAAAATCTTCTTCATGTTTACAAATGTTAACAAAGTTGAAATGATTTTTATATTGTCCTGCACATCCGTCAGTAAAATAATATAATTTTTTGATATGAAGGTGGGATTTTCTAATAATAGGTATGAGTGTATTTAAAAAAGTGTAAACCATTGTAGTGTTATGTTTTGTATTTGGAGATAAAAAACAATAACTTGAATGTTTTGTTTCATTACTTAATGGTTCCTTATAATACAGGGTGTACATAAAGTCAGGATCTATTTTTGTGAAGCACTTGGAAATTATATGGAATTCAATCATAAAATGATAAAGTGGTAACATTTATTAAATAATTAAGAGTAGGATTCGACGTGATGCCCATCAGTATCCCTGCACAGCTCAAATCGTTCCGCAGCATTTCTAAACACATTCTGGAACATTTGCGGGGTTATGTTATCTGCCATAGTTTGTATACGTAAGTTTTCAAGACTCGTAATCTTTGTCTGATAGACGTGCGATTTGATAAAGCCCCATGCAAAGAAATCTAAAGGGGTTAAATCTGGTGATCTCACTGGCCAAGGTCTGTTGCTTCTACGTCCGATCCAGCGATTTGGAAAACGTCCATTTAGATACGGTAATCCTGAACAATTTTGGCATAGTGACAAGGAGCACCATCATGTTGATAGATGACAGGGATAGGATTGTTAGTACCATCGTCTATCAACATGATGGTGCTCCTTGTCACTATGTCAAAATTGTTCAGGATTATCTAAATGGACGTTTTCCAAATCGCTGGATCGGACGCGGAAGCAACAGACCTTGGCCAGCGAGATCACCAGATTTAACCCCTTTAGATTTCTTTGCATGGGGCTTTATCAAATCGCACGTCTATCAGACGAAGATTACGAGTCTTGAAAACTTACATACACGTATACGAACTGCTGCAGATAACATCACCCCGCAAATGCTCCAGAATGTGTTTAGAAATGCTGTGGAACGATTTGAGCTGTGCAGGGATACTGATGGGCGTCACGTCGAATCCTACTCTTAATTATTTAATAAATGTTACCACTTTATCATTTTATGATTGAATTCCATATAATTTCCAAGTGCTTCACAAAAATAGATCCTGACTTTATGTACACCCTGTATAACACAAAGGGATGCACTGTGCATTGGGTATTTTCCCAATGAAAACCTTGGGCTGCATCCTGTACTACAAATGAGTAGTTTTCTGAAAAGTCACCAAGAACTACAGCTGTATGGCTATTCAAATTATTCTTCAAGTTATTCTTCAAGTTTTTTAGAAATAGAAATGCACTCTGATTCTTTGCTATAAAGTGATGATGTGTCAGTTTGACAATTTATATTTATAATTTATAAAATCATCTACAGATTCTGTTTTTTCAACCATATTGCATCAATCTGTAGTAACCCATTTAAATTTATAATTTATAAAATCATCTACAGATTCTGTTTTTTTTCAACCATATTGCATCGATCTGTAGTAACCCATTGTTTATATTTTATTTCCTCACATTCAGGATCGTTAACACTTTGAAAAGTGAGCAAAAAATTCTTAATACCTTGTTCATTTGGACAGAGATTACATATTTGCATCATGCAATTCCTGTTGTTGACATCACATCACACACTGCTTTCTCCATAAGAGTTGTGTATTCCAACCCTTTGACACCCAAAGCTGAGAATTGTATTTTGGCATTCTGGTGGTATGTATACACACACACACACAGAATAGGTACCAGCAGCTCCAGCTAAAACATAATGTCTGGGGCGAAGGCTGGCAAAACTAGAGAAGCCAATTTGGGGACTATCTGGATTATTTTTATAGAGACTAAAAGCTTCTTTCAGATTCATTAACACCAGTCTTTTCTGCACAGATTCTTTATACCCACTTTCATTTCTGATATTCAGGCAGTTTTTTGTACCTGGGCACAAATGACTAATTTCATCTGATTAAAAAAATTTCTGAACAGAATCTTTAGTACGGTACCTTTTAGTTATTACTTTTCCTTTTGACATGGGTTCAATTTCAGGAATAATTCCAAGTCTTTGTTTTATACAGTGGAACCTCAATATACGAACTTAATCCGTTCCTGAGGGTTGTTCTGATATCGAATTGTTCGTATATTGAATCAATTTTTCCCATAAGAAATAATGTAAATTGGATTAATCCGTTCCAGACCCCCAAAAGTTACCCCTTACGAAACATTTTTAAGTCAAAATATTGGTTAATTAAACCTGTAAAATAAGACTTACATGCATAAAATCATACATGAAACCTGTAACAACAATAAATAATGCAATATTATACAAATAAATGAAAATTTAACCTGAACACCAAAGAATAACGGTGGATTCACAAGATTCACAAACATTTCATGGAGCTAAAAAAAAAAGCGATGCGCACTGAACGCTGGCTGGAGAGAAACTGACCGGCTTCTTTCGGTTCGGATATGAGGGAATGGTTCGTATTTCTTGAAAAAGTTGTTCGAATAGAGATGCGTTTGTATATTGAGGTTCCACATTTCTGCTTTTCTTAACTAAATATTCAGTTGTCTGAAATAGATTTATAGTTTTTGATATGGTAAATGGAGATAATGTCAATATTTTGAGTTTCCTCTCATAACTGTCAGTAGAATGGAAAGCTTCAACCAGTTCATTCATGAGATGAATCATTGACCTGAAACAAATTTATGAATGTATAATAGCTATAAAGAAAACATTACATGTGCATATTAAATTTTTTGGATTATAATATTGATTTTAAGTGTAACAAAATGAGCATTCTTTGAGATAGAGTCAAATTAAACCAAAAATTATTTTGTGACCAAATGAATTCCAAATGATTTAATGGGCCCATTGATCTCCAATCTTTAGGGAGTTGTGCTTCTAGTTTCTACTATCAAAGGTGAATACCTACATTTTGTTTTTATGCTTCAGTTTTAGTTTAGGTATATTCCTACTTAATAATAGCATATCATTTTAAAATTCATACCTTTGAGTTTCATGATCCAACTTTGTAGCTTTTGATGGGCTTGGGATCTCAATTTCTAAACTTGTTTCTAGCTTTCATTTTAAAGAATGATGTGCTTTTTCTATTGTTTGAATAGCTTTTGCTTCTTTTCCTGAGGAACCCAAACCATCTGAAATTTTTGAATTAATAAATATTTGACTCCATTTGATATATATGGACAATAATAATTAATATGTCAACATATTAATTTCATAGGTTTAATAAGTTTAATAAATTTAATATGTCAACATATTAATTTCATTAAGTTTGTCAGCAACTTCTGAAAAACTGTCTTGAAAGTAAGTGCATTATAAATAAATAATATAAATAAAAAAATTATTAATATAAAAAGTACCTACGGTATCCATTAAGTACTTACGCTTCTTCATTGGAGTCACAGCAAGACTTTCTAGAACTTGAGAAACCTCTTCTTTGGCATTATAGTAGAGGAATTTTAGGAAAATCGACCTAACAAATTAGCAGGAAGTCGAAACTTGGTACACTTGTAAACTGAACCCTACTGATGAATATATTAAAAGTCCCAACAAATCCAAGTTGTGTTCCAGCTGCCATCTTGGAAAATGGCGGCCGAATTTCGGTTTTTTGGAAATAACTTTAGAACCGTAAAAGATACAAAAATTTACCAAGAGAGCAATATCATTCTACATAAAAAGACAAACATTTTCTGTTCCCAACTTTGTTTTGTACGATGAAAAATAAAAAGGTTATGCAAAACCAAAGATTTTTCATTCTATGAATCAATGCGGACACGACGTTCAAACTGGGTTTGTAGGTAAAAAAAAGCTAATGTTTTGTTATGACTGCCTATTTTCAGAAACCTCTCTTACTTTGTATGGGTGATTTTGTGAAAAAATATTTCACAGGAACGAGCTAGTAGAAATATAAATTGTGACAGTACCTGGTTTTCTAAATATTTATACCAATACATTTTCTTGTTTCTAGCAGATATGGGCAACTCTGTCCCTAATTTCCTATATTCTACTTCTAATAAATACTCTTAATTATGATTATATCTACGGATTCATCTGTAACATTTATTCACTCAATCGGAGGTTATGAGTAGGGCAGTCAAAAGTTGACCAAAAAATTAAGAAAGTTGACCTTACGAATTGAAAAAATTGACTTATAAAGTTGCCTTTACTTTCAATAATAAAAACGATACTTTAATTACTTATTCTTGCTCTTCTACATCAGTTGGCCGATTGTGGTAAATTATGAAGTATTTGCCGACATTTTCTGGCAAAAAATTGCGATCCTTACTTAATAATTTATTAAGCATGGAGAAAGATCTCTCTACAGTGGCAGTTGTTGGTTGACATTGCAAAAGCTGACCATAAACTGTTGGTGAGATTTCAGGTCTACTGAGGTTAATTATTTCACAAATACCATTTGTCTTGAGTCTTGTTTCAATGTATTGTTTGACTGAACACACATCTTCGCCAAGGTTGATAGAAGAAATGGTTTCATATGCCTCTCTAATGGCGCAATCAGATGCTTCCATCCTAGTCACTAAGCTAGCAATCAAACTATAATTCATTTTGATTGACATTAGTTGCTTTGGCAGTTTTTCATTAGCAACACTCTCTTTAGCCTTCTGAACAATGATTCTTTCATCTTCAAAATTTTCTACAATTGTCTTCACATTTGGAAAATTGTCTGCATAATAAAAAGCAGCGTTCAGCCAGCTTGCCCAACGTGTTACAATCGGTTCTCGAGGAGTTCCTATTTCAGCAAACAATTCCTTCCTTCCTTTTGTTTTTAAGAGTAGAAGCCTTGACACATGCAATTAAAGTGTCAACATCACTATAAAATGCTCTTATTTGCATCGCACAATTATGTAACAGATGCGCAAGACACGTTACATGGAAAAGTCTTGGAAAAAGTTGTTTGAGTGTCGCTCCAGCTGACACCATGTAACGAGCTGCATCAGACAGAAGTAAACAGAAATTTTCTCTTGGTATCTCGAATTCTTTTACAGTATCGTCCAGGGTTCCGACTCCGACTCCACACATTGTCAAAAATTCGACTCCGACTCCGACTCCGACTCCACACATTGTAAAAAATCTAAAAATCCGACTCCGACTCCTCACATTTTAAATATACGACTCCGACTCCTCTAGTGTTTCACTTTATAATTATCATAATAATAAGACATTTCATCACCACCACACTAAGTGTGAAATTTTATATTTTATATTTTATATTTAAATAAATATTAATTGTATATAATGAAAATGTAAAAAAAAAATATTAAAAAAACTTAATCTAGGGGCTGGGCTATCAATGAATAAGGTTTATTGACTAAAAAAACTAAATAACCTAAATGTTAGTATTTAGGATTTAGAAATTAAGGGTGACACAGGACACAGAAATTGGAGTCGGAGTCGGAAGTTTTTTACCGACTCCGACTCCGCCCTGAAACGTGCGACTCCACGACTCCGACTCCATGACTCCGACTCCACAACCCTGGTATCGTCAATCTTGTGTATGACAGTTCGTGCATTAACATTTCCAAGAAGAACATCGCACCTGATTAAATATGTTTTCTTGGGAACATCAATAGATCCAGCAAGTATGTTCAAATATTTTGAGCCCCTTACTTCACTTTCATCAACAATTAGGAAAACTAATTTACCCTCTAGCAAATGTTTTATTCTACTTAACTCGCTTTCTGCCTGTTTCATTGCTATTGATCTGCAAGTTGACACGCAAGGCACTGCTACACCTAATTCAGAGAACAATTGTTTCACATGAGGGTTGCTCAACTTATGAAGAGGTATGTTGGCTGACAGAAATGTAGTCAAGTTTTTCCGAAAAATCTGAAGACTTGTACTTTAAAAGGGTTTGCATCTTTTCATTTCCCACATTTTGGTCTATACCACGCTGGTGCTTTTGGGTAGAGTGATGTTTATCCACAAAAAAGGATTTGTCATGCTTGACCACAACACAACAAATCTGACAGTATAGCTCATTTTTTCCTGAACAAATGAATTCATTAGGATATTTTGCAATTATAGTGTGCACTTTAGCAATAGAACTAACTGCAACTTTTGGCATTTTAAATATCTGAAATCAAAAGAAATCAAAATCAGTGAAATCACAAATCAGAAAAAAACACAAATCAAAAATGGTAACCAGTAACCACAATACATACAACACAACCACATCCAAAACCAGAACGGACATAACTGAATAAGACAAATACGAGCAGCGAAGTTGCCAGTTAACCAAAAAGATGCCAATTTTTAGTTATTTTAATTATTTATTCCAAAAAATTGACTTTATTTACCTCATTGCTATTTTTTGACCTAACAGGTAAAAGTTGACTTTTGGTTGACCTATTAACTTTGGTAATATACCCCTTACAGGTGTTTTTATTGCATTTTCAGTCGTTTCAGCGAAAAGTGCCCCATAGGAAACAATTTGACTTTATTGACTTTTGACTGCCCTAGTTATGAGTTAATATACCGAAGTAATAGTTCAAAGTGAATGACAGACGAACTAATATTTTTCTTTTCTTTTCAGGTAATGGATGCTATTGATGAGTCAAGGTGAAGTGCTTGATATGTGTTTAACCCTTAAGCTGCCAATTTGGTTGGAAATGTTTGTTCTCGAAAAAATGCAGTTTTCTATAAAAAATAAAATTTTCTTTGATAGTAAATTTTATGATTCTCATTTTTAGATTTAAGCATATACTTTCCTAAATTATCATTAAAATAATATAAATCGACCATTTAATGAGATAAATTTGTATTTATATAAGAGTATTTCCAGAATCTATTCCAAATTTGTATTAGGTCGCTAACAGAATGTATAACTCACTTTTTTATACAATAGAAACAAGTTTGATTTGCTATCAAAGGTATAAATGACATAAAAAAATATATATATGTATGCAAAGTTTATTCTAATTTAGTAAAATATAAAAGGCAAAATTATTTATCCACTGTAAAATAAAATACATTTGATCACATTTTTTTATTTATCAAGCTAAACAACTAGTCTAGGGAAAAAACAATAAAAGTACAAAATATAAAAGGCAAAAATAATTATCCACTGTAAAATAAGTATATTTCATCATCTTTTTATTTATCAAACTAAACAACTAGTTTATGGATATTTAGAAATAAGTTTCCAAATGTTGGTATAGGCCTTACTGGAGTGCATTGAGGTTTCAGCATTTACACACCATTTTGTAGTCTTTTTTCGTGTGGTAAACTTCAAAACATGGTGTTATACACAATGGTGGATTACCATTGCATGCTTTACAGTAATAGCACGTTTGCTTTCTCTTACACGGGCCCTTGCCTTTCAGTTTGCATTGGGCTGGCATAATTGAGCAAACTATGCAATTTGGCTTTTGGTTTCCTTCATATTTGGAGATGAAGTGCCTTTCCTTCAGTCTATTTTGTATGATAGGCTGAGAAAGCCTGTGCCCTCGTTTACGTGTATTATGCCGTGCATACCCATCTAAAAGGCCATCAATAACTTTCAATCTAAACATTTTCTGACTTAATTTTTTGGTTGGGTTTTGAATGTTGAAGCATATCCTTGAATTTATCAGTGCTACCTCAATGAGGAAATGCCAGATTACTTGATACCATTTCTTCATTCTCCTGTTGAAAGGATAAGTTGCACACAACTGGTCAAATGTATCTACACCTCCCATATGTTTATTGTAATTCACCTGAATGCTTGGCTTATCAACAACCCGATCTCCTTTTTTAGATTTTATTGCTACTTTTGTTATTCCACAGTCTCCTACAGTTGCTATCATATTTACTTTTCCAGTGTCTTGCCATGTACAGGCCAACATAGTTTTGTTTTGATTTATCCAAATTGTTGGAAGGTCACCTCATTTCGTTTCATTCTTTTCATGTCCCAATCCTCCTACAAGCGTGTTTTCAGTATCTTTTCCTGTGTAAACATTGAACCTCAACAAATATCCAGTTTTAGAATCACAAAGAGACCATAGTTTCACTCCCCATTTAGCTGAAGGTTTACTTGGCAAATACTGCTTGAAAAATAAACGTCCTTTGAATTTTAGCATAGATTCATCCACACAAACTTCTTTACTGGCATTGTATACAGCAGTATATAAATCTTTCGTGATATCTATGATAGGCCTCATCTTATAAAGTCGATCATTTTCATTATTTTCGTTATCAGCAAAATGAAGAAATGAGCGTCAGGGGGTCAGTGAGCTTCAAAATTAAGACGCTTCAAAATTAAGACAAAATTAAATAATTGGCAACTCTTATGAACTCATAGAGACTTCAGTTGAACAGTGCGCCAAAGAAAAATATTATTACAGAATATTGACTAGAGTCGAATATGGCACTTGTGACTACCAAAAAATCGTTCGACTACAGTCGACTACGGCATCCAAAGGGTTAAACAAATCTACAGATAAGAAAAAAAATGTTAAAATAAGAAAACTTTATTAATAAAATTTGCCTTCGTAAATTAAAATAACTTGTAAATGTATATTTTGTATCTTAGAATTAAATGTAATTAAATATTCGTTTTTTAACGTCTAAAATATACTTAGTATAAAATTTTCTATTGTCTTTATATATTTTAAATAACTAATTAATTTTTTTCTTTAAATTTTTAAAATAAATTTTTTAAATAAATTTTTTCAAACTGGCAACAGGACATTGCTGTTTCTGCCTTGTCAGTAACAGTTTATCTGTGTTTTGTGAAGCGTGTAATTGTGTCTGGTGAAATATACAATCATATTGTATTATCAGTGAACATAGAAAAACCTTTGGTGGTTATTTACACAAACACTTAAGATTTACAAACACTGAAATAGCAGATTCATCAATAACATGTGATTGGGCACTAGAGATTGGTACAGAAACAATGAAAGCACTCTCAAGTCATAGCTTCTCTGATATTCGACTGCAAAGGAAGAAGAAAGTAGTTCCTTTGCCTACCTGTCATCTGGCACAATAAAGATGAAAGAAAAAACTGTAATCCTGCATTCCCCACAAGAACTCTTCCACAGAATGATATGTTTGGACATAAGCAAAACAGAAGTTAAAGGGTACTTTCAGTATGAGCTGGCAAGTGTGCCTCCATCATTATTTGACTCAACATTGTTAAGAAAAGGCACAAAGTCTTCTCTGATCAATGCTTTTCAGTCGCACAACGAGATGTTAGCTTTACCAGCCAATCCTCACTACATTTTAGATGGAGGAAACCTTCTTCATTGCGTTGTTTGGCCAAAACCCGCTACATTTGGTCAGCTGTTTGACTTGTATACAACCTCTGTAGAGAGCAATTACGGTAAAAACTGTACAGTGGTGTTTGATGGTTATCCTGACAGAGAAACCACTAAGACAGCCGAGCAAGAGCGATGAGCAGCAAAAAGAACTTCTAGAGATATCATATTTAATGAGAATACACCAACCAACACTCTCCGCCTGTTGTTCAGGCGGAGAGTGATGCAGATACTGTTATTGTTAAGGCTGCTCTAGATCAAGCTAAACACAAAAATCAAACAGTAGTTGTTGGCCAGGATACGGATCTTCTAGTGCTTCTAACTGCTCTAGCCCATGAAGACTTTGAAATTTGGTTTCTCAAACCAGGGAAATCAAACAGCACACCCCATATTTTCAGCATCCAAAGTGAGAAAAAAAACATGGGGAAGGCTTGTGAAGTTTTGCTATCTGCTCACGCCATGACTGGATGCGATACCACATCAGCTTTGTATGAAAAAGGAAAAGTTAGAGGTCTCCAACTTCTACAGAACCATACAGAAATGAGAGAAGAAATGAAAATATTTAACCAAAAGGATGCCAGTAAAGAAGATATCAAGCTGCTGGGGAAAAGTTCCTCTTAAAAATGTACGGATCAAAATCAAAGTCCTTGGATGAGCTAAGATACTTCATGTATAATCGCATAGTAGCAAAAAAGAAGTTAGATACATCTTTTCAACTAGCATCCCTACCTCCGACCAGTGCAGCAGCAGAGCAACACTCATACAGAGTGTACTTGCAGGTCCAAGAATGGTTAGGAAACTGCCTGGAGCCAACAGAGTGGGGATGGTCCATGACAGGGAAATCACTGAGGCCTGTCCCTACTACCAAGGAAGCCGCTCCATCACAACTTCTTAACCTCATTTCATGTAACTGCAAGCTAGGATGCACCAAGAGATGCAAGTGCATACAGTTTGGTTTGCTGTGCTCAGCGATGTGTGGAGGATGTGAAGGAACTACCTGCGAGAACTCTTATGTTGAAACGCTACTAGACAACTGATAACTGAGTGTGTTGCAATATGACACTACACATAATGCAATAAATGTACAATCTAGCTTATTTTTGCGTAGTAATTAGAAAATTATACTTAAAACAGGGAGACACAATTACATTTTATTTCCTAGCTCATGTTAGATGACTTTATTCAACATTAGAGATGTCACACAGTGCCTTAGTGTTAAAGCTATATACTGTATTACTGCATTGCACTCCAAGACTTAGATTACTACATTTTCATTTTAGGTAACAACAGACGATTATAGTTAGCTATAGTGATGTTCCCAAGTGTCTAAGGATTACTGTGACCATTCAATAAGATGTTATTTTATGTTCAATCCATAAAACCTGTCTGAACATCATGGTCATCATCAATACATGAAAATTCTTCCTATGTTACATTTTTCTTCAGTATGCAAGATAAGGAAAAATGCATGTTATATTTTACATAAAATATATTAGTAATGTATGTATTGAGAATAGCATTCATAATTATTTCCATTTTCAATACTTAGATGTCTAATGAAGGAATAAAATAACTGTTTTAAATAATGTTACTCCAAACCGATAACTTAGCTCCTACCCGTCATCAAAAAAATTACATTACAGTATTTTTCTCTAGCTCTTTCTGTTGTGCTTTACTTTTTTACCAAACTACCTACAAAAAACAAACTGTCATGGTTCTGAAATAATAAATTGCAACAAAATATTCGAATTTCTATCCATTAACCAAGTTTGAACATCATGTCTGCACTGATTCATAGAATAAAGGAATTTTGTATTTTGTGTAACTTTTTTATTTTTCATCGTACAAAACAAAGTTGGGAACAGAAAATGTTTGCCTTTTTATGTAGAATGATTTTGCTCTCTTGGTAAATTTTCGTATCTTTTACGGGTCTGAAGTTATTTCCAAAAAACCGAAATTCGGCCGCCATTTTCCAAGATGGCGGCTGGAGCACAACTTAGATTTGTTGGGACTTTTAATATATTCATCAGTAGGGTTCAGTTTACAAGTGTACCAAGTTTCGACTTCCTGCTAATTTGATAGGTCGATTGAATATATTTATCCTAAAATTCTTCCACTATTACTTGATATACTTGGATCATATTCATCGCTTTCTGAAATAACATTCTCAGAAGATTGATTGTGATCAGACTCTTCACTTTGTGATGTTGATAGCAACTCTGGTCTCTGGGTCAATAATTTTCTACAGTTGCTACATAGTACAGTATTCCTTTGTAGTTTCCATTTACATCAATCATAAAGTGATTGGCTGATGGTTCTTATATCCTTGTGTATCTTTTTCTTATGTTTTTGTAAAGGGTCATCACGGTATCTAACCATTTTTCATTACTAAAAATACACAATTGTAAATCTCAAAAATAAGATATGATTTGACTCAAAATAAGCATATCTGTAATAAAAATAAGCATAATTAACAAACATTTGAGAGAGAGAGTGCGTGGATATGAGTTATACATAGGATGTAAATATATCATTTGTAGTTCTCTATTTTAGTCTGTGTAAAAATGTCAAAATTTCAATGTACAAATGTCAATGTACATATTTTTTCAATAATTTTTAAAATATCTTGCAACTTGATACCCACATTTTTTATTGTTTGTATCTTTTAACAATTAATGGAAGTGTAATAAATGAAAATTATTTTTTTTTATTTCACTGTCGGGGGGGGGGGGTTAAAAAAGAAAAAAAGGGGGGGAAATTAATTTTCATTATTGTTCTACACATTTGAATGTGGTATCATTTAATAGATCTCTTCATGCTGATTCTAAAAATGTATATTTTTATAGGTCTACGATAAGATGTTTGGGAGTTATTGCCCATTAAAGTTAGGTGGTAAAGTGGGGGCCCATATCTCAAAAACTATGGGTCATAGAACTTTTTATTTGAACCAGTGAAATCAGCCCCTTGAAGAAGCCCATATGTCAGTTTTCATTAAAATCTGGGTTGGAGTGGTGACAAATTTTTAAATTTTTGGGTGATTTGTCCTGGAATGCCCCAGAACTAGATTTTCTATAATATGGTATATTTTTTCCTACTTGAGGCTTAAAATGCCATCAGACTGTCAACTTTGCATCTTTACCCCCTATTTAGGCTATTCAGTCCTACTTAAGGCCTAAAATCCTATCAAAATGTCACCTTTACCAGTGGATAGGCTTGATCTATTCACATTTGATATTATTCTTATCTATGTATGCCTTTCCTACTCAGGTCCAGGTTAGGTTAGGTTCAATTAACCCTTTCTCAGTTGTGGAACTATATGAGGCCTATATAGATAGCTTGTTTGAGATGTATGGTAGACCAATTTAGTGGCAAGTCTATAAGTAGTTTACTTTTAAATTTTATGGTTGCAAATAAGTGGATGCATCTAAATTTATTTTCCTAATGAAGTAAAAGTTAAATTATATTATTAATTGCCAAACTTTGACTCGCACTGATAAATTTTGGGTTTGAATTTAGGGTTGCTTCAAGGCAGTATCTGTTTGGATTTCATATTGTTAACTGGTATTTGATTATTTTATGTACTTGTGTATTCAGTATTTTTATGTATACATGAATATAGATTTTTTTTTTTTTTTTTTTTAGTTCAGGAAGAACCGATTCGCCTCTATTTAAAGGGCATATCTCAGCGGAAAAACAAAGAAAAAGTGAGAGGAAAGACAGAGGAAAAAGAAAGGGTGGAGGGGACAGTCGAAGTGGAAAAAGACCAAGGATGACAAGGACTGCAGGGTCGAGCCCCATCATCCTTGGGTGCTAGGGCCGGGAGGGTGCACGTGAAACCTCCAGGAACAAGCACGTACAAACGAGCACAAAGAGCACTCAAGAGCACGAGCTTAGAACCCCCTTGCGGGGACATGAATATAGATAAACACACTGAATTTAGTATATATTTTTTGATCTAGACCATGATTTTAGGAGTTCTGACATTATTGTAAGCAGTTGTATGTTGCCTTCTCTAGGTTCAAAATGTCACATGGAAGGCATTTACTAAATGATCAGGAAATTGTTAGACTTCTTGATGGAATAGATTTGGATGATGAAGAAGAAAATGAGTGTGATATTTCAAGTGTAGAAAGTGACAGTGATTACAAATCTACAGAAGCTAAGGCTAACAAAGACCCTAAGATCCACTCTAAGGTTAGCCTGAGAGAAAGGAGAGAGTAGGGGGTTAAAAGAAGAGAATAAGGGGTTAAGTAGCAAATCCTATCATTCGTGGGTTAACATTCATTCAGAAAAAGAGAGAGAGACTCGCCATCATCTACTGGCCACTGCTGATAAGTCGGAAAAATAGTTGGAGAATAGGAAAGGGATGAAAGATGAAAAGAAGTTAAATAAGAATGCTTACAAACCATACAAACACAGTCGTAACTCAAACACTGTCATACCATGCAAACTAGACATGCAAGTAAAGAGAGAGGAAAAAAATATGAAGAGTATAACCAGAGCTGGGCAGTATTTAAATACATTTGTGTATTTAGAACTGTATTTATAAATACATTGTTTTTCATGTATTTAAATATAGTATTTAAATACTTTAATGAGTATTTAAATACTCAAAATATAAAAATGTAAATACTTTTACTGGTTTAATACACGTTCTGTACTAGCACAGTACGACGCGTCGACAGTGTAGTACAGCATGGTTCATGTTTCAACGTGTCAGTTCAATCAGTTGTGTGCCACTCTTAGTCGAAAGCGGTTGATTTCTTTATTGTGTGCGTGTCATGGCTTAGTGAATGCATATGTTAAAATTTGTATGTATTTAAAATGTATTTACAAATGTATTTAAATACAATTGATGTATTTTGTATTTAGTATCTAAATACATTCATAAAATGTATTTAGTATTTAAATACATTCAATGTATTTATTGCCCAGCTCTGAGTATAACAAAAAGTGGGTTAGTTTATGCTACAAGCTACATTTAAGCTTGTGTTAGTCTAATTTTTTTTTTTATTGCTGGCATATCACAAGCTGGCATTAATCGTCAACAGATGATTTGTAATGAACTTACAAATGAGTTTGAAGATGAAATTAGTAGCTAGTGATGTAGATGCACCTGATGAAAATGAGGTATGCCAACAATGCTGGCTTGATTCAGTGACTGCCATTAGAAATATGTTTGAATTTACTGGAAATAATGGGGTCAAAGTTTTCCTTGAAAATCAAACCTGTTCCTTAGAAATTTTTGAGTCATTCTTGGAAGGTGATATTATAAAACTAATTGTAGGAGAGACAAATAAGTATGCAAGAAAGTATGCAGAAGAAAAATGAAAAAAGTTAAGCATTTTCACCTATACTGATTGCAGCAGCCATTTTTGTTGTTTTATTGTTGTTGCGCTGGAGCTGTTTGCTTGCTGCTTAATATTTACTTTTTGTATGGAGATGGTGGTGGAAAATCACGTACATAATTCTAAGTAACTGCAACTTTTTTCTAATGTTTAAGACCTATTTTGGCACATTTAATCATTATTTAGTCATTCTGTAAGAAAATAATAGTATTTAAAGGCATTTATTTATCATTTTGACTGATTTTGCTATTAAGCAAGAATCCATCTCCATAAGCACCATGTTATAATGACCTCTATTAATGGATTTTTCACTTACCAGACAAGCCTCAAGAATGTATCCTGTCCATTAAAAGAGGTATGATAGTATATATACTTTTTTTTTTTGCAGATGGGATAAAGAGAGAGACATCTCCAATCATTGGACACAGAAGAAAAACAAAGAAATTACAAAGCAGCAGCTCTGTAACACAAATGGTAATTGCTTGGAATCAAGTCACAATGATATCTCTTGATCCCATAACTCCTTCAACAAGAACCCAATCTAAGCTTTCTGTCACAAATTCTGCATTAACATCCAAAAGGGGTAAGTTAGCCTTTCAATCAAATAAGGAGAATGTTGCTCCAAGAAAAAATAATCTCGGAAATAAGAACAAAAATGTGGAACTCCAGTCTTTGGATCAGAACTCGAATAATAATGATAAAAGTCCTCCTTTGAGGGGAGATTAGTACCTTCTAAATTCAAATCTGAACTCCCTAAATGTCTGTCAGTTGGGAGAAAATTCATACATTAAAGGAAAATAATTCTCATAATATATTGAAGTTGAAGAGAACACCAATGAGCAAATTGTCATTGTCTGAAAATGTATCCTTAAATAGGAGGTCAGTTAGGCTTTCAAAAATTGGTGAAAGCAAGACAAATTCAATTACACACAAAAGTAGTAATGAAGCCAAGTTTCCTTCAAGATTCAAGAGCAAACAACATTCAATTCAGCCTTTACATGCTGATGAAACTAAGCCAGATGTAGTTCCATCTAAAAGTAGGACCAAAAGCAAGAGGTCTACAATGAATTCCTCACTGAAGAATGAAAATTCAAAAGGCATACTTGCTAGCAGAAGGTTTCGTAAAGAGGGTGTAACTAAGCTAGATTCAGTTTCATCCAAAACTGTACCTGAAAATAATAATACCACAGAGACATGTTCGACAAATTCCTTGAAGTGTGAGAGTGAAGAAAATTCAAATCATAATTTACCTACTGAAGAAAGACTTTCTAAAGAGGAAAGAGAAGAAAGTAAGACAGAGTCAGTTTCACCTACAATAGCCCATCAGAATAGAAGTACAATGAATTTACCTTTAATAAATTCATCCAAAACTAGGAATGAAAGAAATTCACACCATAACTTGCATAAGGAAAAATGAAATGGAACAAAGTCTTCAAGAGAAGGGTAAGTAAAGTTTGTACATTCATGGGCAGCTATGGTTTATATTTTAAGCAATTAAAAGAAGTTTTTTAAATAACTGTAAGACTTTGTCTATTTAGGGTGTGCAGGCTGTAGCTAGTTCTAATTTAGTCATAGGTTGTTTTCAAGTTTTAATGATGCATCAGAAAGGTCAGATTTGTATTTATTACGCTGCATGTGAAGAATTTTAGGGAAATAAACTTTAGTAAATAAATAAAAGAGGAAAATAAAATTGTTGAAATAAAAGTTGTAATTAATTATGGTAAACCTATAATAGGTTTTTTGTTGTAGAAACCGCCTTTTTATTTATTTGCTTATTTCATTTAACCCTTTAGGCCTTGGATTTTTTTTTTTTATTTCCCTCATTTTGACATGCTTAATTAAGACCACTGTAGTGCCTTGATTATTGGTTTTTACAACTTTTGATGTATATGAAAGTTGTAGCATAAGGTCTGAACTTCCGCGCTTTATGATGGTGGTATAACTACTCATTTATTGCATGTTATACACATCCAGGATCATCAGAAAAAAAGGTGTGCTTGTGGTTGCTATTCAGCAATGACCATGTTGAAAGGGTTAATGCCATTAGTTAGAATTCTTGTGTAAAATGTCATTGAATCACATTTTGTGAACTGTAGCTAATCTTTACATTTAGAAATTAAAAAATAAAAGCATTTACTTCCAGGGCCTGGGCTGGAGTTCATGAAATTTAAGATGCATTCAAGGACATATCTTGCAGTGGGTGATACCATGACCTCTTGAATTTCAATTTTTCATGTATGGGATAGTGTCAACCAAAAAACTTAAATTTTTATATTATAGTTCAACTGGTTCAATGGTTCAAAAGTTGTAGCCCTCAATTTTGGGGTCTTGTGCAAATCTCCCAAAATTTTTAGGAGCCATTTTTCAGTCTGTAATTAAGGTAAGAAAAGTAATGCTGGCAACTTCTGAAAGGAAATAGCCTTAAGAATAAATCATCTGTAACAAATTTCACTAGAATTGTTCATTTAAGTTATTACTAAAAATAAAATTTAGGGGATTTTTTACTCCTCTGGGCTCACTCCACTCAAAAATTCTTTCTTTAAAAGTAGCTACCATAATCTACAACAATCCTAGTTTATGATAGAAAGGAGAGAGTGGTGATTTTTGCTTTCAATAGGCCCTTTTATAAAAACCTATAAGTACTGCAGCTGCCCAAGTTTCATATCTGGTCTGTCAACCCCTTCCCCTCTCTTACTTTACGAATGCTGCTTTGGCCCAAATTTCATATCTGGCCTGTATCCCACACTCCCATCTCCTCTTTACAATCCTTAATATTTCCCTGAATTTTTATTTTTAATTTTTCATGACCATTCTATTTAGCCAATCCTAATCCATGAAAGAGAGTGACCTAAGTTACTTTTTCCACCTGAAATATTAAAACATGACCTTTATATTTTTCAGGTGCAAACACTTGCAAAAAATTTTTCTTGCTTTGTAAGCTTAGGTGGTCTGAGGCAAATGTGCTCTGCAAAGCCACTAGAGTTGCCAACATGCCTAAAAACTATAAGAAGGGCTGTTGTAACCTTTTCTTTACTCAAAAAACATTTCAACCTTATCTTCTGCCTCTAAAGCATTCTCATTGACATATAGTGAAGATGTTATTCATAACCTAGTAGTTATTTACTCAGAAGAATTAAATCAAATCTTGAAAGTTCTTGATATAACTCCAGTGAAATTGTGTAAGTACCATATTTAATTTGGTTACTAGAGATTTGTGTTAGGAGACTGGTAAGCTTCAGGAAACAAAGAAAAATAGAAGCAGGTAAAACAGATTTCTTGCGTATTAGAAACAGCGATGGTGAGAAGAAATCTGTACAGAAATTACTTTTGCTAGGAAATGTTAAGGAGTTGTATGCAAGATGGAGACTGATAATTCACAAGTTGGGTTTTCTACATTTGTGCCACTGAAACCCAAATGGTGTGTTATTGCTGGAGGGAAAGGGACTCTCACTTCTTGTGTGTACATTCATCACCAGGCCAGAATCCTAAACTTGTGGTCTTATTGGTCAAAAAGACTGTACTTGTGAGAAGTTAATCATGAAAAGTGTTTGTGATACAAATAGTTCAAATTGTATGTTACATCATTGTCATAAATGTTCAGGTGAACAGGACATCACTTTCTTGGGCCTAATACAAATCACATGCCAGGACTCCTTCCCTCTGACTTCTGTCCTCCTGATTTTAGACAAGTCATTCATACATATTTTTGTATATTTTTATTGAAATAAATGTATTACATTCAGATCAGATCAGAATGAATAGACACATCATTGATAAAAAACTACGAAAAAAGGTTTAAAACATTTTCTTTGCCCCTGCCAGGCCCTTTTTTTATTCAGTATTCAAACTCTGATCTCTCAAAGTTGTATTCTAACCAACTACAACAACTAGGAGCAGATTTGCAACACAAGGCTGACTGGACAAGACTAAAAGAATGTCTGTGAGATGTAATACCTGATTTGAGGGTCCAGGCTCATGGCAGAGATATGCTACTTGCATATAACAAAGACATAGGTGCTGCACTCAAATTTGCCAGTGAAAGCCCATGTGACTTTGAGGCAATGGTACTAGCAAAAGCAGCACAAATAATCAGAAAGGACTTGCTCCAAAATCAAGATGCTTTTCAAGGATCCTACTCTGTAGACCAGTCATTCTCAATGGGGGCGATAGATTGTCACATACAAATGGATTTTTCTTAAAAAAAATAATTATCTTTCTATAAACATTATTCGTAAATTAAAATATACAAATTTGTATTTTAATAAACTTATTTATTCCAAATTCATGTCCCTTCGTCTGTTTGACATAAACATGTTTTAAACATGTTGCGTTTTGTATACGGGTAGCGGCAGCTGCTTAGCTTAGCCTTAGCGTCTGGCGTGACTGGTGTCTGGCAGTCTTTGAACAGCAATTGTAGCGGGCGGGTGTTACTTAATTCTCATGGTGATATTCTGAGGTTTAATGGTGTTGGTGTTGTGATAATAATTGAATGACCTATGTTCAAAGTGAACAAAGCATTACTTGTTTATTATATTTTCATATTCCTCCCATCATTAATCATGGCTGCTGAAAAGAAGAAGTGTAGACAGTATCTGGAGGAGTATTTGTCTTATGGCTTTGTTGAAAGCCTATTTGATCGAAGACAGCCTATGTGTCTTATATGTAACAGCTCATTTTCAAATGAAGCTATGAAGCCATCAAGACTTTTAGAGCATTTAAAAAGAAAACATCCTGATAAAATGGACAAACCCATTGATTATTTCAAAAATTTGAAAAAGAATTTTGAACAACGAAAAACTGTTCCTTCTTTATTTAGAAAAAGTACACAAACAAATGCAAATGGAATGATTGCGTCTTATGAAATTGCACAAATCATTGCAAAAAGTGGAAGTGCACATACAGTTGCTGAAAATATTATACGGCCTGCCTTTGAAATTCTCATGAAAACTGTGTTGCATCAAGATTCATCAAGTGTTTTAAAAGCATTACCATTGAGCAATGATTCGATTCGGAGAAGAATTGATGAAATGTCATCTGATGTAGAAACTAGTGTTGAAAAATAATTGAAACTTTACAAACTGGTTTTTAATCAATCTGTTTTTTGAAAACTGGTTTTAACTCGTTATGACTGAAAAGTATAGTAATTTTTAAAAGCCACAATTGAAAGGTACTGACTTTAACTCTTAACAAGCATAGCTTATCGCCAGGGCCGGATTAAGACCTTTAGAGGCCCTAAGCACTTAAAAGATTTTGGTGCCCCATATATATGTAATTCAAAATATAAACAAAAATAAACCATAAAATAAAATTTTTTTTTTGAAATGAAACAAAACTTACAGTAAGATGAAAATAATGTTTATTTTTGTATACTTCCACTTCATTTATATTTGAAAAGTTTTCTCCTACTTTTTTTAATTGCAAAGTCTTTGATCAGATCCTCAAAACTAATCTTACGTAACACATCTGCTTCTATACTTAGTAGAGATAAGGCATCCAGCCTGCCTTGTTGCATAGTTGTTCTGTTGGTATTTTAATATACTTCAACTGAGAAAATGAACGCTCAGCTGAGCAATTTGTGACCATTAATGTTAAAAATATACGAAAGGCAATTTCTACATTTGGGAAGGCACACTCAATATTGTCTTCTACAATTATTTTATAAAGTTCAGCATGGCTGAATCTTGTTTTTACATTTACTATAGCACACGAAAATATTTAATCTATATGTATTTTTAATATGGCGCCCAAAGATTTGATATAAACAAAATAATAACGCAAAGCGTAAAGTGTGTGATTACAACGAAATATATTTATTCTCTCAAAAGGGTTGTTGTTCACTACAAATTCAAACAATGAAAAAAAATAAATACTATATATGAATATATATAATTCAGTTTTCAACAGCTTATAGGCTATAAGCCGCGATTATAATAGTATAATAAATCCATGGTAAATCCGACAATGGAAAATTTCTGTGGTGCCCCCCTTCCCTTGATGCCCTAAGCACAGGCTTATTTTGCTTAATGGTTAATCCGGCCCTGCTTATCGCCTATTTTTTGGTCAAAAGAATGCAAAAATGCATCATCATATGTATGCATATGAATAAGAAAATGACAACTTTGACATATTTTATTTTAGCCAAAATAATACATTATTCAAACAATTTAGATTTGAAATAATTTTTTAAAATAAAACATCCATACTTAGAAAGAAATAAACTTCTTTTTGTAAAAAAATTATAAAGAATAAAAATAAAATTTATCTCTATTTTGGAAAAAACATTGAAATAAAATTTTTTAATAAAAAAAACTTTACCTAGAAAACAGAAAATTGACTCTTCGTGTAAGAAAAAATATATAAATTAATTTAGATTTTATCCCTATTTTGGAAATGACATCTTAAGAAACAAAGGGCATTAAGGGTCTTATACTGCGAATAGGGCTTTAGTCGACTGACTCTACACTACAGCCTACATGATGAGACAAACTGAAGATCGAGTTGCCAGATAGGCAAAAATTATACTGAAGAGCAGTTGCCAGTTTGTCACAATTTAACTTAATAGGTAATGTATTCGAAGTTATTTTTTGTACGCTGTAGCGCGTAGCTGCCCATTCACGCAAGTTTGAGCCAAATAAAAATCAATCGATAAAACTGGTTTTTTCTTTCAGTTTTTGATTTTTAGGGGAATTTTACAAACTGGTTTTCAACACTAGTAGAAACCCAGCTAGTTGAAAAATAAAAAGCAGAAAATTCTCAATTCAAATTGATGAATCAACGGTTAGTGATAGTAGAACTATTCTTATGGCATACGTCCATTTTATAGATGAAGACTGCAAGCTGTGTGAAGAAATGTTGTTCGTAAAATCTTGGAAACCGACACAACTGGATCATCCATTTTTGAGGCTTTGAGATCTTGGTTTGATGAAAAACAAGTACCCTTTGAAAACTTAGTATCCTGCGCAACTGATGGCACTCCATCCATGGTGGGAAAACATAAGGGATTTATTGCCCACTTAAAAAATGTATGTCCTTCGATTCTTACAGTGCATTGTGTCATACACCGCCATCATTTAGTGGCCAAAAATATTAGTCCAGTTCTTCATGAATCATTGGCAATAGTTATTAAAACAGTTAATAAAATTAAATCTCATAGCAAGTATGACTGACTTTTTCGGAAGTTTTGCAGTGATAACGAAGAGCAGCACATTAGACTTATTTTGCACACGGAAGTTCGATGGCTTTCAAAGGAAACTGCCTAGCCAGATTTGTAAGCCTATTTGATACAATAGTTAGTTTCTTGGAAAGTAAAGGGGAGGTAGATTTGGCAGAGGAAATAAAGACTCACAAATGTGACATCTATTTTTGGCTTGGATTTTTCGAAAGCTCAATGAAGTTTCACTTCAGCTTCAAGGCAAATTATGTATGTTGCTAGACTGTAAACATGTTCTGAAAGTTTTTACTGAAAAATTAGGTATTTTTCGAACCAGTTTACAGAAGAAGCACTTCAACAGCATGCCCGAGTTAACAGAAATAATTGGACATCTCTCAGATCAAGCTCTTAAAAATTACGCAGAATATTTATTGTCATTGAAAGAAGAACTGAATAGCCGATTTTCAGATTTATTTTCTTTGAAGTCAAGCCATGGGTGCTGGATCCTTTTGACTGTGATATAGAATCTGTCAGTGAAAACATCCAAGAGGAACTTATTGAACTAAAATGCAATGATGAATGCAAACACAAATTTGAAAAAGCTGGAATGACTGAATTGTGGCTTTCAAATACAACTAAACAGCTCTATCCAAACATGTGGTCTGAAATGGCTAAAGTACTGTTGTGCTTTCCAACTTCATATTTGGTTAAATGTGGCTTTAGTGCAGTCAATAAAATATTGACAAAGGAACGAAGTAGAACTGATATATGCATACGAGGAGACATAAGACTAAAACTCACAAATATCAATCCAAATATTGAGAATCTAGCAGCAAAGCATAAAGCAAAAGGGTCACATTGAATAAACAATGTAAGTAAAATGTCATTTTAGTTTCATTAAGAATTTTTTGGGGGACAATTGCTTTAAAAAATAACCAAAAGGGGGTGATAGGGAAAAAAAGGTTGAGAAACCCTGCTGGAGACTGTCAGAAAGAAGCTGTGCCCGATACACTTCTGACTCTTGTTAGGATAATCCTTGGAGGACCAAATATAAAGGATCAGTCGGAACAAGAGGGAAGCCGTGACAGTGTAGCTTATGTCATATCTCAATTGTTAATCTTCAGCAGTCTGAAGCACACTAGCACACCTGCAAGTGCATCACAATACAATGTCCAAAAGGGAACCTCCTCTAGCTGAACTCTGGTTTGCATTTGGGGTTGGCAAGCACTACTGCCTTATCCCTGCTCATACCATTGCTTCAAGCATTAATAAGTTTGAGCCATTGAACCAATTCAGCTAGGCCTATAATTTAAAAAATCATATTTTTAGGTTGAGACTACTCTATGCACAAAAGATCAACAAAATCCAAGAGGTGATTACTGTATATAAATTTTTTTTGCATTTGTCCTGGAATGCACCATAATTGTGGGTGAGTGGGTCCATGGTGGCCTTGCTAAAGTTCAATGTGCACTCTAAAATCGTGGCTGTTTATGGAGGAAGGTTTAGGTTTGATTCAAAAACACTTTAAAAGTGTAGTCCATGTGAACACAACCTTAATCGAGGTTATAAATTGGATTTAAAAATTTTGGTTCATAAATAGGATAAATACAAAAATGGTGGTTACTGTAGGTTAGATGTACAAGGAATTGATAAATTTAAGATATTTGCCATTTACTTCACAGAATATTATGAAAAGTTTTGCGATTGGCCTTTGTTATTTTATGAATACAATGAAACCTCTCAATAATAGATTTGTTATATCTAGAATTTTCTGCTAAATTGTGGATAGGGTTTTAGAGCTATGTAAACTCTTAAAAATGTTATGGAATCGCTAAAAACAAGTGTAATATAAACTACAGTATTAGTACTTGGCCTTTATCCCAAAAGTAATGTTGCAAATTGAATTTCGCTCTTACTAAATTCCTTTCAAGGGCCAAAATCTATTTTGTAGCTTAGTTTTTGTTTTTAGTATTGATTCATGAGCAGACCTTTGTGACTGAGGTTGGTGAATTTGTTGTCTTAAGTCAAGTTTTTTTTACTTCAGAATTCAATACAAGTTTTGGAGAAAATGTTAAAACTCCCATTTGGAAGAAACGAAAAGAATCCATTTCCCCTCTCTTCAATTTCAAATCTAGGAGATCCACAAGAGTGTCAAACATTAGAAATAAAGATGTATATGAATTCCAATTTGAAGCAAGCAGAAAGAATGGAGTAACCAAGAAGAAAACTAAGCGAAAGGTACAAGTGAGAAAGAAGAAAGCTTTGAAATCTTCCATTATGAAGTCGAGTATGCTTACCACTGATCCTTTGTGGCAACCACCTTTTACCAGATCAATACCAACTCAGTGTTTTTATAAGGCTAGTAAAACGAGTGTACCCGCGAAGCATTATCCGCAATTGAAAATGATGATCTACGAGATCAATTTGATTCTCATTATGATGATGCAACTGTGGATGATGCAACTGTGGATGATACAACTGTGGATGATACAACTGTGGATGATACAACTGTGGATGATACAACTGTGGATGATGCAACTGTGGATGATGCTGGCTATGAGGCGAGTATCAGTGTTGCCAGTGATACAACCGGTACATGCTTGACCCATATCAACCATCCTTTAATGTCTGTGCTTCCCACACCCAAAATTAATGCAAGATTTCCTGGAACAGCATCTACGCCTCGATGGGAAGATGACGATAACATTTCCTTTAACCCTTTCACTGGAAGGGAAACCTCAAAGCCAGTCAGTATTCAGAGTGATGTGAAACTTTGTTTTGGATTTGATGAATCTGAAAGTGATGCCAATATTGGCTTGTCTCCAGTCAAAAAGGTAGCGCAACTTTCTCACTTACACGCATTTAGTATGTCCACATTTTCCAATGTTGAGGAAATCGAATCCGTGCCCACCAGATTTGCCGCGACTTGTTTCAGAAGACCTTTTCCACAAATTAGCTACAAAGATCACGCAGAAATACCTTCAAAGAAACGTTTCACTTCTACGAAACAGAAACATAATGAGAAGAAGAGAAAGAGAAGTGGAAATGTTTCTAACAACATTCTCTTGAGTGAAAAGAAAGATGAAGTTAAGTGCTCTGAAGAAATAAATAAATCCGTCCTTTTTGATGTAGAAACTGAAGCAGAGGACATTGCTAAAACTATGGTAACGCCTTTTACGCAGAATTTACCAAAGGAAGCTGCAACCATTAATTCAGTAACTACGAGTAACGATGTTATTGATAGAGGTATAGCACTTTCACCTAAAAAAAGTTTCACCAAGGTGTGTACCTGAAATAAGTAGTCATAACGTTAATAAAACTGATGATTAACGATTTTCAAGTCAAATTAGGTTCATTGTAATATGCAAAATATAGAAACACGATAATGTTTAGTTTAATCGAAATCTGCAAGAACAGAATCATCTAACGTCTTTCGCAAGCTCTCCAAGCGATACTGATTATCTGCTGTTAAACTAGACTAAAATAATTAAATTTTTGGGAGGTAAACTCGAGCAATTGTAATTTATTGTATTATCTGTAGCATACCATTAGTTGTTAGAAAATCCAGTACCTGATTTTGAAACAAATTATGCACTAAATTCATATCCTCAATAAGCATGATTTGAACTCCTTAACAACCCTTTGAAATATCTATAAGTGCAAATTCACATTACTGGCCTTAAATGGCGATGTATCGCTCTTGTGGTGAAGTGGCTCATAGTAAGTTTTGTAAATACTGGGTTAATCACTGATTTTGTACACCGCGTTAATGCAACATCTGTTTTACTATTTGCAGCCTCCAAGAAAATCTTACAGCAGAGAGAGTCTAGAAGCTGCTAGGTATAAATTCCACGAAAATGTAGCAGGAGGATATCCCACTACAGACACAGATACTGAGGGAGAGGTAGGCTAAATTGTTTATTCAATCCCTTTTCGCGTCTTCAAGGTATTTTTAAATATAATCACTAATGAAAGATCCTACGAGTAATTTAGAGATTGTAAATGACATAAACTCGTATTATAGTCATGGAAAAAAGACAGTAGGACTCGGCAAAACCGTATTCATTACGATTTTACTCGGGCTTGGAAGTGTAGGAAGTGGTTTTTTTTTTTTATTCCCAAGTCCATGTACTCGGGTACTGCCTAATCGTAATAATTACTGTAAAATTTAAAGGAAGTTTCAATAGGTACACACTACACAGAGTTCGTTATAGTTCTGAGATGCGCGTTTTGTTTTATACTTACAATAAAATGATTTTTCCTTTTAGGATTCTCAACTCGCGGATAAACTCGTCACAAGACAAAAGAGAAAAACGGCCTTAAAACCTCAGGCGTCAAAAACATCTACGGGGAAGTTTAATCCCGTTCGGAAAACTTACCCAAAGAAGAAGAAAAAGAAGGATCGGAGCAAGGAAAACAAATCTCCCCCCAGTGACCACAGCCGAAAAGCTGTAGAGGGTGACAAAGGAAACCAAAAAGATTTGGTAAAGTGGATTGGAGTTTAAATTCTTTAGAGTTAATTTCCTAATTCAGAGTTCATAAATAAATTATATTATACTGGGAAAGAAAAATTATCCTTATATGTAGTAACCAGTTTTTTAGAGGGTTTAATAAAGCGTTGGGCACCCGGTAGCTCAGTGGTTACGGTGACGGACTATGAGCGATGAGGCTCTGGTTCACTTCCACCTTTTGTCTCCTGGGTTGAATTGAGTCGAGTTAGTCGCTTACCCTATCATTGCTGTGGCTAAAGATAACTCTTGGGGGGGGGGGGCACATTCACCCCTACATCATGGGGAAATTAGCTTCCTGGCTGCTGTTACCTTTTAATAAAATGTTAGTACAGTATTTCAAAGTGATTTTACTAAATGACTTTTACACACTTTTAAAGTGGCTTTTACATGCTATTGCTTGTTTTGTACCTTAAGTTTGCTCTACTTCGTAAAACATTTAAACTTCCTTTTTTTAGTCATCAGATATTTAATTGCTTTATTTTTGTTCGCAGTGCAAGTCTTTGAGTGAGTGGGTCTCCGATATAAACTCTCATTTCAGCGAAGTTGAAGATGTTGCTTTGGTCATTGAATGATTATTCAAATTTCGCTCTTATTCGTTTGTGTCTTAAGATTTTACTTAATGTGACAGTGAAAGTGTTGAGAACCTCATGACATTTGTCCGTATAGTTCCACGTGACACTCTATGGGAACTGATATGGATTTTTACTCGTATGCATAATCTTGCCATACGCAGATTTTCGAAAGTAGCGTTTTGTGTACTTCGAAGAGGAGGAGAATATAAATATTTAAATTCTTAAAATTGTTCAGAAGTTGTACATAAAATTACGTGAAACCATTGGAATTGTTCAAAATACATCCGCTAGTCGATACATTACATACGAGACTCTACTGCTCTTTGCAAAACTTGGGCAGTCGTGAGTTAACAATGATAAACGTTTTATTATACGGTTTTACTTTTCACCTCTACGTATACTACTACGTACCTGTAATCCTATCTTTTCCACTGGTTATAGATTCAAAACTGTAAACGAAGTTAATATAGCAATTTTACTGTGAATTGTAGAGAAAAGGATGCAAGTACTTTATACAAAGGTAAAAAAATTTCAAGTTTTTCTTAGTTTTATTTTTAAAGTTTTATTTGATTTAATTTTATGAAAGTATTTTTTAGAATTTTTAATTTTACCTCGAACAATTTTCTTTATAAATTTACTTGAAACGTAATTTCAGTATTGATATGTTTAATTTTAAAGCCAATGAATCTTTACTTTAGGATAGTGTTTGTAATTTTAATACATACTTAAAAAAATTCTCTCAAGTAATTTTAGAGTTGGTACGAAATATAGATTTGAAAATTTACTTTCCATGTAATTTTTTTCTCTTGTAGAAAATGTGATTTAGTAAAATTTGTATTTTCGAGAATAAACACACAAAAAAAAATAAAAATTAGGTGAACTTTTTTATGAAATGTAAATATTAAATAATTTTTTTCTCATAAAATTTGTAGTTTTAATTTAGGATTAAGAGAAGGTTCGTTCTCGTACTATTAAATCAATGGCATTGCCAGTAAATACACTCGTGGAAGTTGATGATATCGGAAGAGAGGGTAATACTTGGCATTTTAATGTCAAGTAGCCACCGAAGGCGATGTAAGCCCAAAACATTAAGGTCGTACCTTTTTATATTACTTAAGGAATATTCGAACTTGTTTGAGCAACCCAGCTCGTCCTCCTTAACTTCGGGCTACGCCGTTAGATCAGCGAAGTTAAACGACGTTGGGTCTGTTCGGTAGTTGAATGGGTGGTTGGCTTCTCTGCGTTCAGAGAATGTAAGGATCAGTTTGGATTCCACGTAAAGCTGTTTGGCTCCTCCGTCGCATGATCGTTGTTACCAAGGTTAACCCCAAGCTTTATTATGATGTCCCCAAAATCATAATTATTGTGGGTCAATTTTAAGTTCCTTAACGAGTACTGAAATTGTATCTAAGTTTTGACAAGTCCATAAACCATGTGGACTCAACTTAGATCGTTAATCAAATAGATCACATGGTGATATACGATGTAAATGTACTTTAGGAAAGGACGCTGCTTATTTGGGGATGGGGACCCTAATTTTTGAAATTGAACTCAGCACACTGATGTCTTGTTCCCAGCAGAGTCGATTCCACCACCAGCATCTCAAACACGATTGAAGAGTCCAAACCGAGGAGAAATTGTGAACAAGCTTCGAAAGGTAATATCTGAAACTACTATTTTCCCGGTGTGACATGGATGGTGAACATCACACAAGCCCGAGCAATCACAGTAGGCGGCCAACGACCCAACTCAAACCGAGAAATGGTAATAAATATGTAGATGCAGTTTATCTAACGTGGAACATGTCGAATGAAAATAATCTCCGAGTGAAAGTAGTCTAGTTTAGATTTTGGCTTATCCTACTTAAGTCTGTCTGAAGAGTCTGTCTACGTTCCTGACGTTCACAAAATATGGGAAATCATACCATTATTGGAGATGAACTTTGCACAATGTAGTTACTGTAATAGGAAGCATTTCTGATGCACATTGTATGGAGCCATTCAAAAATTACGTAACGCTATTTTTGCTAAAACTTGACACCCCAGATCCCCCAGGAACGTTCTGTAATGCTAGATCAGACACCCCCTATAAAGGCGTTATGTAATACTTTCCCCACCCAACACCCCAAATGTTACGGAACGTTACAGGGGAATCGGGGTGTCAGGTTTTAGCAAAAATAGCGTTACGTAATTTTTGAACGGCGCCTATGTACTGTACTGTCTATTTTTAAGTCTCCGGTGAGCGAGATGTTTAAAAAGCAAAATAATAAACTAGTTTGATAAGAAAAAAAAAGTAATAGCCAGGAAGTTAATTTCCCCACTGTGTTTGCCCCCAAGTGTCCCCCTTTAGCCCGAGTAATGACAGGGTAAGTGGCCAATTCGGGAGTCAGCAGGCGGAGCGAACCAGAACCTTACCGCTCAGAGTCAGACACGAGTGTGGTAAGTTTATATACACTTTTTTTTATTATTATTTTTTTACCCTCTTGAACGTATCATGGATTAATTGGTTAGGGCGTTTCCCGGCAGTGCTGAGATTCCGTCGAGTCGTGGCCGTCACTCGTGGGTTTAAACCTCCAGTGTTGCCTAGAGCTGGGCGGTTCGCTTTTTCTTTCTATATCCTACGTCATGACAAAGCGGCTGGCCGGCCACCCTTTCTTTAATTGACTCGGGGCTCCTACCCCAAAACCTCCTTGGGAGATTTGGTACATGGATATTACCTTTACCTTACCTTAACCCTCTTGTATCGCGTTGCTTTTAATTTTCGAGGTTAAAATTTACGACTAAGTAATTTTATGCACTTTATTGGTAAATCTGAAACTTTAGTGGTGTGTATTTTGTAGTACATCAAACAGCATAATGGTATGCAAATGAATCTTCTTCTAAAGACGCTACGGGAGAAAGGAAGGAACTTATAATGAAGCGAAAACACAATTATATTGAAAATTAGACTGAAAAAAAAAAAAGCGATTGTTGTCTTGATTGGAGCTAC
The DNA here is from genome assembly GCA_023014485.1 of Bathynomus jamesi. Classification (NCBI taxonomy): domain Eukaryota; kingdom Metazoa; phylum Arthropoda; class Malacostraca; order Isopoda; family Cirolanidae; genus Bathynomus; species Bathynomus jamesi. Next base: position 1,492,575 of record JAJOZX010000310.1, on the reverse strand, counting down.
GTCGTAGCCAATGTCGTAACACCGCTTCCCGTTGATCAGCGAAGTTAAGCGACATTGGGTCGGATAGTAGTTGGATGGGAGACCGTACGCTGCGGTCAAACTATGTAGCGACCCGTGGTTCGGATCCCACGTATAGCTGTAGGTGCTTTGATGTTGCGAAGGAGGTTAAACAAAACCAATAATTATTGTCTTGAATGAGGTTGCAGAAATACTACATCGTGTATATACTGATTAGCCCTTTGAGGACGACCGGTACAAATTGATAGCGTTTCAAATACTCGCATTCATAACTTAACCCTACAAAATATTCCGGCCTTAAAGGGTTAACGTAATTTGGATGACAGACAACATGACAAGCCACGACCATAAATTTAGACCTTGAATTTTGAATTTCTTATAACATGAACTACAACAGCCTTTAACCTTAACAAAAAATCATCGAGATATCAAACCTCTTGGCAGGAATCCATATAGTCCATGGGGAAGACTGGGACGGAAGATTGTATTTGTCTAAACTCTAAACTAACTACAGGGATCCACTGTTACCGTTCATGACAAGTTGAAGGTATACCTCTAGTGGTATATACATCAGGTGAGATTAACATCTCCATTTACACACACCGCAAACAGCTTCCATGCCACATTTGTTTACACATTTACCAATTACTAATTTACCTCTTGTGCGGTTTTCCTCTACTCAGACCTACGCACTCGTACATCATCATTACAATTCCGTTATTACTCATTCTTACCACATGACCCTGCAAAGGTAACACACACTGTTTTCTCTTCTCATATCTAATGACTTTTTCACGCCCTCGCATCCTTTTTCACATCCTCAGTTCTCATATGACGAATCACGCTTCTTAAATTATTAACCTTAACTGCTCTCTCTTTTAGGGATAATATGGATGTAAAAAAATTAACATCCGAGGATGCATATTTGGTTGATCGGCTTTTATATTTGTGGATGCGGATATTTACAACATCCCTAAGGTGACTGAATTATCATGTTAAACAAATGCCACATCAATACATTAGCGTTGGCACCGATACACCTTCCTGTAAACCTCTTGTTGCATTTATACTCAAGTACCTTCCTACCAAGGCTTTTACTTCTTTTACCATTCCTTTTAACATTCTTATTGCATTCCTTGTTCAACTCGTTACATCTAATTTCATCACAGTCAGACTATAACATTCTTTCACTGCATTTTGCGCCTCATCATTCCCCCGCGCACTCGCGTACCTCTACTTTATTTCGGACACCCACACACAGGTCCGTCGAGAGGGCGGGGAAGCCGGGATAAATCCCCAGGGCCCGAAAAGAGGAGGTATAAAATCTAAAAATATTAATAAAGCAGTTGATTAAATAACACAGAGGAAATATAATTAATGAACATACACTTTACAGAGATTATCATAGTCAAACTGAAACAGATAAAATATTATCTGCGATCCACCAATGCCCAAGACCGACTGACAGATCTGGGAACCATTGTAATTGAAAGCCAGTTAGCCCGTACTTTAAATTTCATCAGAATCATTTAGCACTTTGCTAGAGAGAAGGCAAAGAAAGTACACTTCTAATTATGAAAGTCTTGTAGTGAATAATTAATTGTCTTGCCTGCATGGACTGGTACTGCATTTGTAAATTGTATGGTGATACAATTAATATAATTGATTCGAAAAATAAAATGGTCATTTTCCTCCGAGTTGTTTATTCATACTGTATGTTTTGAATAGTGACTTGGACATATAATTAGTCTGCTTGTTATGTACGCAAAAAAACATTCATAATAAAATACTGAGTAAACAAGGGGGCCCATATACCAATCTTTCCCCGGGGCCCGTGGCAGCTCTCGGCGGCCCTGCCCACATACACCAAATGCTATTTTCACTAAACACTCCTTATAAACTTTCCACACCACATTCTGTACATCCATTTGTTCATCATACATTTTTCCAAGGACTTGCTATACTTTGTTGACATCTCATTCGAATTCAGACTTTCAACTTTTATTCTCTTCGTCTACTACTTCCTCCTCCTACACTAAACACCAAACACCTTAACTTTGCATAGTACAGTCTGACAATCCTACATTCAAGATTGTGTAAAATCGTCTGGCGTCAGCGAGAATAAAAAGTTTCGGTAACATTCGAGATAGCAAGTAACCGCCCGCCCGGCGTTGGTATTTGCAATACGCCATATTCCATCGTCAGACGACCGGATGCTTGCAATATTTGGGGCTTATAGGCTTTGTTTGGTATTCCCACAGTGGAAATTTAAACATAATTTGGTACTTTTCCGTTATAAGCCCGATATATATATTGACGACTGATTAGGGTAAGTCGTAATATTTTCGTTAATTTTAACGAAAATATCACGACTAAACCTAACCAATCGTCAAGGGCGAGTGACATTAGGGGCTTTAGTCTTAAGGTGTTTTAAGTTATACCCCCCGCATTTTCAATATTTTAATATTTTTATTTCAGGACGAATTTCATTGAGTAAATGTTCATAATAAATTTCTAAAAATATATTAATAAGTATTGAATTCATATAGTAAAACTTACCATTTATGAGGGTATAACGGGAAAGTACCCATAACTTTATTTAAACAATTTTTGTGAAGTTATACATTGTAACATTTTTCATGTTTTACATACTTATTAAACAAAACACCTTCACTATCTCATCATCAGAATCGAGATTACTTTACTTAGTATCATATATATATATATATATATATATATACTCCTTCTATGGGCTACGTCGTGGCCAATGTCATAACACCGCTTCCCGGAGATCAGCGAAGTTAAGCGACATTGGGTCTGGGTAGTAGTTGGATGGGAGACCGTCCTCTGCGCCCAGATCATGTAGCGACCCGTGGTTCGGATCCCACGTAAAGCTGTAGGTCCCCTCCGTCATATGACCTTAGATGTTGCGAAGGAGGTTAAACACCCCGAATAAAAAAAAAAAAAAAAAAAATCCTTCTATGACGTCATTAGGCAAATAAACGAACCCAATAAAACAAAATCGGACGACTCATTCCATTCCCATATTTGACTGAAAATATTCGCTGCTGGCGTTTTCACTTTTTCTTATCTCGCGCATTACCTTGTACGCGAGTTTACACAATTAACTCAGAGTTTAATGGTTCTAGGACAACTACTGAACAATGGCCCCTGTCCTGACATTTACTTCTTTTCGTAGGGAAAAGGAAGGATGGGTTCACCAATAACTTGCATTAATACTTAGAGGTTACTACGCAGTAAATGCCATGGCTTGCGTTTCTAGCAAGAAACCTAACCTAGCAACTAGAAAGGCTCCAAAACTGGCGCGACGGTCGTACCCAATATAAGCAATAGTAACTGTAGTAGTTACTGTAAAAACTAACGAAAATATCACGACTTAACCTAACCAATCGTCAGGGGCGTACAGTTGACCTGATACAGTACAGTTGACCTAATTTGTTTGAAAAGATTCAAATAATTGCAAAGTTACACACCAAGTGAAAGTATATCAAATCGAACTGCTGATTTAGAAATAACATATCCAAAATAATGTATTATACTCGATGAAAAGCTGATTAAAATCACACACTGATTTAAAGTACATGTACATATAATTCCTATATCGATTTAGCTCGCATTAACAACATCCGACTGAAATGCTGATAACGGGGGGCAATTGTCCGGGGAGGCAGTTGTTTTTCTGGGGGGGGGGGGGGGAGATATCCTGATACTAGTTTAATCGTACAAAGAGTCTGAGAATAAGCTATTGACATATGTAAATACGACCACAGTACAACTGTGTTTATACTCTTGTATAATAATAATAATAATGACCACTTGATACAAAGTTGTTTTGACGAGAAAATGATATATTTGACACTTTTATCGTATTGTAATTATAATTTCATTACTTAATATAAAATATACTTTAAATGCGAGTTACTTCACTGTTATTATTAATGGATTGTCTACTTTTATGAGTTTTATTTACTTTTACGAGTGATTAATTACTCATTTCTTCGTGAAAGAAGTCTTTTACTGAATGTGAATGTAGTTCCATAGTATCGGAAAAAAGTTCGCTTAAAGCACAAAACGTTGCTATTTGATGATAATTCTGTTTTTCTTTGAATATGTTATTTTTTCGGGGGTGACACTAATAAAATTTAAAACCGAATAATTAACGATAAGTAATTTTTTATGCTTTTTAAAATTTGTTTCTAGGCGAACTTTTTTCGAAACTACTTCATGATACATGCAAGAAGCAACGAACGCCTTAGAGTAATGGCAACGCAAATCGGCTAACGGTAACTGTCCCAAGCCAGTCAAAAATGGCGAGGAGGGATGCAGTGACGAGCCCGCTGCGCGTAATGTATTTGGCTCGACCCAGTTCTATTTTTAAAGGGTTTTTGTTTTTACCCCGTTGGTGGCGTTACAGCCCGTCTTAATAACCCTTCGTGGTTGAGGGACTGAAACGAAGCGACCAATCGAATGTAACGCAAACGTCTATTATCTTCTGATAATGCCAGTGTCTCACGAGTACAGTACATCTCCCCAAATACCTTTCATGACGTCATTGTGTACGTTTTTAATGTAACGACTCTTATAGGAAAAATTAAGGTACAAATTATAAGTATAATAACTAGATAATTTTGAATAGATAAAGAAAAGAGGATGTAATACACGCTCTATTGCAACTTGTCATCGTATATTCTGTCCTATGTCGGACACAGGTCCAAGGTAAAGCGTAGCTGGAGGGGGGTCCGCATTATATATCGCTGCACGGTGGGGAAAAAGGGGGGTGGGGTGGGAGATTCATCTGCAGTTAGAAAGGAGTGGGGAAAAAGCTTGGCTTTCATTACATTAGTGGTTCTTTTTGCTTGGTTTAGGAAGGATTGTGAATAATGAAAGCTAAAACATGAAATTTAATTGTTTTGAAGAGCAATATTTTATGTGAACTGCTATTCTGAGTGCATTTTTAGGACAAATTGATAAGTGAATTTATTTTGTTAAACATTACATGAATTATTATTATTATTATTGAGACCTTCGTCTCCAGTTCATTTAATTAGTGCAGGAATGGAATATGTGCAACAAATAATGAATGAACGATCATTTGTGGTACTGCGCAAGTTCGTGAAAGGAATGTTCAGTACCAAAAAAGGAATTGAAGGCGAAAATAAAACTGATGATCACATACAGTAGTTATATATATATATATATATATATATATATATATATATATGGGCTGAATTTCACAATTAAACATGAAATGAATGAATGAATGATGTAAACCCACAAAGAAAAAGAAAAATGACTCCAAGGTCTTTCGTGTATTCAGAAGTACACCTCGTCAGGGACTCAGAAGTACACCCTGACGAGGTGTACTTCTGAATACACGAAAGATCTTGGAATCATTTTTCTTTTTCCTTGTGGATTTACATTATATATATATATATATATCAGTGGCGGATGGTGACTGTGTGAATTGGGTGTGCGGAATATCATGTGGAGTAAAATTAATAACTGAAATTCATGTTAACTTAGTTATTAATAAATCTTAATAGTAATATGGTAAGCATACGCAATCCACCTTCTCAATATTACACTAAACACTTGGAGAATTTAGGTGAACTGTAAAAATCTGACACCAATTTCCTACGGGCTCCTTTAAGCATCGAACTTATTTACACATAAACTGACTGAAGTCTTCTTTTTGGAGAAAAATAGTGAGCTATTAATAACGCTGAGAAGCCGTCTGACGCGAGCCATAGCAACATAGGCCCCGCTCACTTTACCATATATGGAAGGTGTTCTGTTCAAAGACCGCGCACACTCCGCCCTGATCCCTCGCTCTCCCCCTTTTCCATTTGATTTGGCATGGGGTAAACATAAATTTATATTCCCATAGTAGGGGAGAAGAATATATATATATATACCAGGGGCGTATAGTCAGGGTGTGCTAGGTGTGCGCCGCACACCCAATAGATTTTCTGTAAATTAATATTTAATTAACCCTTTGTCTCCCTCTCTCAACTTTAGTCGAGACGAAAAAGATGCCGTAACCCTTAATTCCGCGCTCGACTGTTACACTCGTCGAGATGAGAAATGAGCTACTTCAATTCATTTGTTTGGATTGTCTTCACAACCATTCGGTAAAATTTTGGTACTGAGCGATAGAAGCCTCCGTCAATGCTTCCAGATTTAAGATTTATAAAATATATCGGAGACCAGTCCACTAACCATGGCTTCTATTATCTTATTGACTGACTCACCAAGCCTAGTGATAAATCTAAATACAAAATTGCGAATGACACTGGTACAGTTAGGCACCTTATTGACTGCAAACAGCATACTGACACTAGAAGGAGCACCATTTACAAATCTTGGGAGTCCTTAATAAACTCCTAAAAATATTATTATATGCCACATATAATTTCCTCAAATTATACATCCTGTAGTTCCACCATAAATGAGTACATTGGAGTACAAAAAGTTTTGAACAAAATCAACTTAACATCTAATGTACACATTGAAATTTTCTAACCAAAGTATTTCCCTGAGCATATAATTGTTTACATTGCCTTAGAATATCACAGTCATCTGAAAAACTATTCGTTATTATGTGGCCAAGATACTTAGTCTGGGTTACTTCTGACAGCACTATACCTTTCAATTGAAATTCAGGAAATTTTATATACTTGTAGGCCTTGGTCCTCATAATCATAACATGACTTTTAGCAGGATTATATTTTATGTCGTTATCCTTCCCATACCTTTCACACACCTTCAAAAGTGTGCTGAGCCATTTTACAGATGGAAAAATAAGAACAAGATCATCTGCATACATCAGATGATTAACAATCATTGTACCAATATAGCAGGCTATTTTACGGATGTTCAGCACAACAGATAGATTATCCATATAAACAACGTCTCGATTTTACCATTTTATACGAACATGCATTCGTTTTTACACGCACAACTTTAGTAAGCAAAAACATTTCCACAATAACAATCAAATATGAGGTCCTCCTTAGAGCCAAATCTCGGAAACCCCTCCATTTACCCTGGAATCCAGAATCTCGAGACTCTATTAAGGTGAGCCAAGAATCTGGAGCCCTTGAGTAGGTCCCAAGGGATACAGCCAAAGGAGCACCGTCCCAACCTGCCTTCTCCAACCTCGCTCGGGAGACTCTCCAACTCTCTTTCTCTGCTGGTTATGCTTAATCACTTGGTGGTTATTTTGGGGGATGAAGGGGTACTTAAGAGGAAATGATGATATCGTAACATGATGGCTTTTATATCAATATACAGTATTTTATTACATTATATATATATATATATATATATATATATATATATATATATAGTGGAAAGCAGTGTTGCAACGTAGCCAAGGCGTAGCCCGATCTATGAGATTTAATGTATTCATATAATATCTTATTATTACTGTTATTACGCGTAGGAGGAGATTGTAGACACCAATCGACCAGGGAAGTACTTCGGGATGGATGTTAGGCAGGAGTCAGGGAGTGCTAGAACTTCCGTTTCTCCTGTCACTGTCCTCCTTAGCTGATCTTTTTCCGTGTCTCATCGACCCTGTGAGCAGTCCAGCATGCTCTCAAACACTTGCTTCTCCCTCTATTCCTCCCTACACATACATGCATCTTTCACACTACACAACCTTTTCAAAATTTATATTTAAAAAAAAATGGCATCATTGAGCCTTGGAGACCTTGTTTTTGGCTCTCTCCGTTTTCTGTAGAGGGATCACTTTTGCGGGCGCTCGCCGTTAGCCCCCTCCCCCCCTCCTTCCTACATAAAAAAAAATATTACGAAGTTATTACCAATAACGTCATCAAACCTTAAACCTCGAACCAACAAAGCGACTAGACGAAATGGCGACTTTTCCTAAATGTTTTTGAAGTTTTATAATTAGTTTACTAATGACCGAGTGACTTTGGTCTTCACATGTATATTGGTCTGTGCAATATCACTTGTGATACTGAATATATCATTTAATTACTGAAGTTTACGTGTACCAACGAGGCTCGAACTTTAGGGTGGTTGGGAGTTTTAAAATTTGTAGTTTTTGCCGCTTCCTATTTCCTAGTTATTTCACTAAATAACCTTTTGTAAACCAAAGTCACTCTTTAATTGGGAGATTAATTGTAAAGCTTTAAAAACATGCAAAATTTGCTATTTCGTTCACTCGCTTTGTTGGTCCGAGGTTCAAGATTGATGACGTTTTAAGTCTGGATGAGTAATGTATTTCCCTCTCAATGACCCTCCCATACTTAACTACCCCGTTGAATGAACCAATCAACCAACTAACCTAACAAAGGTCAAACCAACTGCGGAAAACAGTTGTTACCGTTGTTTACCTCCGTTGCAAGTATTAAGCCAACGCCATTAGTTTAGTGGGTAACGCTGTTTTCCTATATGCGAAATGAAGACACTGAAGTCGGGGGTTCGATTCCCGATGGTGTTGGTTAATAATAATTCAGGAGTTAACGCAATGGACTGCATTAGTCTAGTCTGAGCACTCTGCCAGTTTCTGGTCCTCCTCATTGATTACTGCTGCAAGTATTACCGCCATGTTTATATTCATCATCTTGTAGTTAGCGAAATATCGACTTCTTCAATGAAAGTGACAACATTCAATTTTTGCTAAAAAAAAAAGGTTAGTTTTTATTTTTAATTAATTTTTAATTAATGTAAACTTTCTTTCACATTTCTACTTTTAATTTAGGAACAAGAAAAAGTAAATATTTGTATGACCGTTACTTCTTTCCTCCGACATACAGTATATGAAAGGATTTCCTTTTTCTATTTACTCGTGAGCTTGTCCTCTCGGTGTCAGATTGGTTCTGTCTCGAGAAGTTAGGTTGAAGTGCCCGGGTTCGTGCCCTTGTACTCGCTTCGATTAAGAGGACTCCTCTTGTTCAATGTGGGGGAGGTAAAGGGGAAAGGCGAACAATGGGCCCCGCTGAGTGTGGGCCTGAGCTCTGCGGCGGTATGTATTGACGCTCGGTGGATTCGTACTTAAAACAGATGGGGCGGGTACCCACTAACCTTTACCTGGTAAGTATTAAGTTTAGGAGACGCCAGTTTTTTTTTTACCCCTGATTGGCCGAAAGTTGACGACGTAGGAAATAACTAACCAACCTAGAACGACCACCTAACCTTGTGTAACGTAACCCAGATGTAAGACTCACCCTGATTGACAGGAAGTATGAAGTGGGCGGCAGTGTTCCCTCTAAGGTGTGCGCGTGTGCGCGCGCACATGGGGTTTTATTGCCGCGCACACAGCCAAATTTTATGCGCACAAAAATTTAGTTAATTGGACATAAACAAAAATTATTTTCAAATGCTTAAGTTTTCTGTTATCTTAACTTTTTCAACACAAGAAACACAACTGTTTATGTTATCTTCATTTACTAATTGGCAACTCCGTATATCTATATCTTACGACATAAATACTGAATCATTTGAATGAGTCACGGTTGCTGAGCTGACTCAGTTATTGTCTGGAGTTTCAACGTTCTGCGTAGCTGGTGCATAGTGAAATATTTGTTACCAATAGTTTGTTGATATATAGTCAAATTCATTTTCCAAAATATACGACAATAGCTTTCGTAATATTTACTAGTTCATTACGGAGTACCGTTACGGTATGTCGGGAGTAAACTAATAATATTAAGGAAAGTGCCTAAAAGATATTTATATTCGGTATAAACCGACCAACTTTATTGCGCGTATTGCTGTCGTGTGCGGGATTACGTGTTCCAGTTGCAATGTTACTTAACCTAGGTTAGGTTAAATCAATATAAGGCCTATTCCCATAATTTTCTTCGGTTTATCCGTCTCTAATGTATTCATCCGTGCAGACGAAAAAGGCCTAGGCTGCCTATATACTCTAATCTTTATTTACGAATGGAGGTATCGGCTTCTACTCTTAATTTATCGGATATTATTAATAATTATTATAATTATTATTATTTAAATCATTCATAAATTCTTAATAATACTATTATTAGGGTAAATTACAAGGAGACAGCCCTTCGCTGAATTATTAGTTTATTATGATGAAAAATATACCACACGTCGTACCGTACGACATGTTGCATGAGTATGTCACTGCCAGGCGTAAAAAAATGTTTTATGGTGGTCATTTTATAATAAAATTTTACTAATTTAATTATTAAACATTTTATGTTTAACCTTTTGAACCACAACTCTTCATAATGATTGTGTGACAGAACCCGCTAAAAACCTGAAATTTCAGCTATGTTTGCATACGATTTTCTCAATAAGTTTCATTTCGATTTAAATAAATTAGGTACCGCGGGCGTTAGAATATAGTATTTTCTCTAATTATGGAAGGTAAATTCAATCAAACGCGTTTTCTGTGAACTATATCTTATTCTAAAATATAAAGTAAGAATACATATAAATTATATATATGTGTATATGTACATTATGTATATATATATATATATATATATATATATATAAATGTATGAGTCCAAATCTACCCAATGGCCCGAATAGGTTAATATTATGTTCAATATAATAATATATGTTTTGCTATGCAATCATTTTAAGTTATTTAGCATAAATATAGGTACAATTTTATGATAATTGTTTGTTTTTGTTTCAGATTTTAAAATTAATGAACCGACACTAGAGTTAATTCAGCATGTCTTTATCAGTAAAATAACAAGTTACCTTTACGGTAATTGCAGTGTTATAAGTTTGCTCAAATAATACTGGTGTGCGCATGTAATGAAACATTCGTACTCTTTAATTTAGAAGTTATTACATCTTATAATTAACCCATTACACCAATGCATAAAGGAGCTAAACGGAAAAGAGCTGCAAATTTCTTTAAGACAGAATGGATGGAAGTATATATAGAAACAGCAACATCAAAATCTGATAGTGATTTGCGCGTGCAGTTGCGAGACATATTCACTTTCAATTCCGATACTGGAGTGATTTGTAATTATTGTCGAGATGCAAAAGTAGTAGGGGAATTTGCATGTGGAAAGATGTGGGGTGATGTATGGAAACGACTTTTTAAGGCGTCATTTATCAAGCAAATCTCATTTAGACGGTGTAACGAAACTTAGGAATAAAAATCCTTCATTACCAGCAAAAGGTCTGCTCAGAATGTTGCATGAAAGTCCTGAAGAAAGACAAAGAAAATTAATGTTTTGCGAGCGAAAACGTTCAAATCAAGAAGAAGTTCAAGTTTTAATTGATAATGTTATTTTAGCTGTTAAAATGAATAATTCCATGTTCTCTGTTCAGGACATTAATGATCATGTGTCAAAGTATGTTAATATTCCAGATAATTGGAGAAGTAAAAATTATGCATTTGAATTTTTGGAGAATATTAACGCCATTGTGCAAAATGATGTAATGACAGAAATAGCTTCAGCAACGTTTCATACGTTAACTCTTGACGAAAGCACGGATATTTCCGTCAACAAAATGTTGGTACTTTATTTCAAATATAGAGCTCAAAATTCTACCGAATATAAAACGACATTTGGTGGAATAGTAAAATTACAAGCATGTGATGCTTTTACAGTTGTTTCTACAATCGAGCAGTTTTATGAAGAACATAATCTTGACTTTAAAACAGGGTTGTGGAGTCGGTCCAAAATTTTCCGACTCCGACTCCGACTCCGACTCCACACATTGTAAAAAATCTAAAAATCCGACTCCGACTCCTCACATTTTAAATATACGACTCCGACTCCTCTAGTGTTTCACTTTATAATTATCATAATAATAAGACATTTCATCACCACCACACTAAGTGTGAAATTTTATATTTTATATTTTATATTTAAATAAATATTAATTGTATATTCTGAAAATGTAAAAAAAAAATATTAAAAAAACTTAATCTAGGGGCTGGGCTATCAATGAATAAAGTTTATTGACCAAAAAAACTAAATAACCTAAATGTTAGTATTTAGGATTTAGAAATTAAGGGTGACACAGGACACAGAAATTGGAGTCGGAGTCGGAAGTTTTTTACCGACTCCTACTCCGACTCCGACTCCGCCCTGAAACGTGCGACTCCACGACTCCGACTCCGACTCCACAACCCTGCTTTAAAAAAATGGTTATGTTCACATCTGATGGTGCCTCGGTAATGTTGGGTCGGCTTAATGGCGTGGCTGCGCAACTGAAGCGTAAAATTCCTCATTTAGTTGTACAACATTGTGTTGCCCATCGCGAAGATTTGGGTATTTGTGATACTTGGAAAGAATTCAAGCTGATAAGGAACATCGAAACCTTAATTAGGACCATATATACATTATTTTCCAGATCTACAACAAAGAAGAGCAAATTCGAAGGGATTGTTATTGCTTCTGGAAATAAGTCGGTTGCCTTCAAACCTCTTAATGAAGTACGTTGTCGAGACATTTTGCACTGGAAGCAATAATTAGAAATTATGATTCTTTAATAGTGTATTTTGAGCAGGATGTATCAAATGATCCAATTTCAAATTATTGTCACACAAAATTAATTAACCCTGAGTACCGAATAGCTTTGGAAATTTTGAATGATGTTTTGGGTGATTTGGCTTCCTTGTCTAAGCTTTTACAGAAGCGTAATCTAACACCACTAGATGCAAATCATCTTGTTCATGGTAAATTGAATAAGATAAAAGAACAATATCTTGGTGAAAAAATTTCATGGAGTAAACATGTACAAACACTCCTTAACAAATTTCATGAAGAAAATATTGAAGTTGTTACTTGTTCTTTGTTGAATTTCATAAAAACGTTTTGTGTTCACATGGAAGACCGGTTTCCTAAGAACGAAGTAAAAGAATGGTCTTTATTTGATTGTTCAGCAATTGCAAAGTGCAACTTTGGCTTTGGAGTTGAAGAAATTCAATATTTGTGTTCCAAATATGTCGATTTTCTAAATGAAAGGGATGTCATTATAGAACAGTACAATGACTTTAAATTTATTGCAGGTGAAAAAATAAAAGTGAAACTTATTGAAAACTATGCTGATATGGTGGTTTTTGTCCTCCAAAATGAACAATTTAAAGATCTTGCAATATTGATGGACATAGGAGGAACTTTTTTAGCATCTAGTGTGGACTGTGAACGTGGTTTCAGTTTGATGAACTCGATAAAAAATAAGCTGAGAAACCGTTTACAAGAAAATCATTTAGATATGCTTATGCGTGTGAAAAGTTACCTAAATGATGGAGGAACAATCAACCTTGAAAGAGTTTATTCAAGATGGGCAAATCTGAAAGACCGTAGAGAAAAACAATAGTAAGAAGAAACTAGTATAAACCATTAAAATTCAATATATTGTTTAATTTTACTTAAAATATTTTTAATTTGGATGTTCTTATAGAAAATATATTTATTTATAGAATAAATGAATGTAAACTTCATTACTCATAGTTTTATTGTCCTTAAAAAAGTATAATATGGTGCTATGTTTTAAAATAATGATACAATTGTTAATCTTTCAAAATCATCTACCTCCTCTTTACTGATTTTTTTGATGATTCAATGAATGATGCCAAATTATAAAGTTTGCACAATTTTATAACATTATTGGGAATGTTGCACACAAGAAACAAAATGCGCACATAAGCAGCACAAAATTAGAGGGAACATTGGTGGGCGGGTCATCGAAATTGTCCCCAAAACTTAACTTTACTAATAAACTTATTCGTAACTTTTCACGGATGAAAATACATTAAAATCTTGGAGTTCTTGGAGAAGGAAGAATGTGCAATGCAATAAAGTATAGTAGAAGTTAGAAGTGGCCACATCACGGCGAATATCTGAGGGTGAATCATGCGGGGCTATGGTGTTGCAGGAATGACAGATAGGGTGTAGATTTGACATAGAACCAATGTACAGAAATATTAGAGAAAGTTATACTGACAACAGTTAGGATAATTTATCCAGCTAAAATCGTGTTCACGCATGATTGATCCTCTTTTCATATGAACAGAAGAATCCGGCAATGATTTGATGCAGGGCTACTTCTAAGACAATTTTAGTGGGTGGGTTAAAATAGCTTTTTTTTTTGTATTTGTATCTGATCTCAAATAACACAAATCAAATCAAATGTATATGTTGATGCATATATAGCCTACTCATACGCTCATATATACACTCATAGATATGCTCTTATTTTATTTTTGTAGGTGGGTGAACCCTTTCTATACGTGGGCAACTGCCCACCCACCTGTGTGGAAATGAAAGGAAATGTCTCTATATAAAGTTAGGTGAATGGCACCAGGCCAATGGGACCTGTTACAGCGTTCTTACATGAGATTGGCGTGCCACTGAAGTTCGTGGTGAGATGCCATTGAGTCATCGTGCTAGGCTTGCCAACTTTCTGAAATACAATTCCGGGATATATACGTATATTAGTTGCCTCTGTATATAAATTAATATATTAATTAAGCGGTTGGTTGAGAATGAGTAGTAGGTCAGTGCACTGTAAGACTGGTTTAGTACTACATCCTGGTCCTAAGTCTGACAGGTTGTGATAGTGTTCAGCCAAAGGGTCTTGGGTTTGAGTCTTGGTAAGGGCAATTTGGTTTCATACAAAAATCACGAGTTACCAATTAAATTTGGAAAACAGGAAACTTACGCAAAGCAAAATATATCATTATTCAGACAAATACTGTGAAATGTGTTTGCAGGAGATAATTCTACTAAAACAATGGTTTTTTTTTTGGTCTTGTAGGCCTAGGGTTTCATCACTGATTATTTTGTGTCCTGCCTAAGGTGACCAGAGTCCCGATTTTCGGCGGGACAGTCCCGCTTTGGAGAAGTGTCCCGCTGATGTATGGTGTCCCGAAATTGTCCTGCTTTTGGAGATATTGAGCAAAAATGTCCCGTTTTATTAAAATTACTACCAATAAGCTATTTCATGAATGGTTATTGATATGCTTCGATTTTTTTTAACTTGCTACACGTAAATGCTATTATAGATTTGTGCAATAAGTTAGTCTTAAGTAGGCCTATAATGTTAGAATCCTTATGAATTACTTTATAAAGATCGAGTTTCCCAGCAAGGATTATTGGTATATAAAATTAATTTTTTTGAAAGTTGAAAGAATTCTAAAATTATTTCCTCCTCTGAAATCATATTTTTTGAGTCAAACTAAGTGCCCTGTTGTACTGAAAAACTTTTTTGAAAACCCAAGTGCAGAACTCGGGTTCAACTTTGTGCACAATCAAGCAACAACATTCTACCAAGTTGTTTCAAAGATTGAAAGTGAAAGTATTTCGGTTGTTGAAGTTATGACTGTTGTTAATGATCTGAAGCAAAGTCTACTAACAAGGAAAGCAAACTTGTTTCTGCCACATTCAGTCAGAACGCTAGTGAACAAACTTGAAGATGGATTAATTGAATGAACAGTGGTGAATACAGTTACAGATTTTTATGATACACGTGTTCAGTACATAGATCAGTGTTTAGGTCACTTTCAAGAGCTTGGGCTTTTGGAGTGGGCCTCATTAAAACAAGTTCCAAAGTGGTCAGATGTTGAGAAAATATGGATTTTGTTGCTGAAAATGGATTTTTTTACCCCAAGTTTGATACAGAACTACTTGATGAGTTTTTGTGTTATGCAGTACAAAAGTGATGAGAAAATATCGAAGTGGAATGCATCTAAAATAACAGACCAACGCTGGGTGGAATTATTCTCTCATTTCAAAGAGACACATTAGTTATCAACGAATATTGGAATTATACTATGTCTCCCTGGAAATAATTCTTCTGTTGAACGTGTTTTTTTCTCAAATGAATAAGTTGTGGACATCTGGGAAGTCACAACTTAAAGTTCCAACTCCCAAGGCCTTATTAGTAACCAAAATAAATTTCAAACGAACCTGTTTGGAATTTTACAATATTCTGAAATCCACTCCTGAGTTACTGAAGATGATATCATCCAGTGACGGGTCGGATCCCTCACTTTTTGAGTTAAAGGGTGATTACTTGGAGTTGCTGAAAAATATATAATTTTGTAATTATGGTTATTCAGCAAATTTGCTAATGTTTTTATTGGTGTTTTCAAGCATTACGTAATACAAGACGAAAGTTGTCAGTTTGCACGGGTGGAAAAGTGGTAATTTGACTCTGACTCTGTTTCGTTATTGTTTTATTTGATTTTTACTGTTAGTATTGTATATATATATTTGGTACAACAGAGAAGGGAGTATATGTGTCATACGCAATGTTCCCTCTAAGGTGTGCGCGTGTGCGCGCGCACACGCGTTGTGAAACCAGCGCACACAGCAAAATAAAATGCGCACAGGCTCAAGCGTATCATGAGTCACGACAGTAAATGAAGTAATTTACAAAATTTCAGTTTAATGAATTCTATAAAGAACAAATTAAGAAACCGCTTGAAAGAAAATCATTTGGACATACATGCTCATGCGAATTAAAATTTACCTGAATGATGTGACGGATACTTAAATGATACTTAAATGAAAGGCACTTTCATTGAATGTTATTTTGATTATATTTTATTTTATTGAATTTTATTATTTTTTTATTTTATTCCTATTTTGTGAATGGATAAAATCGTGTATTAATCTTGATAGTCTATTTTAAATTGCTAAATGCTAAAAATTGTTTTGAGAAATGATAACTAAATAGTCATTTTCAATTAATGTTATTTTTATTTTATTTCTTTATTTTGTTGAATTTTATTTTACTATTTTTCATTTTATTCATATTTTTAGAATGGATAAAATGTTTTCTTTTTTAAGAATATATGATATTGTAAACAGTTTTTTAATATCCATTTAATAGTACCGTAATGATGAAGCTATCACCTTATGGAAATAATATTTATTAAGTATTTAATATTTATATATATTTAATTTTGAAGATAATAGCGCTCAGAAAAGTTTGCACAATTTTTCACCATGAATCTAAATGTATGCACAACGAAAATTTCTTGCGCACACGGACTAAAAAAAATTAGAGGGAACATTGGTCATACGGGGCTTTTTTTTTTTTTTTGCTGAAATTAACACTGAATATCTGCTTACGATGCCACCAAAACGTGTTTTTTGAGTATTGCAATTTCAAAATTTTCTCAACTGTGGCAAGGGGGACACCACCTTCCCCTACTGGAACCCCTAGTGAGGAGGTTCAGGATATGTCCCGCTTTTAACTTCAAAAAAATCTGGTCACTTTAGTCCTGCCCAGTTGTAAAATTAATGTCATATATGAATTCGTGTCAAGTGTCAAATATACTTTGAAACTATGCACTACAGGCGAGAAATGAAGCCACTCTGCAAGAGGGGTGCTCGCTTTTGCAGGAGTCTCTTCTAACGAAGAAACCGCATTGGAAAGCATTGCGCTTTACCGGAAGGCACACGCTCTCAAGCAGAATGGTGAAGACTAAGGCAGTTTCATTTCTTGTGTACGGTGTACCAGGCAAGAGCACTATTGGACTGTGGTTGCTTGCGCAATTTCAAAGCAGTCTAAAATCTAAATTATCGCGTTTATTGAGATTTTCACATACACACGCATTATATATATGAACAAGGGAAGTTTGTAATTTATTTTGGTATGTTGAAGTGCCTAATATTATAATGTGACTGTATTTTTTAATTTACAAATATTATTTTTTCATAAAAGAAGTGTACTGAAATATTTAAGTGAAAATGTTCATAATATTCATTTTTGTTAGTTATTGTTACTATTTTATTCACTTATAATATTTAAAATAGTTTTTAGTTTTGTTGCGATAGTTTCGTAAAAAATTATATGATAAATATGGCAGATTCTTCCAGTTTGCAATCATGGACAGGACCTCTAATCGTAATTGGTGTTTTATGTAAGTATTATTATTGTTATTTGCTGTATATGGTACTACTGCATTGTGTATATATATATAATATATATATATATATATATCCTTACGGAGTAGTCAGAGGCGTGTTAAGCTAGCGCGGGGCCCTGGGCACTGGATTAGTTGCGGGGCCCTTCACTGCCTCAAACTCAAATGAAATATATAACAGTATAACGATACACGATGCGTGTTCAA
Organism: Bathynomus jamesi; assembly: GCA_023014485.1. Classification (NCBI taxonomy): domain Eukaryota; kingdom Metazoa; phylum Arthropoda; class Malacostraca; order Isopoda; family Cirolanidae; genus Bathynomus; species Bathynomus jamesi. The sequence continues at coordinate 1,474,475 of JAJOZX010000310.1, read as the reverse complement.
AAAACTTCCCGAACTGGTTATGCTGCGCGCGCATCACATGACGTGACCATGGCCGTAACTACCTATGGGGTCACCGAGGTCCGGACCTCGGTAATTATTTCCTAAAAAAAAAAAAAAGAGACAACCGTTCTCCGTGTATGAAACGCATATTACCGCTTTTCTTTTGAAAAGAGGGAGCGTCGAGCGTTTTGTGTTTTGTGTTTAGTGTATAGCTTGGGTTGTGTTTGTAGATGTCATTTTGGTCTGAATTTTGCTCGTCCCGCCGCGCTCGAAAAAAATCTGGACCTCACTAATTTCTAAACCCTAGTTACGGCCCTGGACGTGACGCATGTTGTAGTACGACTCATTCTGTCTCTCAAAGATGGCTACCACTTGTTGATATCGTATTTTGTTCTCATGATATTTATTGTTTTGTGAAGTAATTTCGTGTTTTGTCGCATTTTGTGCATTTGAATAATGGCTACTGTTGAAGAACAACATGTGTGCATAAAATTTTGCGTTAAGCTGGGCAAGACTGCTTCTGAAACCCATGCCATGCTGAACATAGCATTTGACAATGACGCCTTAAGTCGGATAACCACTTTTGAGTGGCACAAGCGCTATAAAGAAGGCCGAACGTCGACGGAGGACGCTGCAAGGGTGGGACGACCTTCCACTTAAAGAACTGATGACACTTTTGCGTGTGTTCGTGAAATGATTCGAAGGAACCATAGACTGACAGTCAGGGAAGTGGCAGACGAAATGGACATTTCGATAGGATCATGCCACACGATACTTGGAGGGAATTTGGGGATGCGTCATGTGTTAGCCAAATTTGTGCCACGATTCTTGACTGCCGAGCAGAAAGATCAACGTGTTGTCTCGAGACCTCCTTCAACCTACCAATCTTAATGAAAATTTCCTCAGAAACATCGTTACGGGTGATGAGACGTGGGTGCATGGGTATGACGTTGAAACAAAACAGCAGTCATCGCAATGGAAGTGCGCGACAGTAGCCATTATTCAAATACACAAAATGCGACAAAACACACGCAATGACTTCACAAAACAGCAAATATTATGAGAACAAAATAAGATGTCAAGTGATAGCCATCTTTGAGAGAGAATGAGTTACACTACAACATGCATCACATGACGCGCATGCGCGTCATGTGATGCGCGCGCAGCATAACCAGTTCGGGAACTTTTTGAACACACCTCGTTTTCCAAGTTTTAGAGGAGCTGGTCGCGGAGTTTACATCCAGTAAGGATCAGTGAAATATTTTGATATATGAATTTATATTTCAAAATATCTTGCCTCGTAAGAATGACATAATGGAAAGTATCTTAAATATTGTAAAACATTTTATTTAATAACAGATCTCCTCGTACAAAAACAAATAAACCTTTTTGAACCAAATTATCTTTCTTTGGTTTAAAAAATTCGATGCGCTTCTTATAAAAAAACTATTCAAGAGTATTTCTAATAATTCTCATAAAAAAAACTATAACGAGCGTGGGGCCCTTCAAAGCGCGGGGCCCGGGTCACGTGCCCTAGTCTTAACATGCCCCTGGGAGTAGTAACGAAATGACATCTGAAAATGTTTGTCACTTTTATAGAAGTCTCCGCCTACAGAGGGGGGGGGGGGAGCTATGCATGTATCCCCTAATGTGTATCCAGATCACGTTAGGTTAGGGATTATGAGCTGTCCAATCTGGGACAATGTTTCATTTCTGCCACAGGCTAACTAGTTAGAGGAAGGAGAATATTTTACACCTTAAATCCACTATTATTTCGTTAGAGCATTTATACAGTGACTGTATAGTAAAACGTTTCTACTCCCATTTGTGAGTTGGCGGAATGAGTTTTAGTGAAGCATTATCAAAACCTACCTGTATCTAGTCAGTCCTCGCTCCCATAATAACGTGTAAATAATTTTATAGAAAATGTTTTCAACAGAAATTTTCAAGACAGTGAAACTTTGGTATTTACTTTAAGTTCACTAGCCACTTAAATTTCGAGTGCAGCTTCACAAATTTGGTCCCACTGGCTTTGAATGTGAAACTCGGGATTTTGATGGCTGTGATACTTTTGTGAATTTATGGTCTTGTTGGCTTTTCCTCTATTTCACAGAGTTTTAAATTTTGTACAATCGTGACCTGACTAGATGCAGGTAGTATTTGGTATCCATCCGTTCACCAAAGTCTGGAAACACTGACTGTGCGCAAGGAAGCTCAGATTCGCTGCAGCCAGCTGCTGTGTGCTACAGCCTACTTCAGCTTGGTTAAAAAATATCTGATAATTATGACATCACGCTTAAGTAGGCCTTAGTCGGATTCAGTGAATCTTCAAGATTGGTCTGGCGCAAAATTTGGGGATTGATTTGGTTGTATTAGAGGCGCGGACACCAGCTTGACCTTCGTGTGAAGAGAGACCAACACACGGAACATCAATGAGGTTAACGAGGTATTAGTGTTACGTGATCAGTCGTGTGACATTCCATGGTGTTTCAGTTTCACATAATTAAAACATAGCCTAACTATTGTTTACCAAGTCAGAACTACTCCATTCATAAAAGTCCATTTTCAGACGAATTATTTAAGATGCAAAAAGCATTTGTGAAAACGCCTTTTTAAGTTATACATCTATTGGCTCTATGGGCATAAAGTTTTTTCCTCTAATATATATAATGGTGTTCAGAAAAGCACTTCTTGCCCTTGAACGTTTTGGCAACTTTTGAAATATTGTATCATCCCACGATAGTTGTCGGCTAGACTGTACAGCACTATCCTAAATTAGGCGTACCTTAGGTATCAGCATGTTTCCATGTACGTTTTCGGTTTCTAATTATATCAGTTATTTCGAATTAGAAATTTAGTTGCTTCTTTGATAATAGTTGGGTTCATAATGTAAGTTAAAGAGCCTAATCAATAAGGTAACATGAATGTTGTCACCATCAAATACTGCCGTGATTGTTTTGCAAAGAATCTTCAAGATCTGTACAAGGCGTCGGTCAATTCAAACTTAATATGAAAATTAATGACGTAATCAGTCCAACTATGTATGGAGCAAATCTGAGTTCTTGAATGCACGCTGAGACACTTGTATCTGCCAATCCATTGTATTTCGACTTTGGTAAACAGATACTACTGTGAAGTAGGGTTACCATATTTGAACTTTCAAAAAAGAGGACACTCCGGAGAGGCGGAGGTGTATCCGTATCAGTATCTACCAACTCACGTTGTATTAATGTGTTATATATACTATGCGCTACATGTCGTCGATATTGAGTATTTATAAATAAGAAGAAGTGTTATGGCCTCAAAAATCAATGTTATAAATATTCAAATTTCCCGGACATGTCCGGGAAAAACCGGACGTATGGTAACCCTACTGTGAAGTGAATAAACTAACAGTTCAAACAACTCACAGACTAATTCCTTAAATTTATTTTTCCCAAATTATAGTATTTTAAATGCTCGTCCGAAATGCGTGTTCCTTGACTTCTTTCTCCTTTGTGACTGCTCAATGCTTATTGCTCAACCATGTAGATTCTTTTAGAACGATGGAGTGTGACTTGATCAAATTCAATGGCTTTTCGCAGTTTGTTCAAAGCTAATACCCATATCAAGTTAGTCCACACTGGTATTATAACGAGTAAATAACTTCATTCAAACGATTTCGAATTTTTTTTTTTAAGCCGGTGAGACCTCAATATTTACTCTAAGCTCACGAGCCACTTACATTTTGTGTAGCTTCACAAACTTGGTCTCTCTGGTTTTGGATGTAAAGTGCAAAATTTTGATGGCTATGATATATTTTTAAATTTTTGGTCTCGCTGGTTTTTCCTCTTTTTCATGAGGGTATGAAATTTTGTACACGTGTGACCTGACTAGATACAGGTAGTCTTTGGTTCATTACTGAAAGAAGACAAAAAGAACTTAATTGAACCACGGCAGAAAATGTTTGTTTTCCTGCTGTTTGCATGTATACGGAACTACGCTGATTCCTTGTTTATAACTGTTTTCATTATTCAGATACACTGTAGAAATTATGCTTTAAAAGTCTTTATAACAGGCGAACTCAATTCCAATATAGAGGAGAAAGAAGTTGTACAGTAATACCTTGGATGTGTACAGGAAACGTTGAGAGTATGGCAGCTATTGAGTCCTCTTATGATGATTTTCAATATAGGTTAATATAACACCTTGTATATATACAAAATCTTGTTTTCATTTCAGTACTTTTTATTATTATTTTGAGAATAAGATGGTATATTCAGAAGCCAATGTACCACGGGCCAGCTCGTATTGACGGAAAAACTATTCTGATCACAGGAGGAAACACGGGCATCGGCAAGGAAACCGCTAAAGACTTGATAAGAAGAGGTATTTCGATCTGAAAAAAAAAGACATTAGTCGAATTGTCCATTTTTTTTTTTTAATTCAGTAACTTTTGTCTTTCTGTAAAGTTTTTATTTGTAAATTTGAAATTTATGTAAGTTCAGGGCTTTAAAGTTTCAATATTGCAATGCACAAATGAATTTTAATTAATAGTAAATGGCATCGAGAGAGTCTGGTAATTGCGACCAATCTAGGTATTTTCGCCGCAGGACTTTTGGTCGCAGGAATTTTCGCCGCAAAGAATTTTCGCCGCAAAGAATTTTCGCCGCAAAATATATAATTTGTATAGATATATAAAAATAAGCCTACCAAATTTTCTGAACTCTCTAATACGTCGGGTTTGGATGACTTGGAAATTTTCATTTATTCATTCTCTTAAATAAGTGATTTCATGTACTTCAAAGGTTTTGAACCCTTAGGTTTTTAAAAACCATTTTTATGGTTTAAAGTGATACTGCACATGCAATAACAGATACTGTCAAAGTTTTATAAAATCGTATTGGAAGTGTGAAATAAAAAACTGCAAGGCAAGAGTGCATACAATTTTAGAAAGTGACGCAAAAATAGTAATTGCAAACATTTGGTGAGCATAGTCATTCTGCAAACCCATCAAAGCCTAAAGTGTACGCCACAATAGCAAGTATGAAAACGACTACTACTAACTCCCAATTATCTGCAAGATCACTAATTGCCGATGCTTCTGCAAGCCTAGATGATGCAGGTTGTTATCTAATGCCATCAATTGCAACTTCATCAAGAAATATTAGAAAATGGAGGCAAAAGAATATGGATATGTTGCAAAAGTACATAATAGAAAGTAAACTACGCTAGGATCTTTAGGAGACATTTTTTAAATGAATCCATCAAATAAAACGTTAAAACTAACGAAAATATTACGACTTAACCTAACCAATCGTCAACTTATTTTTTATTTTTTAAAAATTCTTTTGCGGCGGCGAAAATTCCTTGCGGCGAAAGTTCCGAACGCGAATTGCGACAACTGACAAGCTATACTTACAAAATTTCGAGAGCCCCCAAACCATAGACGTTTTCTCAAAAATAATAATATAAATAATAAATAAACACATTTTTAAAAATTTATTTCAGTGCCATTTATTAAAAATTCAGATCTGAACATCACAATACTGACGAACTTAATTTTTTTTTAAACATATTTTTGGTAACTGCTTAGATCTTGCATATACTTTTAGTTACTCATCTTGCACTGGTATACGAATATCAGTATTTTCAATTTTTCATCTACTGAACTGGTGAACTCTGAAACAATCTTCCTCAAACCATCTTTTCGCCTGTCTATGACCTCCAATCTTTCAAACGCAGTGTCCAAGCATCTCAAAAACCCTGGACCTTGATTTTGGCTCTTCTTCTATTGGAGGGGGGGGGGGGAGATGTTTTGGGGCATTCGTCCTTGGCCCCTCCTTCCTGAAAAAAAATATGTAGTACTTTTCAACCTATTTTGGTGAAGTTTCACCTTAAGAATTTATCCGCCCTTTAGTACAATTTGAGTAAGAACTGTCTAAAATCTCATGGAAGTAGCAGTTGCACGTGACCCGTCCGCTGCCTTCTATAACACATTCTTAAGAAATGATAAAAGACGTATCCTTTTATTTTGTTTACTTTTGTTCGCTCACCGACAGCGGAGTTTTGTATTTTTGTATTATATTTAACATTTAAGGACCTCTGAAGTACTAACAGTGGTACACGTTCGACCAGTTGAGAAACATTGATGCACTCTATTGGTGCATATACAGGGTGTCCCAGAATTAACTATCTATTTCAATGAAATCGGACAAATTTTTTAAAAACACACTTTTATTTATGTTTATCATGTTTAATATGTGTTAAAAATGTATAAATTTCTAAATTTTTTTCATAATTTTATTTTCATAATTTTTTCATTATCTGGTCCAATGAAAGACCGTCTGAAGTCATAGAATGGCAAAGAGACTCTCCAAAAGTTAACGTGTGGCTTGGAATGACCAAATCCAAAATTTATGGTGCTCCATCTTTTTGAAACACAACATTATCAAGAATGCCATCATCAAGAAGCTGTTGTTCGAGAAACTGCTGAAGCATATCAAGGTAGACGGTACCTGTTACAGTTGCTTCCGCAAAGAAGAATGGGCCATAAATTTTGGATTTGGTCATTCCAAGCCACACGTTAACTTTTGGAGAGTCTCTCTGCCTTTCTATGACTTCAGACGGTCTTTCATTGGACCAGATAATGAAAAAATTATGAAAATAAAATTATGAAAAAAAATTAGAAATTTATACATTTTTAACACATATTAAACATGATAAACATAAATAAAAGTGTGTTTTTAAAAAATTTGTCCGATTTCATTGAAATAGATAGTTAATTCTGGGACACCCTGTATAAAGTTTCGATTAGGTTACTGAGAGTGTATAGTAGTTGTTAAAGTTAGGTCGCGGTCATGTCGCAACACTGCTTCCTGTAGATCAATTGAATTAACTGACGTTCGATCAGGATAGTAGTTAGATGGGTGACCGTCTTCTGCGTTCAGATAATACAGTGACTCGTGGTTCGAATCTCGCCTAAAGCTGCAGGTCCCCTCCGTAACACGACCTTTGCCGTTAAGGGGCCATTCAAAAATTATGTAACGTAGAAGGGGGGGGGTTAGGCCAGGTGTTACATGTGGTGGGGGTGTCACCAAGTGTTACGTAACACTTCCTCACCACAAATACATAAAACTGGGAAATGACAAGGTATGTAATGTGAGCACGTGTCTTGTATATAATATAGGTGAGTAACAAATTATGATGCATAAAAAGGTGTTTTGAGTAAGTGATGAGTAACAAGGTTTTGGTGAAAGAAGTAATAATTTATTGAAAATAACATTTTGTAGGTAATGTAAGGTGGGAGTGGGGGTTAGTGCTGGTGTTACGTAATTTTTTAGGGGGTGGTTGGATAGGTGTGACGGTGTTATGAGAGGGTCGGGGGAGGTATACATTTTGGGAAAAGCGTTACATAATTTTTGAATGGCCTCTAAGGACTAAAGAGGATGTTGAATAACTCCAGAACATCATCATCAGCATCAAGAGTTGTTACTTAACTAAAATAAATTTTTAATTTCTAAGAACGTTTATTCTCGAACATGTTTTTCATTACCGCTTCAGGTCATTTTAAAACTGTAAAAAAGAACCTCATCACTTATCCTTCGCATTACTCACTCTTATTAAGATGAAAGTATTATTTTACCAGTCGCAAAGAATTTAAAGGAAGGATCTGAGTTAAAAAATTTAATTTCCAAATTATGAGGCATATCCGTGGAATCATGTTTTCATAAACTAGCAAATGACGTATAGAAAATAACCGCAAAAACTATCAAAAGTAGAGAACGTGATTTAGTTGTGTAAAACTGAATACGTCTTTGTATTTTCATTGTTTATATAGGAGGCAGAGTTATTCTCCTTTGTCGGGAAACTGAGAGAGGACGAGTAGTTGCAGATGAAATCAGGGAGGAGACAGGTTACCTTATCGGGATCTACCAGCTCGACTTGGCCAGCCTAGAATCGGTTCGAGACTGCGCAGCACTCCTCAAAGAGAAGGAACCCAAAGTCGACATTCTAATTAACAATGCAGGTAATAGAATGTGCACCTATTTTAATGGTGCTTTTGTTTCTCCAATATCCATTAATTACTGATTGTTTCTCTTCATTTCAGGTGTAATGTTTACCCCTAAAATGGAGACTAGAGATGGATTCGAAATGCAGTTTGGTACGAATCATTTGGGACATTTCCTTTTAACCCTTCTTCTACTGGAGAACATTAAAGCCACTGCCCCCAGCAGGATCATTAACGTTTCTTCTCTCGCTCACACACGTAAATAATATCACTTTTTAACGTTGAGAAAATACTTCCATAACTGAGTTAGACGGAATTAACCTGCTACATGCACTCAGTGATGTGCAATATAAAAACAGTCTAAAGAATTGCAGTTTGTCCTTAGTCTTTAATAAAATTTGTAATATTTTTAGGATCACCTGACGATCAGGGCCCCCAGCTTTCTTTAGTTAGCCTTATAAGGCTAACTAACGAAAATATCACGACCTAACCTAACCAATCGTTAGGTCAACTGTACACCCTTGACGATTGGTTAGGTTAGGTCGTGATATTTTCGTTAGTTAGCCTTATAAAGCTAACTAAAGAAGGCTGGGGGCCCTGATCTTCAGGTGGTCCTTTTTTTGTAATAGAGAAGAAAGTACTATTTAAAAAATTAAGTGCTCTTTTAATTTTAAAATAAAACACTATAATTTACATTAAAACATTTTTAAAGTACTTAACATAAACAAACTAAAATTTATAGAAATTATTCGTATTAAGCTCTTTTCATTTATTCATTTTTAAACACTTATTATATAATACGTGAAGCCATTGTCAAAAATCCAGAAATAAAATTAAATTAAAGATATTTGAACCATGAAACTTTAGAATTAATTTGTAGCAAGATTTCCTTCCGAAATGCAGTAAATACCGCGATAGGTTGACCTGACAACACAAATCAGAAATTCGCCTGAAACGCATTTCAGAAACCCCGACTGATCACGTAATTAATATATATTCTATACCTTTTCATTCAGTTGGAAGAATGAACTGGGATGACTTAAACAGCAGAGATCACTACAGTCCTTTTGGAGCGCATGCCCAAAGCAAACTCGCAAATATTCTCTTCACAAAAGTTCTCGCTCAGAAACTTAAAGGTAAACTTAGAGATTTTTAAGGATTACGTATACAGAACATAGTTACCGAAATGCAGATTCTTCGTATGCGAAGTAGTCATACAGGCAAAAGTCTTCAAAACTGCAGGATTTAAGACTTTAAACGAATGGGGCTTTTCTGTGTTCCAAAAGATGAAAACAGTCTGTCGGGAGCGTCAAATTTAAATTCTTTGATGTGCAATTCGTGTGTGTGTTTGTATTTATATGACGGTAAACGACACGTGGGTACTAGTTTTCGCATGTACTCGTATAACCATAGTCTAATATAATTACCAAGTCACCTCGGCTGTCGTACTAAAATGAAAATAGACAACCTACAACTTACGATTACTATTTACGATTACCATACTCTACGCAACTTTTTATCTCTTGAAAAGTAATGAAGAGTTATATTTTTCTTGTTTCCTCTAATCTGTGTCATTACAACTGTAAGGAGCACAATATATAATCAATCCTGGCCCTAATCCGAAATTACCAGCCATTCCAGACTCTCGCACACCCACCTTGACTTCATAATTAACACTGCTGCTGAATGAGATTTGTAATGTTCACGTGGAAGGGCATTACAATTCAGTTTTAGTATGAATGTTTATGAATGAAATGAAGATTTAGGAATAACTAAAGATGGTGTTGTTTAACCTCCTTCGCAACATCTAAGGTCATATGACAGAGGGGACCTACTGCTTTACGTGGAATCCAAACCACGGGTCGCTACATAGTCTGGACGCAGAAAACTGTCCCCCATCCAACTAATATCCGACCGGACCTAATGTCGTTTAACTTCGCTGAACAACGGGAAGCGGTGTTACGACATTGGCTACGACGTAGCCCTAAAGATTTAGATGACGACTTGGTAATTATATTAGACTATGACGTAACTTGTGTTCGAACGACATTTCTCCCATTCGGCTATCCAAACTTGACTACTTTTTGCAGTTTTTTTTTATCTTAACTGTTTTTGGCATTGGAATTAATTATCTGAGAATAGTTGAGTTTTCAACTTTTGTAATTGGCTCGCACTATGTACTGTGTATGCGTTTTTCTTTTTTTTTTTAATAATGATTTCTGTTCCATCATTGCTTTATTGTTTAAAAAGAATAAAGAATTTCGACATTTAGCAGAGAAATCCGCCGTATATCCGAGATAACTTCACAAGAGACTATCTCCTTAACTGCTGTAGGCACTGGTGTGTCAACGTACTCGTTGCATCCTGGCATTGTTCGAACGGAGATTGGTCGCCACATAAAACGACATGGGGAAGACTCGCGAAGTACACCTTCAATATAATTGGAGTAATATTTTACAAAAGCGCAAAACTGGGAGCACAGACTACCATTTACTGTGCGGTTGACGAAGCAATTGCCGAAGAATCTGGGAAGTATTACAGGTGTGTATATTTTTACTAGCACACAATACAAAAACTAGAGATGTACCTATACCAAAATTTCCCGATACCATTCATCGGCCAGTGAGTATCGGCCGATATCGATGCCGGTGCCGGTTCTTGTTAGTTCCATAGATACCATAATTATATAATTTTTTCTTTAAGGGGTTCAGAATCCAAGCCTAGAACGGCTACGCTCTGAAGGAGCAACCTTAACTTTTTGCCTAAGTTTAGCTAAAACAGGTCTAAGGACTTTGGGATCCTACTCATCTTACTTTAGGGTAGTCAACTGAAGCAGGCCTAGTTTAGGCCCGAGTTAATATAAATAAAAAAAGAAACTGTTTGTGGTCTTTCTAAGAAGTCTATACCTCGCAACAACAACACAGTCGAACATGCATCATTGCACGATGCAATAATCATGTATCTAGACGACCAAAAACTGAACTGCAAGAGAACCGTCTATATAATCACAAACTAACTGTGCCACTTTCAACAAAGGAGTAGAAGGGACGCTGCCGATATCCAAATTGATACCACAAGAGCCCAATAAAGTTGGCTCTAACATAAATGACAATTTCTAACTAACCTTACAATTATGAGATGGATAGATGTACAGGGGTATCCAGAAATTTGTCAAGGGGGGGGAGGCGAACTTGGAACTAAACTAATCGTAGAAATATAATTGAAATAGCGAGAGAGAATTTTTATGTACGTTCATGATGAGCTTATCGTTCAGTTAGAGATGATTAATTAGCTACTGCTAAGACACATTATGAATAAAAAATATAAATTATGATAAAAATCTGATTAGTAACAATATTCAATGCAAACCACAATTAGGATGCTCAGATTTGTATTAACATAAGAATAAAAAAGTGCTAATTTCGAGATTAAGCATTTCCTTGGACTGTTACCTTTATAAAAGAAAATTATTCTCAGGGCCGGATGAAGAGTTTTCGGGATCCTAAGCCATTTTAGATTTTTAGTAGTTGGGGGAGGCAAGAGCTAGCGCCGAAGGCGCGAGTTTCTTGGAAGTCCGGAGACATCGTTTGTTAGAAAATTTGAAGTTTTAGGCTGAGACTACATTTTCTGCCTTTTGAAATAGACTGCAGTAGAGCATCTCTTTTTAGCATGAAGATATCAAATTTATACTGAAAATTGCTCGATATAACGTACATCAACGTTTTATTAATGCATAAGATCATCTTAAAATTATTCTAACAATAAATTCAGACGCCTTGCTTTTTTTCCTGGCAAAGTTATTGAGAATAAGAGGGGCATCATCTAAGGTGAGTCTACTCCTATTCATAGCCATTATCGCCAAACCTGACAGACGCTCTTCTCCCATCGTACATCGTAACCAGGTTTTTAACCTTCGTAAGTTTGAAAATGATCGCTTAGGAGTAGCGGTCGTTACAGGCTGGACAGCAATAACCTGTAATAATCTATGTATGACAGGAAAACTGTTTCTGTCACATTTATCCAAGGCCAAGATAGCATCTGTTGGTCTACACAAGTTAGGTACTGACTTCCACATCTCCGCCCAAACATCCCATTCTCCTATAGCTTGCTGAAGTGTTGTGAAGGCACTATTTCATTCCAAAACGTGTAAGACTTTTCAATGTCATCATACTTCGCTCGAGGATTTTCATCAATAAATTTAGGTGCCAAAAATCGCATTTTCATAGCTTGGTGAATATGCTCACTGAATCTGTCATTCAAGCTCTGCAGTATATCGAGTAATGGAATGAATACAGGGCGTCCCAAAAAAATGTATACACACTTTAACAGCTGATAGCTCAATTGATGTTTCTTTCTTTCCAAGTTAAACCCATTAGAATTAATAATGGCAGTGAGACTAAGCTTTGAACAAAGGAAATTCATTCTAAAATGCTACTGGAAGTGTGAAAACGCAGTTGAAGTGCAAAGACAGTTTAGGAGGGAGTTTCAAACAGATCCACCAACGCGACTTACCATCACTCGAATTAGAGATAAGTTTGAAGCCGATGGAACTGTTCAGAATGTCCACAAGAAGCGTTCCGGAAGACCACGGACATCGACAAGCCCCACAAAGCAAGAAAGAGTACTGGAAACGTATCACCAAAGTCCAAGAAAATCTGTGCGGCAAGCGAGTCGTGAGGTAGGAATTTCAGAATCGTCTGTCCAACGCATTTTGAAGCGCTGTCAATGGAAAAGTTACATTCCAAGATTAGTCCATGCTATTAATGAAGATGATGATCCGGACCGAAGAGTGGAGTATTGCGAGTGGTACTTGGCACGATGTGGATGTGGATTGGACGAAGGGGTTTCGTAGAATACCCTCCGCGTTCACCAGACCTCACACCACTAGACTTTTTTTTATGGGGATACTTAAAAGACAAAGTCTACGCTATAAAACCTGCAACAGTCGCTGAATTGAGAGCCATTGAACGAGAATGCACACAAATACCAAACGAAATGTTTCGTGATGTTTGCGATTCCATTGCTTCGCGTTATCAGCAGTGCCTGGACCAGAACGGACGTCAGTTTGAAAACAGGCGTTGACAAAACAATTAAATAATGTCTGTAGTTCTATTACATTTTGAAAATGAAATGTATTTTAATAAACACTGCGTTTATAATTATTTAAAGTGTGTATACATTTTTTTGGGACGCCCTGTAGTGTAACCTTATAGAAGGACTCAGGATCTTCTAATGCTACATTTGATCTATGAGTTTGCTTCGAACAACGACGTCTAGAAGCGCAGGTTGTGTCACACCATTCTGCTGACTGTTCTCTGACGTCATGAAATACTTCATCAGCATTTTGCCGGCAAACTCGCAATGCTTGTATGACAAACTGGATCACGTCCACAGCTCCGAGGATGTCCTAAATATGAAATAAATTGCATTAGACACAAGAGCACAGATTTTTAGGAAAGCTATTCAATAAAAAACAATTTAGTAGTTTGTAGATAGATATAGATAGACAAATAAGTACAGAGAGAGAAAAAGATGCTTAGTACATTATCATGTGCAAAATAATGCATGTAAACAAAAATCGATAAATTGCGGTTGCCAGGTGCCATGAAAAATGACGCAATACTCGTGAAACACACAATCGCTAGAAAGCTAGCTAACATTTTTCGATTGGTGCATGAAATTAATATGTAAAATATTTAATTGAATATGTAAATTAAATACATAAAAATAATAATTTATTAGCTCAAGGGGGGCGATCGCCCCTGTCGCCCTCCCCTTCGGTACGCCTCTGGATATATATATATATATATATATATATATATATATATATATATATACAGGGAGTTTGAAAACTTTCTGTACAAATTGTAATGGGGGATAGGCAACACCAAGACAAACCCTTTTCGTCTATGAGTGTATGTCCGCTGACGTCACCATTCGGCGCGAGAGGGCGCCGCTGCAATTGGCTAAAAGGTGAAGTGGGCTAGACTCGCGCTTGCCGCGGGCATTCTTAAATCGGACGTAGTACGCGTAACATGTTTATTTAAAGAAGGTGCTGAAAGTTGCGACCGGTAGCATCAATGCATGCCCGACAGCGTCGAAGCATTGACCGACGTACACGTCGAAAGATTCCCGGCATTTCGGGAACAGTTCCAGCGGCGACAGCGATTCTTGCTACGAGGTCTTCTTCTGAGTAAATGGGAGTCTCGTACACGAGGTTCTTCATGTGTCCCCACAGGAAGAAATCGAGGCATGTTAAATCGGGCGATCTCGGTGGCCAGGCTACGGGCCCACCCCGGCCTATCCATCGGTCCCCAAAAGTGGCGTTCAGATAATCCCGCACATCGTTGCTGGAGTGTGCTGTGGCCCCGTCGTGTTGAAACCACATTCGTCTACGAATAGCCACGGGAACATCTTCCAGCAGTTCCGGCAACGTTTCTTCAAGAAATATCCGATAAACCCGCCCGTCGAGTCGGGCAGGCAACAGGTACGGCCCAATCAACTTGCCATGGACGATACCCGCCCAAACATTGACGGCGAACCGTTCTTGATGAGCATGCACCCGTGTAGCATGTGGATTTGCGTGCGCCCACACGTGAGAATTGTGCATGTTAAACACCCTCACGTGTGAAACAGGCCTCATCTGAGAACAGCACATAAGCCGGAAAATTACCCTGCACCGCTGTTTGCTGCAGAAACCAGCGTGAGAATTCCACACGAAGAGGGTAATCCCGAGGTTGTAATGCCTGGACACTCTGACGATGAAACGGATGTAACTGCTGCTCGTGCAACACTCCAGACCAGGTCGTGGTTCACACCGAGGATACGTGCAACACCTCGCGTGCTTGCGCTTGGATTGTCCTCAAATCGCCGTAGGATTTCTTCTTCCATGTCAGGAGTGCGCACGTTTCTCTCCCGACCAGTGTCATGCATGTTTGCATGGAATGTTCCAGTTTCTCGCAGTCGCCGATGCAAATGCGCAAACGTTTGGTGGTTTGGCACACGTCTGTTTGGGAAGCGCTGTCGGTACAACCTCACAGCAGCTCTTCCGTTTCCATTGGCAGCCCCATACACCATATGCATGTCAGCCATCTCAGCAGTCGTGAAGCGCTCTATGTTACGCGTACTACGTCCGATTTAAGAATGCCCGCGGCAAGCGCGAGTCTAGCCCACTTCACCTTTTAGCCAGTTGCAGCGGCGCCCTCTCGCGCCGAATGGTGACGTCAGCGGACATACACTTATAGACGAAAAGGGTTTGTCTTGGTGTTGCCTATCCCCCATTACAATTTGTACAGAAAGTTTTCAAACACCCTGTGTGTATATATATATATATATACAGTGGTGGGCACCGTTAACCAAAAAGTTAACTTCGTTAACCGCTAATCCGTTAACCAAAAAGTTAACTTCGTTAACCGTTAATCCGTTAATTCGTTAAACATGTAACGGAAGTTACCGATAAACCGTTAACGTTAACTTTTATTATAAAAAAAATGAAAAACACAATATATATATAATTTAATTTTCCCTCTTCTTCTCGTTCTCCATTTTGTCCATGAGATGCATGTTGCCCTTCATGAAAATTAGCATATCAAAGTGTTCATCAGACAGGGATGATCTGTTGGCCCTCAGGATGTCCTTGCCCATAGAGAACAAACGCTCCACTGCAGCACTGGAGGGGATGGCTGTGTTGAACTTGATGAACAAGTCCACCAACACTTGCTCACCCAAGAAGGCAGCATCTGTCAGCAAGTCCTTGGAGTTGGTCTCCAGCCAGGTCTTGACCAAGTTCTGGGCCTTGCCCTTGAGTGACCTGTGGCTTCTGCTGCTCTCTTTTGTCTGGATGACAGCACTGAAGAAGTCATCCTCCTCCTCCTCCTCGTTGTTGACATGAGAATTGAAATCTTACCTGATCAGTTTTATGGTTCTTGAAATGTATCAAGGAGACTACTAATAAGGTACTCACAGACATATTATAAATATACATGACTTACTTGACAACGATTATTTTTAAATATTCACTAGCACAAACATGTTGCGCAAGAGACAGACTGCAAATGAAACGAATGTAGTTATTTGTTGTAATTGTTACATATATATTATTGAAAGTGCCTTAAAATGCTCGTGATATTTCTTGAAAGAAGTTGAAACATTCAACTCAAATGGCAAATCTTTCCGCCTGATTTTACAGTCGACCATGTTTTGCTCAAATCAATGCCATAATAACTATTAACAGTGGCGGATTAATTGCGCACCTGCTCAGCACTGAAAATAATAGAAACTTTTAAACGTTTATTTATGAATTTTTTGGGTTAACGGACTTGAGTTAACGGAAGTTAAATGTAACGGAAGTTAATTAGTCCGATAATGATTTTCAAAGTTAACTTAAAAGTTAAATCGTTAACGAAAAAGTTAACTTCGTTAATTAACGATTAACGGATTAACGGTTTGTGCCCAGCTTTGTATATATATATACCTTAACCTAATATATACGAGCAATGCTGCATTAATCAGCCTGGTCATCATATCGCTTTAGCACATTAAAGCCTAAAGCTTAAGGGCCGTGCTAATTTTTTTCCATTTTCCCAATGATAATTTTTCCCTATGTCATTGAATTTTTACAATAGACTAGGAATATAATAAAAAACAAACTAGCCTGTAATTGTCTTTTATTACTCGAATGTTGACATGCAAATTGATGTTTTATGTAAAACTTTGTAAAGAATTAAAAAACTTAATCTCTGTTAGATGAAAAAAAAAAGATTACATATTCTCCATAACAACTTTAAGAGGAAATTTTTAAGCTTTTAAACTTGGTACTAAAATGAAATATTCTGAGATTGTAGTCAAGAGAATATTAGATTTTCTCCATTATCAAAACAACCAATTTCTTGTGGGTTCATAGATATTGCTTCCAGCACTAAATAGTCTTTCACTTTCTACAGAAGAGGAGCTGCACATAAATATTTGAGACAAAATGCGTCGATGCTTAAACGTTTGTTTATTTTTATTCCATCAAACCAGTAGATTGGTGGATTTCTTTTGTACAGGGAGATCAAGATAATTATTTATTTCAGGGGTAGGGGGAAAATTGTGCATTAGAGTATGTTCACTTTACTTTTTAAACATAGACGAAAAGTCGTAGCAACTCTAAAAGCTGCTAGGATAGCAGCCACAGCAGGCTATCCATAGCTAAGCCGAATGTAAGTGGTTTATTTTATCCAGCTACAGGTATAGCCATTCCTGAAGTCAATGAATTTGAGTTAATGCTAAATAGTATTAAAAAAAAGTTTTAACGTTGCAGTACAATGAACTATACAAAATATATCGGTTGGTCTTCAGCGATGAACTAATTCGGTTGTAGAAAATGAGGACTGGGCTAAGTCCACTTGTAGTTATTAAAACAATTAGAACACGACTATTTCTTGTTTTAATCTTAATTTTCTTCAACAAATTACATGTATACATACATTACAGTGGTTGTCAAGAAAAAAGACCATCCTCAAGGGCTCAAAATATGGAAGACGCAGAAAGACTGTGGAAAGTCAGCCTCGAAATGGTCGGACTTCAAGACTTCACTCTCTGACTAAAGCTGAGAGGACAGTTCTCATCTCATTGCAGAAATTGTACAAAAATATATGTAGTTTTCAAATAACTAATACCTGAAATTTAATTCTGTAATTTAAAAAGTTTAAAAGTAATTCTCAAATTATTTTATCGCATTCAGAAAGCAAAACCGAACGCTGCATAGGCCAAGGCAATTTTTTTTTTTGTACTGGATCAGTCTCTCACTAAGTAGAAAAATAATGAAAGAAACATGAATCGAACCCGTTTCAATTCTCATCTTTCTTATTTAATCATTCCTCAGCATGGGAAGTATTAAAATATTAAAGTATTTGAATGCAAATGTCATGTTTTCCTCAGATTAGTTGGGGATTATGATGATATGCGCAGTTTGCGCACGGAATAACTTCGATTTGGTTGGGAGGCTTCTGTACTTATACAAATTATAATCCGTTCTATCTCTGCTTTGGTTTTCCTAATTTTAAAGTATTACCTTACCTTACCTTACCTTACAAAGGTTTCGCGCGATGATTTCTCATTTCGCGAAGGTCAAGCTTGTCGCCCCTCCTCTCGAGTTGGCCTGGTGAAGTAGTGAGTTGGATTCTTGCGCTCTCCACCTCACATAGCCAGGTACGCCCGGCTCATCGGGGATTCTTCTGAGCCAGGCGTATATTATATATATATATATATATATATATATATTTTCTGTATCTTCTCGTATATTTTACTTAGTTTTTCATCATTCACGCTTTATTTTCTTTTTCATATCTGTAGCGAACATTTATTTTCGTCTTTTTCAGTTTTCTTAAATGTCTTTCCTCTTATTTTACTTTAGTGTAAAATTTAGTTTTGATCTTTGTGATTCCCTTTTTTTGCATCCTAATCAATCGAGTTTAAGAAAGCCAAAACTTTTTCCTAAGCCTACCTCAGCCAGGTGTGTCAAACTCGTTTCATAAACATGGGGTCCTGATTGGCTATCGTAGCCAGGGAAGAGACCCTTTCAGGTTAACATTTCATGATATTTTATGGACAAGATTTTGAGGGATTAGGTTAAGTTAGGTTAGCACAGGTTAGGTTAGGCTTTCAGCTAGGTTGGTAGTGTCGGTGAAATTCCTTGTCTATGAAATGTCTATATAGGTCGGTTAGATTAGGTTAGTCTTGGTTAGGTTTGTTTAGATGAAGTTAGGTTAATTTATTCGTGTCTGTGAAATTCCCTGTCGACGAAAAGGTCGGCCATATTCAGCAGTTGTGAAAATGAAAGCTGATGGTACTTGGACTTTATTTAGGACACTGCCAAAGTACAATACTTACGTTCCACAACTAAAGCTGAAGTTTCCCTTATCCTATTCAAGAAACTTTTGCATTATGAGGTCTGGCAGTCAATGACAATTCTTATCTATTTATATAATCATAATACAGAACTCCTCGCAAGCAAGAAATAGGAATAAAGATTCACAAGAAATCTATGGGTTGAATGAAACTTTTCTACAGGCCCTAAGTTCGATATTCCCTCGTCTATCATAACATATATTCATATCTAGTATGATACTTTGGACAAAAATGTTGAACAGAAAAATAGGTAGGAACGGTGCATTAGTAATGAATAACTTATTGTGATTATTCATTCATGATAACAGTAGGATAACTTAGATTGATAGTATAGTAAGTCTATTTTATATTAATTAATAAAATTCTAAGTACAACTTGATTGGCCCTGTAATATACTGTACGTATACTTGTGTTCATGAAACTTGGCACAATTATTATGAAAGGCTAGTGTTATTTTTAACAAGCAAACAACATGCTTAAAGTGTCATCTCCTTCGCGAAATTGCATGACGAATTTGGGCATTGCAATTTCTTATCACGTCCTCCAGTATTGTATTCTTTGGCTCACTATTGAAACCGCAATGGACCAAAATGTTAACCTTTGTATCTTCCAATAATAGTTCATTCCAGTTCTTATGGACCAAGACAGTGATATCGATAGAGTATGGCAGAGCTTTCCAAACTGTGTGTCGCCAATACCTCCCAGGTGTGTCACCAAATTTAGTTAATTATTTTCAATTTTTTTGTATTTTGAAAATTTTGATTTTTGTATCAACAAAATCGGCTACAAGATAAACCACCTACTGAAAAATTATTTGATATTTGATATTTGATAACAAAAATTAATTAGTGTGTCGCCAACGTGAAAAGTTTGGAAAGCTCTGGAGTATGGTTTAAGCAGGATGTCGCAAGGTCTCGTACAGCAAATGTCCTTTCGGACTTCTAGTATCAAACTTATGGCCCGAGAGTCCTGTCTAAAAGGTACCCTTTACTTTCTTGACTGTGGTCTCTTACATGGCGTCCTCTGTCACTTGATTATAATCCTTGTAAATTATTCATATGGGAATATCTAAAGGACAGTGTCTTCAAAGGAATTCCCAAGAGACATTGAAAGCTCTTGAAGCAGAGATTGAATGTGAAACTCAAAAATAAAATAAAAAATTCAAAATAATCGTGCCAAATTTAATGAACGTAAATTAATATATTGATTTTTAATTATTTTTAATTTGTGGCAAAATTAAAGCATTGCACTGCCAATAATAATAATACTTAATTATTAACGTTATTTCTCTGATACGGTATTTATAAAGGAAGGAAAATTATTGCTTATACTATTTCGGTAATTAAGCTCCCGGGAAGGGGCCATTCAAAAACCACGTGGTCCTTAAAGGGGGGAAGGGGTCCTTATTTGACCCCCAAGGGCCACATGGTGGGGGGTCTTGACGTTTACCCACGTGGCCAATACTAAGCAGTAAAATATCCTGTTTATCATATTATGGCTCCAATATGTTCTAATTAATATGTATGCATCCAATATGTATGGTCCAATAAATAATTTTTTGAACATTCAAAATTACATTTTTTAGTCAAGATATTATTTTCAATTAAAGAAACAAACAATTAATACAGT
Organism: Bathynomus jamesi; assembly: GCA_023014485.1. Classification (NCBI taxonomy): domain Eukaryota; kingdom Metazoa; phylum Arthropoda; class Malacostraca; order Isopoda; family Cirolanidae; genus Bathynomus; species Bathynomus jamesi. Next base: position 1,453,966 of record JAJOZX010000310.1, on the reverse strand, counting down.
TTATTTAGAAGATATGACTTTTAATTATTCATTTACCTCATTATCTCTCGGTAATATAAGAACTCCAATATGACACCTTACATTTTGTATAAGATTAAGAAGGGGGTTGGGGTGACATCAGAAGACCACGTGGTTTTGGAGGGGGGATTTAAGTCATTGGTCACAAATGACCACAAGCCGGGGGACGGGTTTGAAAACCACCCGAAAAAGGACCACGTGGTTTTTGAATGACTCCTAACTTAGTGATAACGGTGTTGGACTCGGGCGTTGAGACTCTGAGTTCATTCCCACTTGCACCTGTCGGTGCTCGGACTCAGGTGGCCTCTGGACACACTCAGTCCCACGAGGTGACGAAATGAGTTCCGGGTATTACCCATTATCTAAATTTTGTGCTCTCTATTTTATATCGCTTTATACCATTATTTTCTTATCTTCACGAGTTAACCACTTCAAAGTGAACCTGTAATAACACCGAGTTACTTCACTTCGAGGTGTTAAGCCATTATTGTTTTATTTTTCAGTAATTATTACTTGAAATAATTTCAGTATGATCTGTAGCATCAGTTATTTCTATTCTTTTAATGGATGATAATTAGTATGTTGTAACCTCTGCTCCATAAAGTCAGCCTCGAACGAAGACCACTACGTTAATTATAGAAACTCATTTTTTATACTTTTGGTAATACAGATTTTATATTGAACAGACTGAAGCTATGATACAATAAATAAAGTTGACTTTTCTTTTCTCACCCCACCCCCGCGTGCGTAACACACACACACACACACACACACACACACACACACACACACCAGTATATGTACTAGAATGGCCCTGTGCCTTGCGCAGCAAGAGTCCTCCGAAATAGAACCTAGAGGGGAGGACTGGGAGGTGCGAGTGTGTTGCTAAAACCTTCCCTGGTTCCCCCTTAATGTGTATACTGTATTTCGTGTAGATTACCCTAGCCGTTTATGGGACCCCTTCCCAATCCCACCCCTCGGGGGCCGGGTATGTTACTAAAACCTTGTTATTTTCCCTTAATGTGTATACCAAATTTGATGCAGATTACCCCTAGTTTAGGGGACTCCCTCCCAGTTCCCCCGCCCCAGGATGGGACTGAGAAGGGCGAATGTGTTATTAAAACCTTCAAACTTTCCATTAAAAAGTTATTTTTTGTTTTAAAAATTTAAAAGTTGTTCAAGGTGATTTATCGCGAAATAACCCACAATAATATAATAACATTGGTACAACTTTTAAGAGAGTTTTCTGGCGTTTTTTACTTTTATTGCTTAGCCACTTCTTCCTAGGAGGGACTCATATCGTATAGCCTGTTATCTGCGAGGAAAAGGATTGAATTCACGAGAGCATATGTACCAAACACAACTTTCTTCAATGTGACTAAGGAAAATATTGGTAAAGGTAGGTCATGGCAAAACACGATCTGAATCTCTCTCTCTCTCTTCTCTCTCGGTCACTAGTGGGGTTCCTCAGGGTTCCGTTTTGGGGCCACTGTTGTTTATCATTTACATAAATGATATCGACGGTGGCATCGTCAGTCGGATCGCCAAATTCGCTGATGACACCAAGCTTGGGGCCAATGTTGGGACGCCCGAAGCGATCGAGCAACTGCGTGCGGACCTAGGTAGGATAGGAGAGTGGTCCGAAAAATGGCAAATGCCGTTTAATTTGGGTAAATGCAAAGTGATGCACATTGGCTACGCAATCCCAAGTCGGACTACTCGATGTTGGGTAGAATATCGAGGTGACTGATTTAGAAAAGGACTTGGGTGTGCTAATTAGCAGCGACCTTAAGTTTACGAAACAGTGTGTAGAGGTGGAAAAGAAAGCCCAGAAACTATTGGGTTATATCAGGAGGCAATTTCAGTTTCGGAACAAGGAGATTGTACTCTCACTGTACAATTCCCTTGTTCGGCCGCACCTGGAGTATGCTGTGCAGTTCTGGTCGCCCACCCTCAGGAAAGATATTGAGAGGCTAGAGCGAGTGCAGGCGAGGGCCACAAAGTTAATCCCTTCCGTTAGGCATATGGGCTACAATCGACGGTTACGCGCCCTGAACTTGTTTTCGCTTGAAACTCGGAGGCTGCGCGGTCAACTGATCGAGGTTTTCAAGCTCTTACGCGGGTTCAACGATGTCGATTTTAGAAGTATGTTTAGTTTAAATGGTAACCCAACTCGCAACAATGGTTGGAAGTTGGATTTGAAACGGTTTAGGACTAGTGTGTGTGGGAATTACTTTACGTATAAGATCTGTGACACATGGAACAGGTTACCTTCGGAAGTTGTGAACAGTTCCTCTGTGGATCAGTTCAAGAAAAGGTTAGACCAAATCTTGCACACTATTTGAGTGTGTACAAAATTTTCCCTGGCACCCGTTGCCATTGGTACCTCCTCGGTATGGGCCGCAAGGCCTTTTGATGTACTACTTTTCCTTGTAACTCCTTGTAACTCTCTCTCTCTCTCTCCTTACCCGCTACCATCTCGAAAATCTAGGAGTCGTCTTCTCTGCTGAAACTTTGATCTGAAGAGTCTTACGTTAAAATTTTACCCAGAATTCGAGGATTAATAATTAATTAATAATCCCTGAAAGTCAAATGTTTTGCTTACTAGCCTTTGACGAGTACTTTTTAAAGTTTACCCGTCAGACAAAGAATTTACTAGTCAGATCAAGAAATCTGGTAGCCATATTAGAAATGTATATAATAACCTGGGTTTTACCGTCATATTTTCTTTATCATAGTTTAATTTAAGTGCTGTTGTACATGTTCAAAGAAATAAACACACACAACTCGTCTCCTCAATCTAACAGCAGGGCTAAATCAATTATCTTCTCAACTATTAATGATAAGTTCCTTTTTTAACCAAGATATTTGTGATATAGATGTGACAATACTAAATTTTTCATGTTCATAATTTGTTATTGGTGGAGATGATACAGGAGGTGGTTGTACTTGATAACCATTTCTATAGTAATAAAAGAATAGCATTCTTTTTGCTTGTATACCAACTTTTGCATGTAATAGATATGAACAGTGATGTCGTGCTAAAATAATAAATACGGACCATTCATATATATATATATATATATATATATATATATATATATATATATATATGATGAAAATAACCACGTTTCCTTTTTCCTTCGTGGTTATTTTCATCATAAATATTATTCACGTGTTACTTTCGTGAAATCATTTTCATATATATATATATATATATAACGTAAAGAACGACGCTTGTATAGGAGAACATTCCGCGCAAAATGAGGAGGGAGAACGAACAAATGAAAAACCACCCGGGAATCGAACCCTGGATCTTCCGATTGCCGGTCAGATATGATAACCACTACACCATGGTCCTCACTCGATCAGAAGTCGTAATTCTCCTACATACGCGCAGAAACCAATGCCCCGAGGGGGGGCACCTTCCGCATGCCGCACCTATATATACATTTCAACTGCAAAGAACACGCAGTATAATTAACGTAAAGAACGACGCTTGTATAGGAGAACATTCCGCGCATCTCCCTCCTCATCTTGCGCGGAATGTTCTCCTATACAAGCGTCGTTCTTTATGTTAATTATACTGCGTGTTCTTTGCAGTTGAAATATATATATATATATATATATATATATATATATATATATTTATATGCAAGCATAACAACTTTATATTAGTTTTCGATTACTGTAGTAATATAGTGACTTTTTGTAATTTGACTTTTAACAAGGTACGCGGCGCATGCCCAGCTTACCCTATATGCACGCCACTGATATATACAAAGGTGGGCACCCGGGCCTCAAAAAGGAACGACGGTCCCGGTCACTGTCCTTTCTGAAGATAGGACCTAGGAACGTCTCGGTCCTCGGTCCTTATATATAATATAAGTGAAAAATTTGATTAAAATGAAATTAAAGACACCGGAAATCTTTAATTTTATTAACGTAAATTATAATTAATACAATACATAAATGATGAAAAAGTTATTAAGTTAAATGCTTGAGTTTCCCTTCAAGAAGACTAGCATTTCAAGACTAGCATCTTCTTTAGAACTTCAAATAATCACTAAACACACTAAAATCACTAAAAAAGACCGTCCGGAATTGTTTAAAAATGGACCATCGTTCCTCATTTCGGTCCTCACTGAGAAAAGGACCGACTTTCCCGCTCACGGTCCTTAAAAAGGACCGAGTTCCTGGAATTCGGTCCTGCCCACCTTTGGATATATATATATATATATATATATATACTGTACATATAACGGAACCCCTATCAGGGAATGATTTAGGCATTCCGAGGTGTAATGTTGAATACTGGAAGGCCTTGGAATAATTTTTTCTTTTTCCTTGTGAGTTTGCATCATTCATTCATTTCACGTGTTTAATTGTGAAATTCATAGTCTGGACGCAGCGGACAGTCTCCCATCCAACTACTCTCCGATCCAATGTCGCTTAACTTCGCTGATCAACGGGAAGCGGTGTTACGAAATTGGTTACGACGTAGTTCCCGCATATATGACTGCGGTATGTATTAATTACAACTGTTTAGTGTCTCCCTTCTCTTTTATCTTCATGAAGTGAGAAGAGGTACAAAGTACTAGGGGCACTGAATATATTTTGCCCCACCCTTTTTTCTTAGTTAAATAATAGGCCATGGGGCTGAAATGTCTTTTTGGCTGTAAGTTTGAACTTTCTACGCTTCACATAACCGGATTTTTCCAGTTTGAACCTCCCCTCCTTGTATAAAACCGCTTTTAAACGCCCTTGTATAAAACCGATCGTTAACGCAGTTTCGTAAATGGCATCTGACAGTGATGTGCTTCGTAAACGGAGAGCTGTTATCGAGTTCTTAACCGCAGAGAAGGAAACAGTTGGAAATATTCACAAACGTCTACAAAACGTTTACGGAGGTGCTGTTGTTGATCAAAGCACAGTTGGACGCTGGTCTAAACGTGTGAGATCATCGGAGAGAGGGAGAGCCAGCCTCGATGATGAGCCACGTAGCGGTCGCCCGGCATCGGCTGTGACATCTCACACTGCAACGTGCTAACAGCATCATTCGATAAAATCGGCGCGTCACATACAAGGAGCTAGGAATTAGTGAAGGAAGTGTGAATACGATAATTCGGCAATTGGGATACTCAAAAGTGTGTTCACGGTTTGTTCCTCGCGAACTGACTGAAGATCACAAAGCCCAAAGAAAAGAAATTGCTTCCGAGTCGTTGGTTCGATATGAGACAGAAGGGGATGACTTCTTTTCACGAATTGTGACTTGGGATGAGACTTGGGTACACCACTCTGAACCTGAAACAAAACGCCAATCTATGGAGTGACATCACGCAGACTCCCCACGCAAGAAAAAGTTCAAAATGGCTCCCTCTGCAGGAAAGGTTATGGCCACCATCTTCTGGGACATGAAAGGGGTGATTCTGGTGACATTATGAAGAAAGGACAAACAATCAACTCAGGGGCATATATTGCTACCCTACAGAGACTCCAGAGACGTATAAAACGAGTTCGACCGGAGAGAAAACTGGAAGACGTTGTCCTTTTGTACGATAACGCAAGACCACACAACAGTTTGCAAACAAGAGAGACCATCACAAAAATGCGCTTGACTGTGTTACCCCACCCTCCATACAGCCCGGATCTGGCACCTTCAGACTTCCATTTGTTTGGGCCAATGAAGGATTCTATTCGTGGAAGAAAGTTTTAAAGTGACGATGAGGTTATTAAGGAGGTTAAGAGGTGGCTCCAGCAGAACCCAGCGGACCTTTACCAGCAAGGAATAAAGGTCCTTGTTTCGAGGTGGAGGAAAGCCGTAGAAAAGGATGGAGACTATGTGGAAAAATAAAAACTTGTAAAAAAAGGTATGTAACTACTTGTGTAAAAAATTTCTAGAACTTACAAGGAAACTTGGAAAAAAAAAAAAGTGGGGCAAAATATATTGAGTGGCCCTTGTAGTATAATATTTCTTCTTCGTACAAAGAATTACTGACGTTGAAGAGGATAATCATTAGTTCATGATCAACTTTGACGTAAGAGTCCATGGTTACGTTGAAGTTAGGCAATGTTATTCTACTAGTGCTACTCCTGGTAGCAGATGTCACTGCCCCATCTGTCTGGCCTATATCTGAGTTGTTTGGTTCAATTGAAAAGAGTTGTTAACGAAACTTCTTTGGTAGTCGTTGGCTGTAAAAACTGTCGTAATCGCAAAGTCTACAGATAAACCTATTTTCTCTATATGTATAAAAAATTTCATAAGCTTCATAAACTTAAGTGTATGATAAGATTGTATTTGTATGTTAGGTTAAGTGGCTATGGATTGTGAATGATCCACAATAAAGTTGTTTTTTTAAATCTGGAGAAGTCGGTCGGGATCTTTTCCGTTTGGGGGCTAGCAGCGAATTTTAATGAAAATTGGTATACTAATGTAGTTTTGGTCACTGATTTCGAAAATAACTTTCTGTTTTTGGAGAAATGAAAAACAAACGTGTTAGACTTTGTTAGAGCACTTTAAATAATTAATGTGTTTTTAACGAAAATATCATGACTTAACCTAACCAATCGTCAAGGGCGTACAGTTGACTTAACCTGGCATTCAACTGACTTAACCGGGCATTCAATTGACCTAACTGGGCATTAATTCTTGATTTTTTTTCTGCTACTTTTACAGATCTACCGGGATCCTTCAAAAAACGTATTCTTTGTAAAGTTGCACTTTTTACCGTTTGACCGACGCTTTTGGCAACGAAAGAACTGGGTATTTTTATCAAAGGAATACACTTTCCCACACTTAGAGCACTTTTTCATAAACAGTAGCAGTTTGTGACTCTGGCTAAATTTAACACAATCCTCTGTAATTAGTTTTAGTTAAAACACATATTAATTATTTAAAGTGCTCTAACATGTTTGTTTTTCATTTCTCCAAAAAAAGAAAGTTACTTTTGAAATCAGTGACCAAAACTACATTAATATACAGATTTTCATTAAAATTCGCTGCTAGCCCCCTACACGGAAAAGACCCGTCGGTCAATCAAGAAAGGATGCAGCTATAAAAATTTTGAGCTTTACATCCAAAGCTCTTTCCGGCCGAAAATTTTTTGTTCAAAATCGTTTGTACGAAATCACTCACATGTTAAGCTATATAATATTGTACAATGTGGACTGATTAGACACAGACCAAGGCTAATATATATATATATATATATATATATATATATATATATATATATATTCCTTTGGTACCTTTGGTTAGCTTCCGCCCGAATTGTTTATTCTAATTAAGGTCAAGCTTTTCACTCCACCTTAGAAATAACGTGGAATCCGAACCACGCCCCACCAGCAGCCCAGCGTCTTAACCACTAGGCCACCCAGGGTACCCATTTATCTGCCAACCACTTTCTTTATTGTGTGGAAGGATGAACAGCCGAGTTTTGCTGTGCGCCGGCTGCCGTCACAGGGTCTCGATCCCGGGCTGATGGATTCGTAGTCAGCGACGCTAACCAGTACACCATATATATATATGAAGATTCGAAACTGGATTTTTTACATTGTGACTCCTTTTTCGAGCCAAGTGAATATTAGATGCTCTCCCTAGTTTTTTGGAAAAACAATACTTTGCACACGGACAAATGGCATGATTTTGGGTTTATTAATTAAATAATAATTTGAAATTATCTCAGTTATTGTGAAAAAATACAATCCTTATTCCCTATTTATTAACTAATGGTTATAACTGAATAAATATTAAACTATATAATAAGTATTAAAATAGAATTTAAGGTCATCTGTTGATGACGGTGTTTTTCGGTGGTTAATTTAGTTATGTCGAACAGAAAAAAAAGTAGGCGGAGTTACAAGTCTTGTTAGCATTAAGTCTTTGATAGAGATGGGCTCTTGTAATCACTCATTTCTCATTTTGTTTCTTCAGTCTCAATGCCCTCTGTTGGACGTAAAACAAAACAACTAACCATTTTACTTCTGTAATTCGTTGCTGCTACATTACTTTGAGAGAGAGAGAGAGAGAGAGGATCGTCATTGTCCAAATCTAATATCCTGTCCTTGTAACTTGTTTCCTCTTCTGTTATGAATTCGATATCGAAGAGTATACTGTGATAGAGAACATGAAATGTATAGAGAATGGAAATTTCTTCCCTACGTGGTTGTCTCGAGTGTTTACTTGGTTGTTATAATAGTTAAAAATATTGTCAGTTGAATCCAAGACTAAGCGGTCAGTTGAAGAGTGCTGTTAGGTTAAGTAACTATAGTTTTTTTTGTTGAAAGATTGTTCAAAAACCCTGAAATAAGTATGTATTTTTTTTTTTTTTACGAGGTATGTTTCATTCGTGTATTTTTTGTATGTAATATAATTGAGGCAGAGTCTGCCAAAAAAATTATTTCAAAAGCTGAAATCGGATACCGAAGATTTTGAAAAGAAATTATTAAGGCAGTGAAAGCTTATCTACTTTAAGTTCACGAGGAACTTTTGGGAAGCTTAAAAATTGACCCCCCACCCAGTAATTGGGGGTCCGAACGCCCCAGCACCGTAGGTCTACCTAAAGTGGGACCATAGGACCCACTTTAACTAGTATTTATAATTGGTGAATGATTAATATTGTCACAACTTGTGAACTTAAACTATACAGGGTGGTCATAATCTAGAAAACAGGATCGTATTAAAGATTTTTTAAGATGATAATGTCCAACGGGAAAAAAGAATTATCGTAATATATCCTATGTTTCCAGACTTTATGGTGACCCTGTATAGTGAAATTAAGGAATAAAGTAACTAGTTATAATTAGTTTACAAGTGCTAATGTGATACGGATTGTTTAAATTTATTACTCGTATATTATTATAGTTAATTTATGTAAGGTTTAAGTTTAAGGGAAAGCTAGCTTCGACTTTCATTTGCAGAAACTTGATCGTACGTTAGAGGTAAAAGGGTAACTACAAGTGTTTAATGTGTTGTTGTATACAGCATAACGGGAATATATTAATTTAATATTAATGATTTTGCCATTGATTTATTTGTTTTGTATGATAGGTTTGCCGACTTTATTCTGAAATCCAAGCATCCAGCTTGTAATATAGTACTTGATCGCTTTATGTTGTAAGGTGTATTAACTGGTAATCCTGCCGGACATTTTACAAAAGGCAGAACTTCAGTTAAGAGATTCAATCCAGTTCGACATAGCTTCGGAAGAGTCTTGTTGTATACCCTTCGAAGCTGTGTCGAACCGGTCACTGAGTGCCCGGTTAAGTCAACTGTCCGCCCTTGACGATTGGTTCGGTTAAGTTGTGATATTTTCGTGCAAACGTTATTCTAACGTTTGCTCGAAGTTTTCAATAAAACGAATTGTAAATGTTATGATGCAAACCTTACGTGAACGTTAGTTCAACGTTTTCTTATTAGCCGTAACATTAGATCAGTGTTCTTCATAGTACGAGTCGCGAGATGCTCTTCACTGGGTCGCAAAGTAAAAAAAAGTATATACGATAATATATTTACAAAGTACATGATATCAAGTTTGTCAATAGCTCACTCAATTAAATATTAGTTACCATACTTATTAAGCATATTATTTACAATCATCATTTTATACTGTATTAATTGTACTTAATGCCATTTATGTATTTTGATTATTACGTAGTTATAGAAAAGAAGTGTTTTTAAGTTAACAAGAATGATATCAAGCAACAAGAAATGCATCTCAGAGAGAGAGAGAGAGTGTGTGTGTGTGTGTGTCGTATGTGTGTTCTCATGAGTCGCTCACCGCCTCACACGACCCGAACGTGTCCAGGCAGGAAGTCTCTCGGTTTTGTTTATGCTGTAGACGTGAGAGTATATATATATTGCTATCACTTTAGTCGGAACATTTTCACCCCACCCCAAGAAAAGAATGGATCGTTTTGTTATCAGAAAAAGGAAAACAGATGCTCAGTCATCAGTCTCGTCTGCATTTTGAAAAAGAAGTACACTCGGGCAGGCCAACAACAGAAAATGTTTGTAACAAGGGAGAGGTCTCTGCCATGTCAGCCTCCTATGAACACCCTGCTAAAAAGAAAACCAAGTCGTGGACAAGGCAGTATAGTGACGATTTTTTGAAGTATGGCTTTATCAACTGTGAAAAAGGACAGATCCCAGGCCACATTGTGTTATTTGTAATGAAATTCTTGTAAATGATAGTTTGAAACCTTCAAAACTAAAAAGATGCTTAGAAACAAAACATGCAGAACTCGTTGACAAACCACTTGAATATTTCCAAAGAAGGAAGCATGAATTAAAGTTATCAGCAAAAGTTCTTATTAAATCAACCACTGTTAATGATAAAGTACAACTGACATATTTAATTGCATATCGCATTGCAAAAGAGAAACTGCCCTATACAGTCGCTGAAAATTTTTTTCTCCCAGCCACTTTGGATATGGTGAGTACAATTTACAATGAGTACAATTTACGATAATAAGTTTGCAGAAAAGTTGAAAAGTGTCCCTCTGTGATACCACAGTATCTCGGAAGATATCTACTATTGCAGAGGATTTAGAATTCCAGCTCGTTTCACGACTACAATCTGCTGGAGAATTTGCTATCCACCTTGATGAGGGCACTGATATTTCTACTTGTGCAACACTATTGGTTTACGTATGTGAGATACGTGTGGAAAGAGGAATTTTTTGAAGACTTACTGTGTTTGATCTTACCAACAAACACAACAGGGTCAGACATATGCAGAGTGATGCATGATTGTGTAATTGGAAAATACAGATTGGACTGGACTAACTGCAAAGGAATTACAAGTGATGGTGCAGCATTATTGCAGTACGTCCTGACTGAGTTAAAAGCTTTAAATTAGCTTACCTGTTATTTTGTTTTAGATTCTTCCATGTCAGACTTTTTTAGACCAAACACAAGAATAGGGTCGTGAAGGTATGTGATATTATTGCACTGGGTCGTGGGAAAAAAGTTTGAAGAACACTACCAATCGAACCACCACTATTCCTCCGGGTCGAGAGGGGTGGTCATGATCAATAATGTTTTGGACTGAATTTCCTTCATAATGGCAAAGGTCGCGTAACAGGAAGGAACCGACAGATTTACACGAGATCTGAACCATGAGATCTGAACGCGAAGGACGGTCATCCATCCAACTACTGACGAGACCAACGTCGCGTGATCTCTTGTTCATGGCGTATATTCGTTTGCCAGAAAATATATTACATCATTTTATGCAGGCGAAGTAACTCGTTCCTTTGAGAAAGGATTAAATAAAAGAAAAATATTTTTCTGAATTATTTTCATTGTATTCCATAATGTAAAATGATGATAAAATTTTACATTTAAAAAATGTTATTCGGTTAAGAAAGGAGTAAAAAAACTATCTAATATTTTCAAGAAAGTAAAAATATGCACAAAATTCATATGTTACAGTCGAACGCCGAAATCCGTCAATACGTGTATTGACTGATTTCGGTTTGACTAATTCATTCTCTCTCTCTCTCTCTCTCTCTCTCTCTCTCTCTATATATATATATATATACAGGGCGTCCCAAAAAAATGTATACACACTTTAACAGCTGATAGCTCAATTGATGTTTCTTTCTTTCCAAGTTAAACCCATTAGAATTAATAATGGCAGTCAGACTAAGCTTTGAACAAAGGAAATTCATTCTAAAATGCTACTGGAAGTGTGAAAACGCAGTGAAGTGCAAAGACAGTTTAGGAGGGAGTTTCAACAGATCCACCGACGCGACTTACCATCACTCGAATTAGAGATAAGTTTGAAGCCGATGGAACTGTTCAGAATGTCCACAAGAAGCGTTCCGGAAGACCACGGACATCGACAAGCCCCACAAAGCAAGAAAGAGTACTGGAAACGTATCACCAAAGTCCAAGAAAATCTGTGCGGCAAGCGAGTCGTGAGGTAGGAATTTCAGAATCGTCTGTCCAACGCATTTTGAAGCGCTGTCAATGGAAAAGTTACATTCCAAGATTAGTCCATGCTATTAATGAAGATGATGATCCGGACCGAAGAGTGGAGTATTGCGAGTGGTACTTGGCACGATGTGGATGTGGACTGGACGAAGGGGTTTCGTAGAATACCCTCCGCGTTCACCAGACCTCACACCACTAGACTTTTTTTTATGGGGATACTTAAAAGACAAAGTCTACGCTATAAAACCTGCAACAGTCGCTGAATTGAGAGCAGCCATTGAACGAGAATGCACACAAATACCAAACGAAATGTTTCGTGATGTTTGCGATTCCATTGCTTCGCGTTATCAGCAGTGCCTGGACCAGAACGGACGTCAGTTTGAAACAGGCGTTGAGAAAACAATTAAATAATGTCTGTAGATTCTATTACATTTTGAAAATGAAATGTATTTTAATAAACACTGCCTTTATAATTATTTAAAATGTGTATACATTTTTTTTGGGACGCCCTGTATATATATATATATATATACAGGGTGTCCATAAAGTCACGCATCATAGGAACATAAGCGATGTCTATTTATGTCTCCATCAAGCCAAATATGTTGAGGAACATTCAAAGAAACCTGCTTTTTCGCTTCCAAACGTGTTTTTTGAGATTGGTGGGAACCATTTCGAACAAATAAATGAACAAAATAAATGTATTTTCTTATGATGCGTGATTTTATGGACACCCTGTATATATAAACCTAACCTAACAGTAAAAAACCGAAATCAGTCAATACGCATGACGACTGATTTCGGCTTTTGAAATAAATATATATATATATATATGGGAATGAACTCAGAATGGTCCCCTGAGTTTTTTATGATACACACAGACAGTGCATGGAACAAGGAACTCTTCTGGGATAATTAAATCCACTATAGTGAGGGAAGCTATATTTATGGGACCTCTTTGCGAGTGACCCGTTGCCCACGTCGGGCTAGCATCATGAAAAAGAAAAACTATGGTATTTCTCATTTACCATTACTTATTCGGACTATAGTGGATTTAATTAGCCCAGAAGAGTTCCTTGTTCCATGCACTGTCTGTGTATCATATATATATATACATATATATATATACATATATATACATACAGTATATATTGAAGAATAAAAGGACGAGATGGTACACATTTATTAACAGACGTTTCTGAAAAATTCATTTTCCATTATCAGTGGTAAAAAGTAGAAAGAAATGTAAAAAAGTGAATAAATATGATGAATGAAAAGTTTATACATCACTATATTAGTGTAATTATATGATATTAATAATGTATTTATATTAAGTATTTAAAAATAAAAAATATATAAAATACAGAAAGGTAAAACGGCATAGGTTAAAAGGTGACAAATATTGAAAACGGGATCTTACCCGGTTATTAATAGGAGTGAGGAGATGATTGAAACGAGGTTGGGAATGATTTAAATTTTGAAATATCCATATTAGAATTGTTGGAAAGCCAAAAGGAGTGATAGCAGATTTTTTTTTCAGTGGTTAGTTATCACGCTATGTTTAAGTTAAAAGCGGAACTATTAGTCGTTAAGGATTGGTTTCATACTAAGGATATATATGTATAGGGTTGCCAGACTTTTTGGCGGACAGACCGGGACAATAAAAATCTCAGCTGATTATATATATATAATATATATATATATATATATATATATATATATATATATATATAATTAAAAAATACATCATAGTTGTAATAAAAATATAGTTCGTGAATGTAAAATAGAAGCATTTGTTTTGGCAGTGAATATTTGATATATATTTGCTGATTGCGCCTTTGATAATTACGGCGACTGTTTCGGCAATACGTTTTTTTTAGTTGACTGAATGGTAAGTATCGTTTTCTGCTTTGTTTCAAAACGAGTTGAGCATTTAAAAATAAGCAATCGTGTAACTTTGCTCGACATCATACACTCCGTCTTAGCAATATTTTATTTATTTATTTTTTT